>CM053792.1:85565793-85963293 GCA_028749045.1 Cupressus sempervirens
TATTTTTTTAGCCTTTCATACCCTGTGACATGTACAGTGGATGATTGTGCATTTCGATTATTGCCAAGTGGCATTTGGGACAATTATATATTATTTAAACGAATTTGAACCTGTAGTTAATCTTTACTGTGGATGTGTTATATATTGGATTTAGTATTAATTAAATTTAAATGTGATTCAACGTCATGGGATCCTTAAGGAATGTAATTTATTTATGTGTTGCTTATGTATGAATGTATATTATTGCTTCCACTGTTTTTATAACTGTTGTTATGTGTTATCTTAAATTTTTTTTTTGGCAAACTTAGTGAAAATTTAGGTTAGTTTTTTTGGATCCCTTGGTGGGGCATTACAAGAGCACTTTGAGGCCAAATAGACCTCACGGTTGGATTCAGAAGACGTCAGAACTCCCATTTTCATATAAAGTTTGTCGATTTTGGACAATGCTGACTTGGGAGGCAAAAAATTTTGCATACCAAGGTTATAATGCCTCCTACACACAAATTGAGGATAAAAAAATACACTTGAACATGTAGTGGTTTTACTAAGCCACGCGATGTTTCACTCGCACCACTACAATTTTCAACAAACATCGATGCTTTTTTGATTTCTTGGCCACCGCTCTATCACTTTTTGAACATTGTTGCCACCTTTCGAACACTGTTGCCACTTTCTGACCACCACCGTGTGCAACTTCTGTGCTCCACTTGGTCCAATAGTTTTGCCTTGTGTGCACCCCCACCACTCCACCGGTGAGTTTTTTGGTGATATTTTTTTATTATTAAAAAAATATTTATTGCTATTCCGGGGGCCTTGCCATTTTTTTGCAATATCTTGAGCATATGAGGGTCTTTTTTCAATTTGAAAGAAGCACCCGAAAGATGGTTTAGAGACAAAGACGATGGAGTAGGTATTTTTTGAATTTTTTTCTAGTTTGGTACCTATTTTTGTGCTTTAAGTCTGTTGATGACTTCTATCTTTTGGGGGGCGTAACTTCTTCATTATTTCTTCATTTTTTGATCCAGAAAAAGCACTGAAAATCTCTTCTCGAGCCCTATTTAGATGCTCTACTATTTTTAATCATTATTCTTCAAAGGTACATGTGCATCTAAACCGAAGTATTTTTGCTCTCTTCTTGTTTACACATTCCTTCTAGCAGTTCGGATTCAATCTTTTGTATTATGGGGGGTGTTTTGTATTATTGTTTCTATTATTTCCATTAGTAAACCATAATTTTTTCAAAAAAAAATCAATACCTTCTAAAACAATAGTTGAGACCTCTTCTTGTCTAGAACTTTTAACCCCTCATAACTATCACATATGGAAGACCTTGATGGCACAACTTCTCTGGTCAAAAGGTTTGTGGTCTTGTTTAGATGCAGTGTAGCCAGTTTTATAGAGGCCTTTTGAGGTCATGCATCATAGGAACAAGATGGATGAGGCAATAGATTGATTGCTTTACAAGTATCCAATAGTCTATAGTTTCATCTTGATTGGTGCAATACCCCTCTAGCTATGTGGACCGAGCTTAAAGGCTTGTTTGGTACAATGAATGAGTTCAAGGCACTTCATATTGAGGCAAATATTACCTCTCTTGTACCAAATTGTTTTCTTTCCATTGAGGATTTCTTGATGATGTTCAATCAACATAGATCTTTATTACAGGGTTGTGGGAAGACCAAGACCGATACTGAGTGCATTTATCTTATTCTTTCTAAGCTTTGTGGAAAATTTTCAATTTTTTTCTTCTACCTTTTGTTCCACCAAAGATGCTTTGGGTAATAGATTTACCATGCCATACTTTGAGGTTTTTTATGATCGTTTAACTCGAGAGCAAGCTAAGATCTCTTAGTTAGATTCTATCATAGGTTCACAAACTTATGCATTGGTAGCTCAACCATCTTCAGGGATGAAGGAGAAGACACAAAAATCTCATTTGATAGAGTCTCAGATATTAGGATTAAACCACGAGCAGAAATAACAATTACATGCAAATGTAACCAATATCAAAAAATAATAGATCACACAAAAAAGAACACAAGACACCAAGATTTAACATGCTTCACCCAATCCCTGGGTTACGTCCACCAAACAACAAGTCAGATATTATTATGATCCAGTAATTACAACCCGATTACAATCTGTAATCCCTTACGGCTCAATATCGCCGCAAGAACCAATTTTAGCATCACCTTATGAAACAATCCCTAACCATAAGCCCTTTTATACAAGTATTTTTATGGCTTTAGGGTTAAAATTAATAATTACATGTTGGCCAAAAATCTTGATAAAATAGGGCCCAAATTTTGTTTTTTTAGGCGATGCCTTGAGCCCCAAAGAATTTGTGAAGTATGTACAATACTTTTATGATCAGTCACCACAATCTAACAATCTCCCACTTGGGGACTAATCAGGCTCCACTCTAAACAACAATCTCCCACTTGAATACTGATGTTGTAGCTATGCCGCTACTCCATGAGGCTCCCACTGGATCAAACCATCCTAGACTCTGTTGTTCTTTTATTCATGTTCAGTCTAGAAGACCAACCAAAGCTAAAGAGGAGTTCAACTTCTCCCTTGTTACTACCTTTGTAAACATATATGTTGGATTATCATCTGTATGTATCTTGTTCAACTTTAATTGTCCATCCTCCAAAACTGACTGAATGAAATGGTACCGCAACTGTATGTGTTTGGTCTTTGAATGCAGAGCTGAATGATTTGCAAGATGAATGACACTTTGACTATCCATAAACAAACAATTATCCTTCTAAGGGTGTCCCAATTCTTCCAAGAAGAACTAAAGCCATATCATCTCCTTGGCTACCTCTGTAGTAGCAACATACTCTGACTCTGTAGTAAATAGAGCATTTATCTTTTGTAACCTAGAAACCCAACTCATGACTACCCCACCAACAATAAAGATATAACATGTAGTACTCTGTCTGGTATCAATGTCCCCTTCCAAATCTGAGTCAACATAGCCCTGTAAATCAGTAGTAGAGCCCCCAAAGTGTAAACATTTATTAGATGTTCCTCTCAAATATCTAAGAATCCATTTGACTGCATTCCAATGCTCAATTCCTGGATGACTCATATACCTGCTAACGACTCCCACTACATGTGCAATATATGGGCTTGTACATACCATGGCATACATCAAGCTTCCTATAGCTGAAGCATAGGGTACCTTGGACATCTTATCCTCCTCTTCTTGTGTCTTGGGACACATCTCCTTAGTCAACTTCAAATGACCAGGTAAAGGTGTGCTAACAACTTTAGCATTCTCCATAGAGAAACATTGCAACGCCTTCACAACATAATCAACCTGAAATAGCATCAATTTTATTTTCTTCCTATCTCTGTAAATCTTCATACCAAGGATTTGTTTTGCTGCCCCCAAATCCTTCATAGCAAATGCATGTGTTAACTGACATTTCAACCCCTTAATATGATCCATGTTAGACCCAACTACAAGCATATCATCAGCATATAAACATAAAATAATGTAGCTGTCATCATCCAACCTCTTAAAATAAACACAATGATCTGAATAACACCTATTGTATCCATTCTCATGCATAAAACTATCAAATTTTATATACCATTGCTGAGGTGCTTGCTTCAAGCCACATAAACTTTTCTTCAATTTGCACACTAAGTTCTCGTTACCTTTGACCTCAAATCCTTCTGGCTAACCCATATATATCTCTTCATCCAAATCACGATGAAGAAATGTTGTTTTAACATCAAACTGCTCTAAATGCAAATCTTTAGTAGCCACAATATTTAAAATAGTACGGATAGAAGTCATTTTAACAACTAACCTGGCGTTAAATCTTTTCTTACCTCTATCCTCTTCTTTTAACCTGTAAACCCACTTATTATGTAAAGCCCTTTTACCTACAGGCAACTAGCATAAATCCCATGTCTTATTCTTCAGCAAAGAGTCCATTTCATCTTTCATTGCAGACTCCCATTTAATCTTAGTATCCATCTGCACAGCTTCATCATAACATTCAAGTTCACCAGCATCAGTAAGTAAAATAGAATACAAAGAGGGAGAAAATCTTTCTTGAGGTCTAATTTGCCTTGTTGACCATCTAACATCTGGTGTGTGTGGTATTTTTTGTTGCACATCATGAGGAATGGCTAGAGCATTAGCTTTTGGAGTATCATCCAGCACTACATAATCATCTTCTTTCTTCTTATGTTGCTACAACAAATCTTTGTACAACACTTTCTCATTGAATATGACATCCCTACTTCTTACAAATTTATGATTTTCAAAATCCTAAAGCCTATAACCAAATTTATTAATGTCATATCCAAAAAATACACATTTCTTTGACTTAGCTTCTAGCTTGGTTCTATTTTCAGAATCTATGTGAGCAAATGCTTCACAACCGAAGGTTTTGAGAAAAGAATAACTCACCTTCTTACTAGTCCATGCTTCATTTGGAACACCACAACCTAAAGGAGTAGAGGGACCTCTATTAATCAAATATACATCAATATCGATAGCTTCTTCCCACATGTGTAAGGGCAACCCAGCATGTAACCTCATGCTCCTTGCGCACTCCATTATAGTTATGTTCATGCGTTCAGCCACTCCATTTTCCTATGGATTCCTTGGAACAGTTTTCTATCTATGAATACCATTAGTGGAGCAATAATCTTCAAATTCATCACTATAATACTCACCACCATTATCAGATTTGAGACATTTTAATTTCTTACTAGTCTCATTTTCAACCAAGCATTTCTATTTCTTAAAAGTTTGAAATACATCAAATTTTTGTCTAAGGAAATAAACCCATACTTTTCTAGCTGAGTCATCAATAAATGTAACATAATAATGAGAGCCACCAAGGATAGATACCTAAGCCAGTCCCCATATGTCTATATGCACAAGCTCTAATTTATCCTTTTTGTTTTCCTTCCCAGACTCACAAAACTCACTTTTTTTTGTTTTTCATACACACAACTTTCACAAAAATCCATATTAACACATTTCAAACTTGGTAAAACTTTCTTTGAATGAATTACTTTCATACGTTTCTCACTCATGTGCCCAAGTTTGTTGTGCCACAGCGCTGTATCAGAATTTACAGTAGCTATTTGTTCTCCCTACTTAACTTCAACAACTATTCCTGAACATTCATTTTTCTCTAAAATAATTAAAGTAGAAGGAACAATATGACCTGTACAAAGATATAAGGTGCCTACTTTCACACCTTTTGCTACTACAAGGGAACCTTTTGAAACCTTCCAATTTTTATCATTAAAAGTGACTACACAACCATCATCACTGAGTTGCCTAGCTGAAATTAAATTCCTACTTAGCCTTGGAACATGTCTTACCTCATGTAGTAGCCAATGATTTCCATTCTGCAACTTAAACTTAACTTTTTCCTTTCCAACAATCTAATAGGGTTCATTATCCCCCAAATAAACAAGTCCAAAATCCCCTTGGACATAATCAATGAAATAACCTCTATGAGGTGTAGCATGAAATGAAGCGCCAAAATCTAAGACCCATGAATCATCAACATTTTCTAAAGATAGAAGCAAAACATCCTCTTTGGATTTTTTACTTACCACATTTGCCTCCTTATCTCCATCTGGTTATCTCCTTCATTTTTCTTTCAATTCCAACAATCTTTCTTTTTGTGCCCTGGTTTCCCATAGTACCAGCAGTTGTTCAGTCCTTTCAATTGAGACCTTCTCCCCTTTGACTTTCCTCTTGATTTCCCACAATTTCTAGAACTACTTCCTCTCTCAGTCGTTTTGCCCCTGCTTTGTGCATTCAAAGCACTTCCTGATGTAGATCCACCTGAGGTTTTCCTACAAGTTTTTTTACTCAAAATAACACCAATCACATCATCATATTTTAGGGTACTAGATCCAAGAACATAATTACTCATAGTCATTACCAAGCCATTCCAACTTTTAGGCAAAGAACACAAAATCAATAGAACCCTAATTTATTCATCAAAATTGATACCCATAGAAGATAACTGACTAGTAATAGTATTAAACTTATTTAAATTATTTGCAACAGATCCACCTTCTTCTATTTTCATATTAAATAAATGCTTCATGAAAAATACCTAGTTTGAAGTGGAGGGCTTTTCATATAGCTTCGCTAGGGTTTGCATCAATTCTTCTGTTGTCTTCACTTTTTTTAATATTAAATGCCATCAATGGTGCTAGGCATAATCGAATGCTTCCAAGTGCCTTTCTATCCAATAGATCCCATTCATCATTTGACATAGATCCCTGATTCTTGGCTTTGCCTTCTAGCGGCTACCATAAATCCTTCTAATAAAGATAGTCTTCCATTTGCATCTTCCATAACTGAAAGTTCTACCCATTAAACCTATCGACCCTTAGCTTACCCTCTTTTGCCATCGCTCCCACTCAATCGTGAGACTTTCCTGCAGAGGATAACTAAAAAAAAAACCTTGCTCTGATACCACTTGTTAGGATTAAACCACAGACAGAAATAAAAATTACATGCAAATATAACCAATATCATAAAATAATAGATCACACAGAAAAGAACACAAGACACCAAGATTTAATGTGGTTCACCCAATCCCTGGGCTATGTCCACCAAACAACAAGTTCGATATTATTATGATCCAACAATTACAACCTAATTACAATTTGTAATCCCTTATAGCTCAATATCACCACAAGAACCAATTTTCACATCACCTTATGAAGCAATCCCTAACCCTAAGCCCTTTTATACAAGTATTTTTATCGCTGTAGGGTTATAGTTCATACTTACATGTTGGCCCAAAATCTTGATAAAATAGGGCCCAAAAGAATTTATGAAGTATGTACAGTACTTTTCTAATCAGTCACCACAATCTAACATCAAATTGATTCTAGCACTCACAGTTCATCAGGGAAACCTCCTCCTAAGGAGGGTAAACCAAAGCTAGAAAGACTGAAGTGTATTTATTGTAATAAGCCTAATCATGATGAGTCACATTGCTATGAGAAGAAGTTAGGTGGCTATGCCAAACAAGTTTTAGATTTAACAACTCTCCCTTAGAAGAGTGACATAGATATTCCTTCTACTTCTCACAAATCTTCTTCTTCATCATCATTTCAATCAGATGGTAAAGATATAGGAAAGGGTCATGCACTATGTGTAACTACTATTTATCATTCTTATAGATGGTTACTGGATTCAACTGCTTCACACCATATGACATCTTCTCAAGATTTGTTCTCTTTTTGTTCTCTTTTTTTGAGGCTTCTCCTACTCCACACATTTTGATGGGGAACACCATTGTTATGACTGTATATGGGAAAGGTTTTATTGACATTGATGATGGTACATTTCATGATGTACTTTGTGTTCCATATTTGTCCTCTAACCTTCTCTCTATTTATTAGATTACACACTATGGGATAGGGAAGACAGTTGAGTTTGCACAAGATTCAGTGCAGCATCAGAGATAGTGAGACAATCAATATTATTGCTACAGGGACTATTTATCATGCTTCCCTCCTATATTCATTCTCACATTTTGGTCCACCATCTCCATCATCGGAGACTCACTCTCCTTTTTCACAAGAGTCTCCTGAGGTGAAGTCAGGTCGCTTGAACTTATGTGTTATTTTTGAGACTAGTGTAGTGACTTCTACACCTCCACTTCCTGTTTAGATTCAATCTCTTACATAGGATTACTCTTCAGCATTGCCTATTATTATAGGTCCATTCATCAAGCCACCTACTGCATTTGTTGAGGATATATCAGAGGATGCACATCTCCTCTTCAGATGATAGATTCAGTACACATATTATCCCACCTCCATTGGAGATTCCATTTTAGGATTCTCATGCTTTCTCCTTTGAGCATAAGCTAGAACTTCTAGCTGCACCTTACATACACAGGTTTTATCATCCTTGTCCACTACCTTTGTTTCCTTTAGATCAGAGCCACATTGATATATGTTCATCAACACGAGAGTTCTACTATTATGGGGGGGCTATGGAGCCTCAAGCTTCTATCATGGAGGCTCTCAATATACTTTTGGTCTTGAGATATTTTCTTGAGATGTTTCATTTGTGCATCATTTTCTATCTCTTTTTGGAGTAGGGTTTTTCCCACTAGGTTTTCTCCATTTTTTTATTTCATAGAGATTTGATTGTGATTGGGTACTTCATCAAACCTTGTTGCAGAGACCCAAGTTTTCTTTCAATATTGTAGTTTCCTTGCATTGTTTGTAGCTACATTGTTGCTCGTCTTAAGAGGGGTGTTAGAGAAAAGGGTTAATTTAACTCCATTTACTAATTACCTTTTCTCCCTTCTTAAAATTTCACTTTATGCACCTTGTATTTCCATTTAATAATTAGTAATTATTAAATGTCATTTACCTTTTAGGTTTTCGATCTCCTTCTATAAGGATTGATCTTTTGTAATTATCTCTAATCTTTTTCATTTCTAAGAATATAATTTGCATATTTTCAGAGCAAAACCTTTGCCTCTTCTTGTCTTTTTCGTCTTTGTGACAGGTTTTCGCATGTAGACATTCTTCAGGCTTTGTGGATTTGTATTGCTCAAATCCTTCATCTTCATCATACCAATGTCATTTTTGAATATTGAATCTCAAACCATTGATATATCTAGCCACCTTTTCCTTCGTAAGTTCTCTATGTTTAGACTGAATTGTTAACTTGTAATACTCCTCGGTATAATCCTTCAAAATCATATCCTTCTACTTCAAATTTTGCAATCTCTTATACAACTTAAGTTCATAATCAATAGAAATGAACTTAGCCTTCATTTTTGTCACCATCAACCTCCACATAGTGATCTTCATTTCACCTTCTTCTTCTCTATCTCTTTGCAATTATTTCCACCATAAAGCAACATGTCCTTTCAACTTAATTTGTGTCAACCTTACTCAGAGTGGATCTACAATATCCTTTATCTCCAAGCAGTCTTCTATCTCACCAATCCAATCAATCAAGTCCTTAGGATTCAAAGTACCTAAGAAATTAGAAACATCCATCTTATCATTCAATTTCAATTGAGCTCCAGATATATCCAACCGACTAGTCCTATCTTCCACAAATATCTCTAAGTGATCAACTCTATCTTCACCACTAGATCTACCAACCTCAAAGTCTTCAACAACTTCCTCGTAATGATCTTTAGTACCCAAATTCCCAAGTACACCACCTATATCTCTCGTTATCTCAACAATCATATCATTCTCCATCAGCTCCATCTTAGATTTGAAATATGCTTTAACCTTCTTTGAAATCTTCATGGCATTACAAAGATATACAATTTCCCTAAGGTTCAATATTCTCAGAGGCATCTTCCAAGATCTTCAAAACCTAAAGCAACAAGTCCACAAGATCAACCAACTTTGGTACCACTTGATGCAGTACAAGGCAGGTGAATCCCCAAAGGAGATGAGCTAGGCCCCAACAAGTAATCACACGGTGGAAGATAAATAATAACATAGATATTTAGATTAATTACAATATATATATATATATATATTCTCGTAATAGAATCATAAGGTTTTCATCCAACATGCCCGATTGTAAGGCCTTTTGGGTTATGACCAAATACATGAGCAATAATAGTTTTGCAAAGACCTCAGAAGCTTCAAACCCTAGCTAGCCCAGATTCATAATTTGGCATAACACCCCAAGAAGAATCTAAACTTATGCTCATAGGCCACCAAGAAACCTTCTTGTTTCTCAAGCCCACACTCAATTACTAGCTCTGTTGAACTTCACTCCTCTTAGCTACTCCATCTTCGTCATACTAAACTCAATGACTCTAGACACTACAAGACCCTTTACTTATACTAAACCAAGCCACAATTCAGCCTAGCAAGTTACATTAAATAAGGACTTGCCACAAGTTGGCCTGATAGACTAAATGAATAAATACGTAGGACATGCACTAAGTTTACAATGCATAACTAACTCACATGAAATCATAAAAGTACATGCCCTTAGGCATAGGTCCAAATGTCATCCAATGATCCAAATCCAAGAGCACATAAGCCAAAACCTATAGATTGAAGCTCGCAAAAATAATCTCCAAGGTTAGCCCAAGAAATAAGAACACATTACTAGCAGCCATAAAAAAGGCTCTACCTCCAACACACTCACTCCAATCCTTATGTGCACATTGGATAAGGTCCACCAATATGCCTCAAACATAACCCTAACCATGCGAAACATAAGTCCAAAAATATGAGCTTGATGCTCTTGTGGTAATCATCTTGAGTATTTTGGTAATCTTGCATTAACCAAAAAGATTTATTGTTTATTATTCTTATCAGTTGTTCATAGAATAGCCTTTTGGTGCAGGAGCACCTAGTCAAAGCTCTTTGTTTTGATTTTGGCATGTATTTACTCTAGCCAAGTCAGGAGTGTGATTTTGGACCTTCAAAGGTCAGGTTTGGTTGCTCCTAGATGGATTGTGTTTGGTCCAATCCAGTCTAGAGGCTTTGGTCTTCTTTGATGTTTAAGGGTTTTTGAGAGCAAACCTAGGAATACGGGAAAAATACCTTAGGAATCTTAGTAAGCCTAGGATTTAATCTACATATGTCCTCTAAGATGTTTTTACACATTTTTTGCATAGTTTAGAGGTCACAATTTATCATTTGGGGAAATATTTCATAAGTTTTAAAAAATGTTGCAATGTTGTCAACTAGGCCTAGGAGGGCAAAAACATGAACTTGCATTGAAAATGGTGGTATGGGGGCTCAAACATGATTATAAATCATTAAGGAACCTAGTTGAGGGTATGTAGCAAGTTCTGAGTGTTAAAATGCAAAGATGCTTGAAAATGAAGAATGTTGCTCATGACAACATTGCATTTTGTAATATTGTCATGACAACATTACATTTTGCAATATTGTCATGACAACATTATGACAAATTTTTTGTTTTGTCATCGTAATGGCATATGGGTCTAAGAAAAAATTAGGGCCCATAGGAAAAAGGTATTTAAGCACCTCTAAATAATGTTGCAGAGGTTGGAAATTGTAAGAAATAAGTTTTGTTATTGAAGGTCACAAATTATGCCCTAGTTTTGACTATTTTCATGTTTTGGATTGCATGCTCACAATAATGGATTGAAGATTGAGTTTTTGCATTGGATTATTGAATTTAATTCTTGTATAGTTCCTTTTGTTTCATATTACTAGGTTTTATAAGTTTATTTGATTATCTTTTGAAAATATTTTGTCAACATACTATGTGTTGTTCTAGTCTTGGCAGTTTTTGCAAAAATGACTCCCCCACGAGTTCCTACCATGGATTCATCAAGGCCTTAAGGGGAATGGAAGTGGAGCTTGTGTACATTATTTATATAGCTTTTGGGGCCATAGAGTGTTGGTTAGCCATTTTTAATGTGATACCCTAGGCAATTCACTATCACTTGGTTAGGTAATCACAATGTTGACAAGAAGCTTTTGGAGGTATGATCAAATTGCCATAAAGTTGTGATAAAATTTGAAAACAATTTTTTTTAAGGGTATGATCAAACCCTAATTAGCACTATCATTTTCAATGTGAAACCCTTGATTGTAGGCATAAAAATTCCTTTAAGGTGTACAGAGAGTTTGGGGACCTTAGACCCACAAAATCCTCTAGGTTTTCCAAAAGGTATTTATGATATTTTTTTTCCACCTTGTTCAACAAAATTTGGAGTTAAAGTCCACAAACCCCAGCAGGAGGGCTAATTCTATTAGGCCTATTTTTAGCAGTTTCAATGATGATGCAAAAAACTTGAGGAAAACTTGTGGGATTTGTGTCTAGAAGCCCAGGTGAAGTCTAAATAAATCATGTATGAGCCCCTCACTCCATGTGGTTAAGGAAATGAATAAGAAGGATCAAGAATTTAAGTGGCAAGTCAACTTGCAGAGGCATTTGGTGAATGAAGAAGCAAAAATCCTTGGTGTAGCTTGGTAGCAAGTAGTTGGAGGATAGGTTAGAGATCCTTTAGATATGTAGCCAGGCCATAAGTTATGTGTAGCCAAGGCATAAATTAGATATGAGGACATGTAAAGTGTTTGAATCCCTGTGTTAAATTCATCCACGAGGCAATATCATCATAGATGATATGAGCCTAGTCAATCTGCATACACTTAGCATAGATAACTTGCACTAGGAAGAAATGGTGCTCAATGAACTCTAAGATCTCCTCTTTTCCCTTTAGTCTGAGCAGTAGGGCAAGAATATCTACTACCTCTCTCTTCAAGTTTGTGTTGAACAAGGTCTTGGGCATTTTTCTCTTCTTTTGAGCGAGGAGTTTGAAACCATGTTTTTTGCATGTCTTCCCGTTTGAGGGTCTTCTTTTCATTAAACATTGACATGGAAGAGCCAAAGTTAATGTCATAGTAATCAATTTTCATGGGAATGTCAAATGTAGACTATATTAGTACCTTATTAATTGAGATGAGTATGGATTGATCAGGAAACAATATCTTCTTTGTTTCTGGGTCATACCTCTTAATACATTCCCTCACAAGCTCTAGTGCATGTACTACCATTGGAAAACTGACTGTCTCAACCAATCTGCTCTCTTTAATCTTTTAAGTGATAGGGTAAATAGGTTGAGAACTGAGCCTCCTATGGAGATCACCCAAATCATGAAATTGAAATGATGTATCTGCCAACTCCTTCAACTCACTTTCTAGGCCTATTAACTTATCATAACCAACAACTCTGATTGCCATTTTCAATGATTGTACAGGATGCAGTTCTTGATAAATAGTCATTTTAAAATACTTGGGGAAATCAATTTCAAGCAATTTTGATGAAATAGGTATAGGAATTTGAATGTTGGCACCACACAAACAAAATTAAGTCCAGCCAACAATTATAAAGACATGATTTGCATTGAATTCCATGATCAACGACTATGTAAAATTTTCATTCACTTGCACATAAAAACTTAAATTCTCATAAGCTCTACCACTTTACTTAGAGTAAATTCATATTACTAAAAATCTCTTAACAAAAAAAGTGCTTTAGTTCCACAAGAAGTGCCTTATTTTGCTTCAGAATTTGGAATGCAAATATACTTGATAGCATTAACATATGAGGGGGAGAGAGAGAAACATAGCTTTTCTACAAACCCAATTTCCTTCTACTCAGAATCACAGCACGAGGAGTGATCCTTTGATAACTTGAACACTTCATTTTTGCACTTTCTTCCCTAAGCATTTAGCACTTACTTTTCATTAAGTCAGGGTCACATCTTCACCATTAACCTTTTTGAAAGTATGTTCTAAGCATCTCTAAAGAGTATTCACACTTCAACGTCACTTGTTTTCCCATTTTTCAAGCCTTTGGAGAAGTAGCCTTTTTGTTTACTTGGGGGTACAAAACCCCTCTCTCAACAACATTTCCTACAATGAAGTAAAGAAGACAACACTTATCCCTTTATCATGATTTGATGGCTTCAAAGATCTTGAGCATGTCCCCATTGATTAAGGGCTCAAAATAGTTATGTTAACATTGTTCCTCCACTTCTCATATGTAAAGATTTGAATTTGACATAAATCATTGTAGCTTCATGTTGGAATTATAATAGGAAAGGTTTTTTTTCTTTTTTCTTTTTTTTGGGGGGGGGATGAATCAATAGTTTAAACATTGACCCATAAAGACATTCACCACACCTCCATCTCATACATTCAATAAGTAAACTGAAATGCCATGTAAAGCATATACATCTAAAACATGTAAACAAGTAAATATTCACACATATATGACACCATATATGATTACCTAGAAACCCTCCAATGAGAAGGTAAAACTGGGGTGGGGATGACACCCACAAATCTTCACTGCTACAGTAGTAAAGTGTATCCAATGAAGGTTACAATGTTTTGATCATGAGACATGATTTACCCTGTGAAAGGTTTGCCCTATTAAAGGATTTCACCACCTTGTTAGAAGTGTGCCTTACTAAAGGATTTCAACTCACAATTAATTAAGCACCTTGTTAGAGGATTTAAATGCAGCCTGTTAGGACTACTCTATTAAGAGATTTGACCGATTCACCTACTAGAATGACTTAACATTGATCTTCCGGTTAGCACTTTGTTGCCTGATGACAAATCACCTCTAAACTAATGTATGTCTCTTTGATCAAATGTCTTTTTGTTGTATGTTATCTCCTTCCTTTGTTCTCTTTTAACTGATTCTGTAATGTAATCTCATATCTTAGCTCCTTAGTCACCATGAATGCTCTGTTTGTGTATGCAAACTTCTCTCTTCACTCCTTCCACATTATTTAGAGAGTTTAGTGTTTTTCCTCCTTAAGAAGACATAGGTGACTTAAGGTTAGGTATGAATCAATTGTTGTGATTCACCCACTTTGTTGCTTAAACCTTCCCTTTACCTAATTGGCTACATGCAATTGATTGGGATTCCAACTTAAGATTTGTCCTTATCTCCAAAATATCGCAATTCAATCTTCAAGTTAGCTAAAAAATGATTTACATAGTTGTTTGTGCCATTACAAACAACTATGACAAAACTGTCTCACTCAACATCTGTATCACTTGGCATGCACTGCTTACTCAGCTCCTGAATCACTTGACATAAATCGTCTGCTCGACACTTGAGTGACTCGACACTGACTGTGGACTCAACATGCTCTATCATATACATATTGTGCTTGACATGTACTACTTGTTCGACATGAACTAAGTAAATGAATTAAGTGTGTAGACACTCATTAGTCAAAACCAATCTGAGATCAACAATCTCCCCCTTTGACATGAGTGTCAAAAACACTTGGTCATGCGTTAATATCCTTATTCTTATGAGCATAACATATCTCTTATTCAACTTATGTACAAGAGTTCAAACTTTCAAAATTTTGCAATAGCTTATATACCTCAAAATTTGATAACTCCCCCTAAGTTGATAGGTCTATTCTGTATCCAAAATTTTGTACTCCAAGTAAGTAAATGCATCTTAACTAATACTATTTGACTTCATGTTGTTCTTTGCTTGCTCCCCCTTAGCTTATTTGGTATTTTATCTATCCCTTTTCTTACTCTCCCCCATTCTTTTCTATACCCTCTCTATTACTCTCCCCCATTATTTTCTATCCCCTCTCTATTACTCTCCCAAAATCTATATCTCCCCTTTTCTCTTACTCCCCCCACCCTTTTTGACACTTATGTCAATGGGATATACACTAATAGTGTATTTTTCCAGAAATAATTTATGGACCTCTAGTATATTCTTCAGAGTTGCATCTCAATTTTTTCATTCTACATCCAAAGACTTTAGTTGGATGGCTAGCTCTATAGCAAGGTGAACTAGGCCATCTAATGATGAAAGATTGGGGTTTTTCTTCATAAGAGTTTCAACATAGCTTAATTCCTTCTCCAAAATATCCATATGTGGGGTCAATCTTGTTTGGATGCTAATTAGTCTTGGCCTTATATTGGCCTCATTTTTTGATAATGTTGCTAACTAACTATGGGTTTATAGCAAAGTTCTAAAGTGCTTCTCAAGCAATTTTGCACCTAATGCATTCATTTGGATTTCTATCTAGTAGGAGAGAACCCTACTATTCTAAAGGTGCTCAACGTACCTTCTTGTCCTAGCATATTTCCTTCGCCTTAGTAGTTCCAATCCCATCTCCTTAGCCATAGCATGTTCTAGTTTTTAAGCCTGTTGCCCTACTATTCTAAAGGGAGGCATAGCCCCTTATCAAATTTGCATATCTAATTATTCCAAAAGCAAATATGGATTGAGCCCCAGTAGCTAGGGTAAAGCTAGTGGTTTACCTACTGGTCTTAGCTTACCTTCATTTAGATCTTATCCAGCATATTCAGTCCCACCAATGAGAGTTCCTGGTCTAGTCAATTGAGTGTCTCTTGTGTGAAGAGTGTTGGATTGCACAATTTTGTGTATAGTGAGAAAATGTTCTCAAGTACCTTCTTCACACTTTCTACTTTAGTTTCCAATAAAACTTATGTGAGTGTTATATCACCTGATATCTTCTCATTCACTTTGCTTTGAAATTTCTTTTCAGACCATTCTAATAATTTAGCATTTGTGTCAAGGTCTGCATCACTAACCTTTTCCACTATATGTGTCAGTTGTTCAATGAGTGGATTGGTTTCATCTGGATTTGGGAGACTGAATGCATCTAAAAAGATGTCTTGGATATCTAACAATGCTTACTTCTGCCTATGCTCCCTTTTGAGCAGTTCCTGATGCTTCTTTCTTGCTAGGGCTTCTTGGAGCATGCCCATCTACTCTATGGTCACTGTTTCGTAGTCATACTTTGGTAACACAATCTCTTCATCAAGGCTAACATCCCCATATTGTATTACTTCTTTTGCCTTTGATGAACTTGGACTTGGCATTGAGATCCACAATGGTGTTGCATCTATGCTCGGCTTCTAAAGAGTGTGACTAGAAGGAGTGCTAGATACTGGTAAGGTTACCAGGGCTTGGATGGCTGCTTGTTCCTTCATCTTTGGTGCGAACTCGATCTCTTCAAGCTTGTCCTATTCTACCATAATGCCTTGTGATGCACCTTGTACTTGTGTTGTAGGTGCAAATAAGTTTATCTAACCTGTTTGACTCTATTCTTCAGTAGTTGCCTGACTTTCCACTTTATCTATTGCAATTGTATCAAACTTGTCCAATGTAGCTTCAGGTACTTTATCCAAAGGTTGTACACTAGTGACTTGAGGGGGTATTGTAGGTGGTTCTTGTTTATTCACCTCTTCCCTTGTTATTCCAGTCACTAATTTTGAATCTCGTCTACTCTCACCAATACAATATTATCACATAATTTTTCCTACAGTGTAGATTGATCAAGTATCTTTGTTAGATGTTCCTCTGTTAGGGGATTGATGTTCTAAGTTGTGACATCAGAAACATCCTTAACTATGACTATTTCAGTATTTACGCTCGTTACATGTTAAGGGCTGACATTAGGCAATTGTGTATCTTGTACACTCTTTTCTTCTTGTTGCTTTGCTTCAGTTGTTCCCTTGTCATCCATGTTCATTTTGTCCCTCAATTATGTCTTCATGGTCATCTTCATCATCCTTCACCTCTATAGGCTCTTGTTTGCCTTCTTTCACTATAGCAAGCCCATATGTGATCTTCCACATTTGTATGGACTTCTTCACAATATCTTCAATATTATTTTTCAATATGTCGAAGGCTTCATATTTAAGTACAATCCTAACTGCATATTTCTTCATAGCCTTGACATTTTGTGCCTTACTAAGTTAAGGCACAACTTGTGCAAGTGATGTTTCCCTTATTTGTCTTTCCAAGTTTAAACAATAATGCCATTTTTGCTCAACTCTCTCATATAAACTTTTAGGCATTAAGTTGGCAATTTCTAGTGGGGCTTTCTTGAAATTTACCATCATGGCATATATAGCTTCCTCCACTTGATTCTTTTCTACTTTACCTAGATTATCAAAATCAACACAAGTAAATCCTATCAAATATGCACTATTCTTGACATTTTCACAAGGGTTTTCTAAATATGAGGATGGGTTGTAACTCACCACTTTAAATTGGCTATTGTCATTTGATTTTATTTTCTCCTCATTAGATTCAGCTTGTGCAATGTACTTTCTCCTTGGTCTTTTCTGCACTTCACCTCCCTACTCTATAGGTTTTGTCTTTTTTTTTGCCTTTAGTGCAGTGACACGTGCACTAGCCCTTGTAGTAGTTGCAGTTGATTTGGATTGGCTCAGCTTGGAGACATTCTTGGCTTTTTTTACAGGTTGGGCCTTAGCCTTACTCTTCTTTTGATTAGTAGGTGTAGGTGCTTTATCAACTTCTTCTCCCTCGGCACCTTCAGCAATTTCTATTTCCTCCTCTGCCTAATCTTCACCCAAACCTTATGTTAGTGCAAGTGGTGCTTGGACTGGGTGTCTTCTTCCTCTTCATCCTCTTCTTCTTCATCTTCTTCCTGCTCGACACCACCACCAAATTTTCTTTCAACTTCTTCACCAACTTCTCCTTCTTCTTGATAATAGAGGTAGTCTTTAGTTCTATTGTGATTTTGGATTTTGCCATTCATAGTTTCCAAATGCCTTACAATCTTTATCAATGTCTTCTGAAAGTAAAGATATTATAGCTATAGAGGCCTCATCCACATTAATTTCATATCCTAATGGCCTTAGCCATCTTACCCTTGGGGTTGTTGCTTGAACAAAAGTATAATCAACATCCACTAGAAAACAAACATCATCATAATGCTTTTCCACTAGAGATACTAGAATTCTTAATCTTTTCTTCATTGATTGCTTAAAGTCCTCAAAATAGTTGGTCATAACTGAATCAAAGTTTTCACCCAATTGTTCAATGTACTCACCAATCTGTACTGCCACTGACCTGTTTGTTTTCCATGCAACTATGCCAAATGTGGGAAAAGCGTTTTGAACACAAAAGAAAATACATATTAGAATAGAACCGAATTTACATTGTGCACTCTTTGTCATTCTTATTGCTCCTAGATTCTCAATCAACTGTTGTAGTTGTAGTTTTGCAAGATCATATGTGTGATCTTTCTTAACAATTTTATAACCCACATCTACTACAATATAGGGTGTTAGGATTAAACCAAAGACATAAATAACAATTACATGTAAATATAACCAATATCAAAAAATAATAGATCACATAGAAAAGAACACGAGACACCAAGATTTAACATGGTTCACCCAATCCTTGGGCTACGTCCACCAAATAGCAAGTCCAATATTATTATGATCCAGTGGTTGCTACCTGACTACAATCTATAATCCCTTAGAGCTCAATACTGCCACAAGAACTAGTTTCGCATCACAACTATGAAATAATCCCTAACCCTAGGCCCTTTTATACAAGTATTTTTATTGCTTTAAGGTTACAACATGTTGGCCATATGTCGACCATACGTCGTCCACAATGTTGACCACGACCCAAAAGAAATTTTTTCTAAAGAATTTATGAAGTATGTACAATACTTTCCTGATTAGTCACCACAAACTAACACGGGGCACATTGTTCAATCTGTTGGATTGATAAAACTTATGTGAAATAACCCTTACTACAAAGTCTATCAGTGCATTTGTAATTGTGTCAATTGTCATTCCTCTCTTATTCTACATAGCTCTTGTATTCTTTTCAATGACCTCTTTCGAATCACTCCTTAAAGTCTTAGGCTGATCTAGGGTAGGATATCCAGTTACCATATGGACTATCCTTTTGGTTAATTTGATAGGCCCATTGTCTAACATAATGAATTATCATGTATCCTACTCAATACTATCCTAATCCATTCTATTTTGAACATATTTAGGAAATCTAGGGCTCATGTTAAGCCTTTCTTTTCTACAATTTTGTATTCTTCCTTTAATACACCATCCTCACATAATTTGTCATATGCTTGCCTAATCTCCATATCACCAATACTTCCACTTTTGCAGTTGTAACATTTCCTAACATTTTGAACCATTAAAACATTTGGTGGTATCATGGATAATGCACCGGAGGGGTCTTTCTTGTAAGCGATATCAGGTATGTCCTTGAATATCGGTTGCTTGACCTCATTACTAACTAGTTGAACATTCAAAACCTCCTTACCCTCTACATTCTTTGAACTAGATGCCATTGTCCAAAACTAGGGTTTACAAAAATATAAATAGCATAACTTAGCACTTGATAAAGACCTCGCAAGATCTGATGAAATGGTGTTGAATCATTGCTCAAATATTCTACAATCACTTTGGATGGATTTCCAGATTGCGTCTTGCTCTCCTTTCTCTTTCTTGATTTCAAAATGATGAAAAAATGAGTTGAAATTGATCAAAAACCCTTATGAAACACTGCAATTAATACTGAGTGCTTACACAGCTGTAAGTTCGGCATCAACCAATTTTAGGCTCACTCAACATCCATTAACATTCCATTTACTCGACATCCACTAGCCAATCTATTAGCTCGACATCTTCTAGCATTTTACTAGACAACCATAGGAGACATTTCATGCTTGACAATAACATGAAAATCTTAAAAGATTTTTCTTAGATTCCTAATAACATCTTGCATCTTTGTTCATGCTTATGTAATCCTTCAGTACCAAGTCCTTTGGAACTAATGTATGATAAAAAATTTAAATATCAGTCCTACATGCCTCTTGATTGCTTAGTTTGATGAGGTGTGATCACTTGACCCATTGGGTAAAGTGATCCCTTCTTCATTTGATGTGTTGCAATCATCCTTTTTCTTCCATGTCTTGTTCATTTCATTTATGACATTTTCAACATCTACCTTGCCTTTTCCTTTATCAAACTCACAACTTGGTGCCTTTGACCTTGTTGGACAATATCAACTGATGTGACCAGTCTTCATAGAACAAAAACATGTGGTTTGACTCAACCACCTTTTGTACTTCTGAAGTGTGTCCTAATACAATTCTTAGTAACATGTCCATATTCTTGACAACAATGACAACTATAACTTGTATTATAATCCTAGTTATAAGAGGTGCCATTATTCCTTACCTCTATTTTCTATTTGATGACCACATGGGTTTGGATCTGCACTCAAAGGCTCTATGTCCATACTTCTAACTATTGTAGTAATATCCTTCAAATCTTTGAGTGTGCATGGTCTTGGTTCTGCATTCATGCGCCTAATGACCTTGTTTGTTGCACTTATGGTAGTGAACTATGCTCTTATGCTTGACATTCTGATTTACAATCTTTCTCTTGCACACATTAGTAGTATGTCCTTTCTTACCACAATAATGACAAGTAGGTTTAGAGTTCTTACCTTTTTTGTTCCTTTCTTCTGCACTTTTGGATGACTATCCTTCTTCAGTACTTGTGCATCTTAGTCTAGATGTATCATTATTGGATCTTGGGGATCTCAATAATTGCTCAAAGTATTTGATGGCTTCATTTGGTTTGTTAAAACTTTCAACAAATTCCTTTTCCCTTTTTAGGTCACTTTGCAATTGCTCATTCTGCAGCTTCACTGTTGTTATCTCAATGTCCTTGACATTCAATTCATAGTTGACATTCATCATTTGACTTAGAGTATCCAATTGCATGTTGGAAATCTTGGTTAGCTTTGATGATTTCTTTTCCAGTCTACTGGCCAAAACTCTTTTTTCATCTTCAATTGTGACTTTGTCTTCCATAACTTTCATATTTTGTTCAGTCACCTCACATAGTAGTATGGCTTGTGATTCTTGCTCTAACTTGAGATTTATGATTTCCTCGGCTTGGGCTCTATTCTTTTCCATTAGATCTACAACTACTACATCAAATTCATTGGAGTCTCCATCAGCAAATAGCTTGGTGCTATCCATCTCTCTATATTGTATGTCATTCTCCTCAATAGCAATTTCCTTCCTTCTCTTCAAAGATTTATTTAGGTCTTCTCTTACTTGATTCAGTTGATATAGAATGAGATGTATTTCAATCTCTTATTTCTCAATAATCTTTCCCCAATTCATAGACTTCCATTTCCAAGATCTTTCCACAAAGCTTCTCTTTCAAAGAACAAGGCTTTGATACCAATTGTTGGAATTACAATAGGAAAGGTAAGCTTCTGGGGGGGGGTGGGGGGTGTTGAATCAATAGTTTAAACTTTGACCCATAAAAACATTCACCACACATCCTTCTCTTACATTCACTAAGTAAACTAAAATACCATGTAAAGCATGTACATCTAAAACATGTAAATGAGTAAACATTCACACATATATGACACTAGATATGATTACTTAGAAACCTTCCAATGAGAAGGTAAAATTGGGGTGGGGATGACACCCAAAAATCTTCACTACTATAGTAATAAATTGTGTCCAATGAAGGTTACAATGTTTCGATCATGAGATGTGATCTACCTTGTGAAAGGTCTGCCCTATTAAAGGCTTGCAAAAACTATTAGGTCTCACTCTATTAAAGGATTTCAACACCCTGTTAGAAGTGTGCCTTGCCAAAGGACTTCAACTCACAATTAAGCAAGCACCTTGTTATAGGATTTTAATACATTCTGTTAGGACTACTTTATTAAGAGATTTGATTGATTCACTTGCTAGAATGACTCAGCATTGATCCTGTGGTTAACACTTTGTTGCCTGATGACAAATCACCTCCAAACTAATCTATTCTTGATCCTTTTTTATTAGATGTCTCTTTTCTATATGCTATCTCCTTCCTCTATTCTCCTCTAACTGATTCTACAATGTAATCTCGAATCATAACTCCTTAGTCACCATGGATGCTCTGTTTGTGTATGTAAACTTCTCTCTTCTCTCCTTCCACATTCCTTAGAGAGTTTAGGGTTTGTCCTCCTTAAGAAGACATAGGTGACTTAGGGCTAGGTATGAATCAACTATTGTGATTCATCCATTTCACCACTTAAACCTTCCCTGTGCTAAAATATGCTCCTAAAAGAAGAAGGTGCTAAGTCACGAGCCTTTTTAGTGGCCTCCTGTAATGTAGCTAGGTCATGCCCCTTGACCCAACCCGTCAAGGGATCTAAGAGTCTGTTCATAAAAACCACTACTAACCTCCTCTATGAAATATATGACCAACACAGCTAACCTCTAAAATTCACTAATATACGTCTCAATTGATCCCCACTGCTTGAGTTGTGCTAACTCCTTAAACTGTAACTCGAGATCTTTGGTATCAAATCTCTTTGTGAGTTTATTAGTGAACTCATAAGGTGTGATTTGATTATGTCCTAGGGTTACTATTCCATGGTGCCACTACTCATGCATTGGACCATCCAAATGAATAGCCACATACTTGATAGCCTCCTCCTTAGGCATAGGATTCAGTTGGAATTATGCATCTACCTTCTGCACCCAAGCTCATGTAGTCATCTTTCCCGAGCATTATAATAAGGTAAAGAAATTTTCCCAACTTTCTTTCTCAGCTCAAATTTTTTATTTCTCCCTCCTAATCTAGGCATATATCTCATCCTTAAGTCCATATAATCTGTAAGGGAAATATCCACCTGAAACTCTGCTCCACTAGCCTCCCAGTCCCTCCTAAACTGGTTCTATAAATCACTAATCTACGGTTCATTTACTGGTTGAACTAGCTCTCTGGGTGGAAAGGTGGGTAGTAGAGGTCTCAAGCTCACTATTTGAGTTGGGCGTGCAACATGTCTAAAGTTATTGGCCTCATTCCCATTGTTTCCATGTCCATTATTACTATTAATGTTATTCTTAGGATCACTGTTGTTGCCTCAACCTCCATTATTATCATTTCCCCTATTGTTATTGTTTCCCCCATTTTTATCATTTCCATTGTTGGCATCACCTACATTAATATTGACACCCATCTGTCTAGCCATAAGTTGCATCATCATATCCATTCGCCTATTCCGCTCGTGTTATATATGTTACCCCTCCTCTAATGTACCTAGTAACCATCTAAACATTACCTCCTCCTGATCTAGACTAGTATTCCTACCTCCACCTAATCTTGTACTCCATCTCAGTCACCCATACTACTATCTTGTTCAAAGAATATCTCCTCTGTGTCTATATGACTAGACTATTTGTCCCTCTACACAAATGAACTAGACTGTTTGCTCTACAAATATGAACTCCTACTTTGTCTTTCCCTGGTATTGAAGGAATTATAAATCCCCTATTGCATGCTCAAACATAAATGCTTAGCCTTTTTAATTTCTAATTTAGTGTTTTGACATTTTGTCAAACACTTTTTCCTCTATTCGGCTATTCCAAATTCCTTATAAGACCTCCATAGGATGGCAGGACTTATAGCTCTGATACCACTGTAATGGGCACCCTAGAAATGCCCAAAAATTGAACCAACTACTGATAGAGACTTTAATGTCTTTACGTAGATTTGAAACCATATAACATGAACAAGAAGGAATTTATGCAAACTAAAGATTGAACTATTGTTGAAATAATATTAGTTTTCAAACTAATAAAATCAAATACATAGCAAACTTTCCAACTCACTACTTACTCCAACATTATAACATGATATTCCAATCATGACGTCCCAACTTGCTGGTATAGTAATATTAATAGTGTCACACTACAATGTTGGTATAGTAAAAATTGCCTTCAATCAGTCCAAGACCCTCATAAAATCATTCCTCCACAATGACATAAGTATCAGACAAGGAATGAGAATGGTATGAGCAAACACCCAATTTGTCTATAGCTGGAAATGCCCCCAAGCTACCTGTTAATGAAGCTGATAGCAATGAATACCAAAGGCCAAACCCCATGGGAATGATGTCTAGAATGTCACAAGAGAGGATAAATATCCTCTAATGCAAAGAATAGATCTGTAACTCATGCATCCATTTTCTTCTCATATTCAATCTGCCTAACAATAGTATTTCTACTTCATAGGGTTGACCCCTTTTCACAAGCAATGTGAGATAAATAAAATAAAATATAAGAAAAGGTTAATGGTCATAGAACTAGAGAATTGCAGAAGTGGGGACATTACATTTCCAAACTACTCAGTCAACACTATAGTCACTTAGTGAATATAGTCTTCCTTCATTAACCTTGTCACTTGGTTAAACTTGTATTCTTCAATACTTTATAATATTACATGATTTTAAAATAATCAAACCAACAGTACATTATCACTATCCAACTCATTCAAGTACCCATTGAATGCCATACTTATCAATTATGTTTTCAACATACTTTCTTCAAATCCTCTTCATCAATCTAATGATATGGCTTTAGTGCATACCCCTAGTTTGCATTTCTGTTATCATTGTCGAACTCTTTTAGACTAGTTTTATGCGTATGATTAGTGGCATTGTTTTAAGATTATCAGATATTGTTTTAGATTCAATTGATTTTATGATGAGATTACTTGATACTTTATACTTCATGTATGCATGATGATTATTATAGTGTTTTCAGTTATTGACGATGATTAGTTAGAGGAACTATTATGTGTTTTCTTATGGATACTTACCCCATACTACATGTGTATGGTGTGCATGTTTGTTTTCTTTATGTATGACATTTTTGATGTGGTTAAGGGAGTCGTAGTCAACTGCTAGTTGGGATCTACACAATGCACCACTTCCTGCCATTTCCTGTTTAGCTTAGAATACTGTGTCTATACATGCGTGGATTTTATGCAAGTTTCAGGTACCAGGTATCGACTTCCCTGAATTGCCAGGATGAGCATACCCTATCACATTATCTCAATGGTAAGAGAGGGGAGATAAATTCTCAAGTCCAAATCCTAAACCCTTAAGCCATTTGTCCTAATTGATAATTAGGACAAGTATCCTAGTTGTGTACCCTCCAAATGCGTTGGATGATGTTAATTCGTGATTATTACCCTTTAGTTTGATTCTGTATGTGTTTTTCTATGATGAGTTTTCGTATGTTGTTTTATGAATCTTTGGTAAATTTTCTATTAATTAAATCTAACTAAAAAGCTTAAATTAATGAAAAATTATTATGATATTTTAATATTTAATTATATTTAATTAATTGAAAAATTAATTAAATTAAAAAGAATTAAATTTGAAGATAAAATTATAAATTTAAATTTAGAACGTGATAATATTTATTTAATTTAATGATATATTTAAAGTTCATGTTTAAATAAATGCTAAATATTATTATTATTTAAGTTAATAATTATTTTATCAATTAAGTTTCAAAAATAAAATTAAAAGTGGAAATATATTAATTTATTAAAAGTTTTAAGTCCGCATGGTGCGTGCATGAGATTAAAATATAAGAAATTAATCAAACAAGTCAATTTAATAAAGATATTTTAATTGCATGAAGTACGCATGAGTTTAAAACTTAATTAATTAATTAAAAAGAAGTCCAGTGGAAATTAAATAAAGTAATTTTATAATTCATTTGATCGTGCATGGAAAAGATAATAAAAAGATAAAGAAGAAGATAAAGAAAAGTTAATTACAGTTGAAGTTTGGTGAGCATGGAGTTCTCCCAGGTGAACGCACAATTAGTGCCCCGATTTGAGCAGAGGACTCTTTATCTCAATTTGAGGGTTCATTTTCGAGGGAGACGAATTTGGACGTGATTTTTTTGGGAAGCAAATTTGGAAGTGAAATCTGGAAAGGAAATTTTGGGAAAATTTGTCAGAGAGAAGTTCTTGGATGGAAGCAAATTCTCTCGCAAATCTTCTGGGCGTTGCGATTTTAGCATCAAAATCCAGGTAGATTCTTATGTTTTTAATTGCACAAGTTAATAATGTTATTTAAATAAATTATGTCTTCTTTGAGACTGTGAATCTAATTGTTTGTATTTCATTGCAACGAATCCTTCAATCTTGTAAGTTTTGGAAAATTCTGGTATGCATGTTGATTTCACCTATAATCAGGAAGGTTGAAAATATCATGGCGATGCTCCTTTAGTAATTTTAGGATTTGGAAATTTAATTCGAAAATGGATTAAATTTAAAAATGGAATTCCTAGATTAAAAATTCGAATAGTTGATAGTGGTTATTCTATCAGACTATATTTGCAAATTATATTAAAAAAATTAATAAAAATAAAAATAAAATAAATATATACATATTTGTACGGATGAATTTTATTTAAAATAAAATTTTAAAAAAATAAAATATATATATACATTTTTACACTTGAGGGGATCGATTTTTAAAAAAAAGTTTTTAATTAAAATAATTTTATAAAATAATAAAATATGAAATGGGGAGGGGGTTTTACCCCACCCCCCAACTTACCTGTCAGCGGCACCAAGTGCTATGCTAACCGCAGTACAGCCTACGGTCGGCAGTGTTTTTGATAGTTGCGCAGGCTTTAAACACAAGTTAATTTAAGTTTTTTTTTTAAATTTTTTTAAATTATTAATTAATATTGATTGCATGTAATATATTAAATGAAATTATATATATATATATATATATATATTAATAAGTTTTAAATTATAAAATGTTAATAAATTATTATTAATTATTCTTTTATTAATAAATTAACAATTGTTTAATGATAATATAAATTATTTTAAAATAAACAATTATTATGAGATCCAATAATATTTAATTTTTATTGTTAATTAAGTAATTATTAAAGTATTTTAGAATCATAAATTGTGAATTGTGATCAATATTTTATATATATTAATTGATTTAATTAAATATTATTTAGTTATATTTAATTAATAATGGAAGTTGTCCAAATTAAGTTTTAGTTTTATTTAATTATTATAATAATAATTTTAATAAAATCATGGATTAATTTATTTGAAATTACCCTTGGATTGTTTTAGAAAACTGATTCTAACTAATAGGGGCAAATTTTGTTTCTTCGTCGAATATTAAAATGGGTTAATTGGTGGGTAAAAACTATAAATTTCATCTACCTGATATATATATATAGAAATGAAAACTGAAACTTTACATTAACTCAACAATATATTATCAATCAAACTCGACTATGAGATTATTTTGTTTTCTATGTGATGTCTATGTTTGGGGTTTGGGGTTGACTAGAGTGTTGACCAGTTTAGGACATTTACTAGAGGCTCGGGAGTTGTGTGATTGTGATGTTATGATGTTGATCTCAATCTTGATTATTTTTACTCAACCATGGTATGTGATGATATGCTCTATGTTGAGTGTGTTTATATTATTGGTTATTGTGTTTCAGTGTCTTTATGGGATAGCAAGATTTATGCTATGAGATATCTGACTTAACCATTTTTGAGTCATTGATCAGTTATACTTGGGTTACTGTCCAGTCGTCTTGATGGGACTGAAGTGTTTGCTTTGATCTTGATGATGTCATGTTGTGACATGTTTGACTTAACCATTTGAGTCGTGATAAGTATTATTATTTTGGGATACTTTCTGGTTGCTCATTGAGAACTGATGGATATTGTGATTTATCATTTGATGCCCTTCAGTTGCTCGTAGAGAACTATTGTGATTATTATGATTATCTTTTGGATGCTTTCCAGTTGCTAATGGAGAATTGATGTGAATATTGTAGATTATCTTTTGATGCTTTTCAGTCACTTGTATAGGACTAAGGTGATTTTTATATGATTATTGATTTGTGCTTTTATGAGCCTAGGGTAGGTTATCTACTTGTAGTGTCAGGAAGTGGCTTGCAATGGGGGTCGGGGCCCTAAAGTGGTTGCCAGGGTAACTCATTGTAAGTTGTTTAATAAGTGAAAATATTACACTAAATGGGGATTAAAATGAACTTAATAAAACTCTTTGTATGTTCTCACCCATGCCTCAAGTGCTAGTACACACTAGGATGGGAGTAGAGAGAACACTTGGTTGCGACCTTGCATTCCGTAGTATGTGTTGCTAGTACAAGAGGATACTAGTGGCTGTAGTGGGATCACTAGGGACCCAAGAGTCCTAAGGGACTGCTGGGGTAACTTCGAGCGTAATTCATGCGATGACACTTGCCCGCTTATATAGTAGGTTTCCTACGTGTCTTTGTGTGCCTCTGGGAATTAGATGTCAATCTATCTTAGAACCTTTGAGTTAGATGCTTTTAGGATTTCTTAGACTTAGAGAGTACTTTTGATATGTGGATTGATATCCTGTTTGGGACTTGAGACTATCTCCTCAGCGCGGTCGAGTGGTAGTGCTTTATACTCTTACAATTGAGATCTGTCCATAGTCACTGTGGCTAGAGCTTCTTGGAATGCTTGTTTATCATGTTTAGATGATGATATTTATTGACGCATTTCCTTATATTGATGATTAGCATGTGATAGGTGACGTTATCTACTTTGTAGGATCATCCTATGCTTTAATCCAGTATGTTAGATTTCCTTATGTTTATGTTGTAGTATATTTTATTAGTGACGTCCCTATTACAATAGTACTGACGATATGTTTGGTGTCTTGGGATGTTATGCACGGGGGATGGCTAGGTCCCATGATGGTCTAATGATGCTATTGACAGTTGGGAGGAACCACACACTTAGTTGTATTTTATGATGGATGGTTATATTTCATGTTGGATGTTTATATCTTTTATGATGGATGAATGTATCATGTATGATGGATGGTTTCATTTATTATTTCATACCTTGTATCATGGATCTGAGTAGGATGATGTATCTTTATTTCTACATATGTATATTCTTTTAGCCTTTCATACCCTATGACATGTATAGTGGATGATTGAGTATTCCAAATTTAATTTGCCAAGAGGCATTCAGAACAGATGTATATTATGGACATTGGACTTTATAATTATTCTTTCATGTGGATGTGGTAGTTGTTAGACTTGGTATTAGATTAAATTTATATGTAATTCAACATCATGGGATCCTTAAGGAATGTAACTTGTTATGTATGTTTTAGTTGATTGTATGTTATTGCTTTCACTACTATGTGTTTGATGTGTATGATGTATCTTTCTTGTTTAAAAAAAATATATTACCAAACTTAGTAAAACTTTAGGTCATTTATTTTGGGTCCCTTGGTGGGGCATTGCAATGGCACTCTCCTAAGTTATCATAATTTATAGCCAACTAAGACTTGTAATCAATGACAACATAACAACTGATATGACTCTTTCACATACATTCATAGAATTACCTAGTTGGGGCTAACATGTCTCACAAGAAAGATTTATACCTTAAGGGCTCCAAGCACAAATAAGCATACCCAAATAGTAGTCTCACAAGTGGTCCCACTAGGAGGATGGGAATACTACATCCTCTAAGACTTTGGTCTTAATAAGAAGCTTCTTTATTATAGTGAGTTAGATTAGGTAGATTTGCTTGTTCCCACTTGGGTCATTCTCATAAGATTTTTCCCTCAATGACAAGCCCTCCAAGGGATCTAAATACAAATGGATAACAAGTAAAGGTCTATATTCCTAATTTTTCTTAAAGAGGGAAAGAACATAGTCTCCCAGTTCACAAGCTTGTCCCAAACATGCCAATCAAAGTTCACCAAGGTCACTTATGAGACACCTTCTCCCAACTCACTTTCTATAATTCAACCCAAAGGGTCTAGGTTTTTTTATTTTCTTAGAAAGACAAGAGAATACTTCCCAACAAATGGAAAGAACCCTTATGTTAGAATGATTTAGAATAACTGAGAGGGGGGGTGAATCAGTTATCCAAGGTCTAGATGTACCAATTGAAATTTTGATCACTTTAAATACTTCAGATCTAAACACTCGATAACTTAGTCTCTATAGAAAACTTGCAGTACACTATCCTAATAGTACCAAACTTGTAAAGTGTAAAACATTAATAGTAAACCATCTTAGATAACATCCACACAAGTATAACACTAGGATTTAACATGGAAACCCAATTTGGGAAAAACCGCTAGTAACGTTTCACCAAATTTTCACTCTTCTGAAGTGAGATATGTTAAGAGCCAACCTTGTTAAAGGTTAAAAAACACACTATTAAATGTGACCTTTTTAAAGGATTTAATCACCTTGTTAGGAGTAGCCTTGTTAGAGGGCTTAAGAATATTACATTAAAATGTCACCCTGATTAAAAGATTTATATATGACTACTAGTTCAACCTTGATTAAAGGATTTCAATACTGATACAATGGTTAAAAAATAATAGTAGGTTTGATCTAACAAATACAACTCACTTTGCAAATACATATCACAATTTGATTCATAAGTTGATCCATTGGCTGGCCTCCATTGTCATCTTTGTCTCTAATCTTCTTGGAAACCCTTCAATCAACCCTACTTCACCTCTTCACAACTCTTCTCAGACTCCTACTCAAGTTTGCCAATCAATAGTGTCAAGAACTATTCCAACCTTGTTAGGTCTTCACCAACTTTTCTTACCTCTTTAAGTTTAGGTTGTATACCTTCTTAAATAGGTATCACTTATTTATAACACACCTTTGTTAATGGCCTCGTAGCACTCTTCAAAGTCTCTATTTCCTTTTCCAACTATTGGATCCTTTTTTCCCTTGCATGATTAATTTTCAGTTCTTCCTCATACTATTTCCTAGTAGCAACGTAGTCTTTGAAGGTTTGAGCTAACCTATCTTCAATATGATCCATCTTGTCCTTGCTCAATTCTAACATTGCACTTCACAATCCTAAGACCTCTCCACCAAAAATTGACTGTACACTCTAGAAAATAGAGCTGCCCTGAGGTGTGTCTCTTACTTCCATCAATTTTGGCTTATTAGGTTATGGGGCAATGCTCCAAACTTCTATAGTTTGTGCATCTATGTTATACCTAGACCCTCTTTGCAAGTCTCCTAGTTCAAATGCCTCAAAAGATATTGATCTTTCTTTCCTTCTAACCTAGTCAAGCATGAAAGAAGAACTTAAGTCCCAACCAGGTAGCAACAACATCCCATTCCTCTTGACTAAATCTTTGGCACCTTCTACAATGATTGTCTCATCTGCAAGGTTGTAGGCTTGAAAATTTTCCACAAGCTCATCTATGTTATCATCTGACTCACTAGGTTGCATTGTCAAGGCTAATTGATTTTTCTTTAATCTAAATACAAAATTTTTTAATTCATCACTTTTACCAAAATCATCATCTTGTAAAAATTCTTAGGCTCGAATAACCTTTTCATCTAACATTTTTGCAGCCATAGCTAGCTCACTAGGAACTTCTTCACTCTCAATGTCCCAACTTATCAATTTGTTTGCCTCAAGTTAGCAAAATATTGTCACTTTCTAGGAAAGATCTATAAGGCCTTTTCCCTAGCCTTTGGAGGTATCAATTTTATTTTTTATTTTTCCCCCTCCCCTGAGTCCATGATAATGCTTCTGATGGCCCCTCGTCTTCTTCATCTTCTTCCTCTTCAAGGAACACATTAGGCTTAGGGGAAATAAGGTTCACCATCTCTTCTTCTTGTCTCTAGACTTCATCAAGCACTTGTGACATAGTTTATCCTCATGATAAAAACCTTGAAAAGAAGGGTCAATTCTCCTCATCTCATCTTTAACTCTCATTATATACCTCCATTTCTAAATTATATCTTTACAAATATCTTCTAACAAATAATTTCTTATCACATCTTCCTCCCACAACTATTTTCTTATAGGAAAATTATAATGTCTCATATTTCCTAGTGATGTCTTTACTACATCTTTAAGATCATACATTCTAGAAATTGAGGATGGGAACTTATAGTGTCTAAGGAATGCATCAACTTCATCTATGGCTTCTTTCCCAGTTGTTAAGTCTCCTATCTTGAAACTCCCACACAAAAAAGTTCTCTTTCTCCTAGCTTGGCCTAAATGCTCCCTATCCATTAAAATGAATTGCCTAAAGAATTCTGTGATCCCCGACCTCTCAGGCACAAATCTAAGTAGAATATGGGGGTTGCAAACACCCATATACCCTCATTATAGTGCTATTTTCAAACAAGATTATGTCCCCCAATTATGATTTAATTTGTCTTCATCAAAACACAGGGTGGGCCTAAGCAATTTTCTCACCAGTCCCGAGACTCTTTTTATATTAGACACTAATATATTCATGACAAGAAAAACAAAGTCATTATAGAATGCAACCAAATTAGAATATGGGTATAATTTATTCTGTACCATGGTCCATAGCTATACAGGGATTATTTCTCCCATATCCTCAAATTTCTCAATGAAAATTGGGTTGACGTGACCAATGCTTGTATATAATATTAGATGCATCAGTAAAAAGTAATGACAAAACTTGAAATTTCTCAAATCTCCCTCATGTGCAACCATAATTTAATTATGAAACACATAAATTATTTATTTCACATAGTCATACCCCACATTAGTGTATTGGTCTTGTATATTTATGGCCATTACATAAGATGTACCAGATGCATTCATTGTTCCACAAACACCTAACACCTTGTTCACACCAAAAACTGTATATTAAAAGTATCTACGTAAAAAATCCATTGGCATGAGCTTGTCAACCTTCTTAAGAATTGTCCCCATTTATTTCTTACTCCTTGCGATATGTATCTTCATAAGTTTACCAATGATGAAACTCTTTCGTGACTCTAAACTATTCTCCAACTTTTCCAAATCAAATTACAAGATCCATTGGTCCTTTGAGTCTAAATATTGTTAGAGTAATAAAGTTTTTTCTTATTGATTAAATCATATTGATTTAATTATTAAGTCACTTATTAACTTTATTTCACTTAAGCTAAAATTTAGGCATATAATAATTGATTCTTTTATTAATTATTATCATGCAACATAGGTTATTTGTTATGGTTTTGATCTCCTTTTATAAGGATTGATCTCTTTGTAATTTATTCATTCACTCTTGAGAATAGGAATTTCTCTTTTTGTTCATCAAGAATGTCCCATATCTAGATATGGGAATTCCATCCTCCATAGCTTTTTCTTCTTTGACAAGTGTTTCCATGCAGGCAATTCTTGGGAGCTATGGGGTTGATCTTTCGTCAACTTCAACAAATGCCTCAATGAATGTATCTATGTCTAGTCAACACAATATACTCCTATCCCTCTTGTTAAATTAATGGGTGGTAGGATTATAAGCTTTGACCGGGTCCACATCAACAAACACTTTTGGTATGATTACCCTACAGTTTGAGGGAGGAGTATTTTTTACTATATTATTATAGAAAAACTAGAATAATTCATTCCCATTTGTGTTCAGAACTATAACATCTTTGCATAATGAGTATGGGTCCCTTCATTCATGTGAGTCAGTTGATTGTGCATTTAACCAACTAGGTAAAAACTCTAACCATCCCTCTACATAAGGGCTCAATTTTTTTTCTTGGCTTGACTGGAAGACACTAAAACCTCCTCTACTTATACTTCATCCTTTGGAGAACCTTACTCTACCATTTTGAATTCAAATTCTCACTTGTACAATTCTCATTGAAATCCTCTTCTCTACAAGTCCTTTAGCTCTTAAATTATTTTACAATAGTGATCTTTATGAGCCATTCAATAGTGCTTTTAAAAGTTAGGACAAACATTTATGGCATTAAAAATCTACATGCATGAATTCCTTTCAAAGTTCTCAAAGTTATTTCATCAAAGATTTGGCAGAATTTGTACAACTGGACATCACTTTTCTCATGTTAGCAATGACATTAAATCATTGGCTAGACCCCTCCTATCTCTTCCTTGTAAGCTTATTACAACTTTTTAATTTGAGAGATGTTATATCATGCTTAACTATTTTCTTAACCCTTATTAGTCCTTCGTAATAGTCTATCTCTCAATCCATTTAAGCCATGAGAAGTCACACTCTTTTATTTTTATGCTCATCACTACTTCACTGCTAGAATTAAAATGTTAGCCCTAACTTCTTTGATGTAGTGCTTAACCGTTTACCTTAACATTTTTTTATCTTCTTGGGACTTCGCATATTTTTATTTTCCCTTACTTATAAACTTGTGAAATCACTCAATACTTTATGTTACTAGGTTGAAACCCTATTTTTTTGTTATACTTTATGCCACAAAGATGTTCTTAACCATGTAGTGACCTCCATTATGATATCATAACCAGTAAAAACTTACCTCATACTAGAACCATGATGTCATGCTTGACCCTTTTTATAGTTGATCACAACCTTAAAACCTTTGTTACTAACTGTCAATGTAGTGCCTCTTGTGTTTGTTATCTATACCTTGTTTATTTTGATTCAAGAGATACTTGTTACTCATGTTATGTTTATTTGAGATGACCAGAGGGTTAGATGTTATATCTTGATTTCAGTATCATAAATGTTAGATTACTATGTTGTTTAGTTGATCATATTTGCATGATAATGCCATTTTGAGATGACAGTCTATTTTATGATGATATTTAGTTATTCAGTATTTGGACATATCTCTAATTTGATAATATGTGGATTTAATCCTATGGTGATTTACTTCATTCTTGCTTTGATTATGTTTTATGTGAATGTGAGTGATGTAAATGGATTATTTTAGTATAACTGAATAAATGGTTAAATTAGTTTATTTAATACATTTATTGCTTCGGCTATGTTATTATATACAATTGCACTCGATCATGTGTTTTAATGTGCAAGATTTATATCCCTGGCAGTGGCACATGGAGTTAGTGATTCAACTATTCATTTTACCAATGTTGTCTCTGTATAGTTGATGTAGACCTGTGAACGTGTTTGTGTATTTAGAGGTTTGCATTATCGTGAAAGTTGTTAAGAAAATTTATGTGATCTTGGGCTTTTAAGCTTTATTTTAATTTATAATAAAAAAAAATTAGCTTTTCCATGGATGAATTCCAATTAGTTGGAATAATATGTTTTTATTTAGGTTGATTACGGGTTTAAGTAGGTGGGTTGTTTATTTACCCTAATCAATTATTCACTCAAAAAGTTAATAAGTATCCAAAGAGGAAATTAATTCCTCACTTCTCACTTTTGGAAATTAATAATTTGAGAGCTTTTTCCAAAATCCTCTTTTGGAGGATTGTGTTTATGTTCGTTGTGAGAGCTACGAGTGAGGGATCTTTGCAAGATTGGTCTCATTGGATCCAGCTCGAGGAGACATTGTTTTTCTGTGACTTTCGATAGCTTCTGCAAATTATTTATTTCATTGTGTTGATTCCTATTTTTTCCCTTTTTGGTTGTCAGGTAGGGATCTCTCGATGTTGTGTTTCTACTTTGTTTCTGCTTTCATTTCTAGTAGTTGTTGGTTAGAAGGTTGAGAACTAGTGTTAGTTAGGATTAAACCACAAACATAAATAATAATTATGTGCAAATATAACCAATAACAAAAAACAATAAATCACATAGAAAAGAACACAAGACACCAAGATTTAACATGGTTCACCCAATCCCTGGGCTACGTCCACCAAACAACAAGTACAATATTATTATGATCCAGCGATTACAACCTAATTACAATCTGTAATCACTTACAACTCAATATTGCCACAAGAACCAATTTTTGCATCACCTTATGAAATAATCCCTAACCTTAAGCCCTTTTATACAAGTATTTTTACCACTTTAGGGTTATAATTAATAATTATAACCCCAAAGAATTTATGAAGTATGTACAATACTTTCCTAATCAATCACCACAAACTAACAATCTCCCACTTGGGGACTAATTAGACTCCACACTAGACAACAATATACCACTTGGAGACTGATCTTGTAGCAATACCGCTACCACATGGGGCTCCTACTAGATCAAACCACCCTGGACTGTACTATTCTTTTTTTCATGTTCAGTCTAGAGGACAAACTGAAGCTGAAGAGAAGTTCAGCTTCTCCCTTATTACTACCTTTGTAAACATATCTGTTGGATTTTCATCTGTATGTATCTTGTCCAACTTTAACTGTCCATCCTCCAAAACTAACCAAATGAAATGGTACCACAATTGTATGTGTTTGGTCTTTGAATGCAGAGTTGAATTCTTTGCAATATGAATGGCACTCTAACTATCTGTAAACAAATAATTATCCTTCTGAGGGTGTCTCAATTCTTCAAAGAAGAATTGAAGCCATATCATCTCCTTGGCTGCCACTGTAGTAGCTACATATTCTACCTTTATAGTGGATAAAGCATTAACCTTTTGTAACTTAAAAACCTAGCTCACGGTTGCCCCACCAATAATAAAGACATAATTTGTAGTACTCCACCTGGTATCAATATCCCCTACCAAATCTAAGTCAACATAGCCCTGTAAATTAGTAGTAGAGCCCCCAAAGTGTAAACACTTATTGGATGTTCCTCTCAAATATATGAGAATCCATTTGATCGCATTCCAATGCTCAATTCCTGGATGACTCATATACCTACTGACGACTCCTACTACATGTGCAATATCTAGGCTTGTACATACCATAGCATACATCAAACTTCCTATAGCTAAAGCATAGGGTACCTTGGACATCTTATCCTCCTCTTCTTGTGTCTTAGGACACATCTCCTTAGTCAACTTCAAATCATCGGGTAAAGGTGTACTGACAGCTTTAGCATTCTCCATAGAGAAACGTTGCAACACCTTCTCAGCATAATCAGCTTGAGATAGCGTCAATTTCTTGTTCTTCCTATCTTTGTAAATATTCATACCAAGGATTTTTTTTGCTGCCCCCAAATCCTTCATAGCAAACACATGTGTTAATTGGCGTTTCAGCCCCTTAATATGATCAATGTTAGACCCAGCCACAAGCATATCATCAACATATAAACATAAAATAATGTAGTTGTCATCAACCAACCTCTTAAAATAGACATAATGATTTGAATAACACCTACTATATCCATGCTTATGCATAAAACTATCAAATTTCAGATACCATTGCTGAGGTGCTTGCTTCAAGCCATATAAATTTTTCTTTAATTTGCACACTAAGTTCTCCTTACCTTTGATCACAAATCCCCGTGGCTAAGCCATATATATCACTTCACCCAAATCTCCATGAAGAAAGGTTGTTTTAACATCAAGTTGCTCTAAATGCAAATCTTCAATAGCCACAATACTCAAAATAGTATGGATAGAAGTCATTTTAACAACAGGAGAAAATATCTCACCAAAGTCAATGCCCTTTTTCTATGCAAATCCTTTTACAACTAACCTGGCTTTAAATCTTTTCTTAGTTCCATCCTCTTCTTTTAACCTGTAAATCTACTTATTCTATAAAGCTCTTTTACCTACAGGCAACTTGCATAAATCCCATGTCTTATTCTTTAGCAAAGAGTCCATTTCATCTTTCATTATAGACTCCCACTGAATCTTAGTATCCACTTGCATTGCTTCATCATAACATTCAGGTTCACCAGCATCTGTTAATTAAATAAAATACGAAGAGGGAGAAAATCTTTCTGGAGGTCTAATTTGCCTTGTTGACCATCTAATATTCACTGGTGTGTGTGGTATTTGTTGTTGTGATTGTTGCAGGTCATAAGAAACGGTTGGAACATCATCTTTTGGAGTATCATCCAATACTACATAATCATCTTCTTTATTCTCATATTGCTGCAACAGATCTTTCTACAACACTTTCTCATTGAATATGACATCCCTGCTTCTTAGAATTTTATGAGTTTCAAAATCCTAAAGCCTATAACCAAATTCATTAATTCCATATCCAAAAAATACACATTTCTTTGACTTAGCTTCTAGCTTGGTTCTATTTTCAAAATCTATGTGAGAAAATGCTTCACAACCGAAGGTTTTGAGAAAAGAATAACTCACCTTCTTACCAGTCTATGCTTCATCTAGAATACCACAACCTAAAGGAGTAGAGGGACCTCTATTAATCAAACATACAAAAATATTAATAGCCTCCATCCACATGTATAAGGGCAACCCAGCATGCAACCTCATGCTCTTTGCATGCTCCATTATAGTCTTGTTCATGTATTCAGCCACTCCATTTTCCTGTGGAGTCCTTGGAACAATTTATTGTCTACAAATTCCATTAGTGGAGTAATAATATTCAAATTCATGACTACAATATTCACCACCATTATTAGATCTGAGACATTTTAATTTTTTACCAGTCTCATTTTCAACCAAGCATTTCCATTTCTTAAAAGTTTGAAATACATCAAATTTTTGTCTAGGGAAATAAACCCATACCTTTCTAGTTGCATCATCAATAAATGTAACATAATAATGAGAGCCTCCAAGAGAAGATACCTAAGCTGGTCTCCATACATCTGTATGCACAAGCTCTAATTTCTCCTTTTTGTTTTCCTTCCTAGTCTTCACAAAACTCACTCTTTTTTGTTTTTCATACACACAACTTTCATAGAAATCCATATTAACACATTTTGTACCTAGTAAAACTTTCTTTGAATGAAGCACTTTCATACCTTTCTCACTCATGTGCCACAATGTTGTATCAGAATTTACAGCAACTATTTGTTCTCCTTGCTCAACTGCATCAAGTATTTTGAACATTCATTTTTCTCTGAAATAATTAAAGTAGAAGGAACAATATGACCTGTACAAAGATATAAGGTGCCTACTTTCACACCTTTTGCTACTAAAAGGGAACCTTTTGAAATGTTCCAATTTTTATCATTAAAAGTGACTACACAACCCTAATCACCGAGTTGCCCTACTAAAATTAAATTCCTACTCAGCCTTGGAACATGTCTTACCTCGTGTAGTAGCCAATGATTCTCATTCTGCAACTTAATCTTAACTTTTCCCTTTACAACAATCTGACAGGGTTCATTATCCCCCAAATAAATAAGCCCAAAATCCCCTTGGACATAATCAATGAAATATCCTTTATGAGGTGTAGCGTGAAATGAAGCACCAGAATTTAAAACCCATGAATCATCAACACTTTGTAAAGACAGAAGCAAAGCATCCTCTCCGGATTTGTTACTTACCACATTTTCCTCCTTGTCTCCATCTGGTTTATCTCCTTCATTTTTCTTTCGATTCCAACAATCTTTCTTTTTATGCCCTAGTTTCCCACAATACCAGTAGTTGTTTTGTCCTCTCAATCGAGACCTCCTCCCCTTTGTCTTTCCTCTTGATTTCCCACAATTTCTAGAATTACTTCCTCTCTTAGTCATTCTACCTCAACTTTGTGCATTCAAAGCACTTTTTGATGTAGATCTACCCGAGGATTTCCTATGAGTTTCCTCACTCAAAATAACACTGATCACATCATCATATTTTAGGGTACTAGATCTAGGAACAAAATTACTCACAAACATTATTAAGCCATTCTAGCTTTTAGGCAAAGAACACAAAATCAAGAGAGCACTAATTTCTTCATCAAAATTGATACCCACAGAAGATAACAAACTAGTAATAGTATTGAACTCTTTTAAATGATCAGCAACAAATCCACCTTCTGCCATTTTCATATTAAATAAACGCTTCGTGAGAAATACCTTGTTTGAAGTGGAGGGCTTTTCATATAGTGTTGCTAGGGTTTTCATCGACTCTTCTATTGTCTTCACTTTTGTAATATTAAATGCCACCAATGGTGCTAGGCATAATCGAATGCTTCCAAGTGCCTTTCTATCTAAAAGACTGTAGTCGTCATTTGACATAGATCCTTGATTCTTGGTTTTTCCTTCCAACGGCTTCCATAAATCCTTCTGATAAAGATAGTCTTCCATTTGCATCTTCCATAACTGAAAGTTCTGCCCATTAAACTTGTCAACCCTCAGCTTACCCTCGTCTGCCATCGCTCCCACTTAACTGTGAGACTCCCACTCAACCATGAGACTTTCTTGCAAAGGATAACTGAAAAACACAACCTTGCTCTAATACCACTTGTTAGGATTAAACCACAAATAGAAATAACAATTACACACAAATACAACCAATAATAGAAAATAATAAATCACGCAGAAAAGAAAACAAGACACTAAGATTTAATGTGGTTCACCCAATCCCTAGGCTACATCCACCAAACAACAAGTTTGATATTATTACGATCCAGTGATTACAATCTATAATCCCTTATAGCTCAATACCACCACAAGAACCAATTTGACATTACCTATAAAATAATCCCTAACCTTAAGCTCTTTTATACAAGTATTTTTACCCTAAATAATTTATGAAGTATGTACAATACTTTCCCAATCAATCACCACAAACTAACAGTGTTCCCCTCCTTTTTTGTTTACTGGTTCTGCCCAATTGGTCAGGTATGAATGTTTTCCCAATTTTTAGTGTAAGGGTTTGGGGTTTCACACTCTTATGCTAGTCATTTTTGCATACGGTGTCCAAACCTTAGTTTTATTGGATTTTTGTGGCTTTTGTGCCCAAAGACCAAATGGGTTTTATTTTTGAAGTTTCCAAATTTTGGGGTTTTTACCTCAATTTCTGTGCCACCCAGTTTTCTCAAGTTTTCTTCACATGATTTTGGTTATGGATTGGGATCATATGTTTGGATGTCAGTTAGACTATTTTTGCACTCTTATTTTGCATTGGGATGTGTGCTACATTTGTCCTCCTAAGCTACGTTATTTAGTTGAGTATTTGATTGCTTGTGTTCTCATCCAACGCTTATATTTTGATATTCGTAACAGTGGTGCACCTACTCAAAAGTATATGTGCATACATTTATTGGATGACTTATGAGGCCAGAACTCCTGGTGGTAATGTCATTGAGTTATATCTTTGGGGTTGGGTTGGGAATATGCATGCCTACAGGCACTCATCATTGGATGAGTATGGGTAGGGTAGGGTAGCTTCATGGAGGAGCTTCTACCATAATTTTGGTGACTTTCCCTAGATTGATGGGTAGAAGGCCTAATTAGTGATAACTAAATAAAACACTAGGTGGTAATAAAACTTAAGATAATTAAAATGTGCGAGCATCCGAATAAGTTCAAGGACGCAGTGCATGAGCCTTCCATTGGGAAGTTGACTTTAGCACCCTGCTAGCTTGGGCTACTTAGTGCCATGCTATTTCCCCTCTAGGCGAGTCCCTACATAGTTATCCATTAATTGTCTGACTAGGGCCTATAGTACTTGCATTACCTCATGATCTTGGTTTTAGTCTTCATTACTATCTAGCATGAGTGTTAGCCATGGAAATTTGCTTTGTGTGTGTTTGTGGTTGAATCATTACCTCCATTAGCATTGCAGGAGTGGGCCTACGTGTTTCACATGGTGGGGAGGCGTAGCTACCTATACCACTACTAAGGATTGGTGTCTTGAGACAGCCTATTGTTCTAGTGTGACTAGTGCTTGATGTTCATTTAGTATTTTGATTTATCCAAAGTATGTTTCTTTTTTATTTATGCTTTCATTGGAATGCTTGGATATCATGTTTAGATGATGTTAGGTGTTTTACGCATCCCTTTATTCTGATGTTTAGCATATGATTAGATGATGTGATTTTCTTAGTTGGAGTATCTATTGCTTATTGGTTTAGCATGTTAGATTTCTTTTTCTTATGATGTTATTGTATTTTAGTAGTGACTTCCTCATAAGACAACTCTGACTATCTAGTTGGCAGTTTGGAATGTTATGCATGGGGGATGGCTAGGGCCTTTGAGGTCTCATGATGCTATTATGGTTGGGAGGAACCACGCATGAGTTTTTCTATTTTTGTACATGGCGATGTTACTTTCAGTATATTTCCCTTGTTGTTATGTTTCAAATGGTTAGATGCAGTTTCTGTCTTGCAGTTATTATGTTTGAGTCTCTAAGCCTTTGAGTCTCTAAGCCTTGATTTATGGATCTGGTACTCCCTAGTGTGCAGGAATAGTTTTACTTTTCTTTTCATCTTTAGTTTTCCTTGCTATTGTGATTCCTTGTGCGAGAGTGTGAAGTTTTGCATGGCTGTCTGCATTTCCTCACGTGGCTTTCGACATTTCTTCGCATGGCTCTTTGCAATTCTTTGCATGACTCTTTTCACTTCTTCGTGTGGTTCTGTATACTTACTCATATGAGCCTTAGCACCAATTCTATGAGTTTGGTGGTTAGGCCAAGTATTCCTTCACGTAAGAGGGTAGTTTCTCTCATCGCATGGTGCACTTCCTCATGCAAAAATGTCATTTGTGTTTTCTCATGCAGAAAATAGGGGGTATCTCCACTATTTTTTGGAGAATGCAATTTGTCGATTTGAATACCCTTTTGGCTTGCTTGTGTTTCCATGCTTCGATAGATCTAATATTTTAAATCTATTATCATCTTTGGTTTTCATCTTTCAGTTGAGCGTGTTAGTTTGGTAGTGGTGTTCAGAGATTTGTTGGATATCTAAATTGTTGGTTAAGTCTTATGTTGCAATCTTCATGATCCTTGTATGATTTTGTTGAGTGTATTCATACTTATTTTAAAATATATATATCTTGGCTTGTATTGAATCCTTGTTCTAAGGATCTCCGGGTGGGGCATTACAGTGGAACTTGACCAACGATGTTGTGCTTTCCTTCAAAGTTTCTTTTTGCAACTTTGCAACTATTCTCATGTTAAACAACATTAGTTTTGATATGATGAAATTAAAATTTTTATGGGCTGGTCATAACTTCACAATCCTTTACTCAACTACTTTCTTGATGCTATGAACATACATGGTAGCTAAGGGGTGGCCCACGTGAACCAATGAACATTAACCTTTATTGTTCATTTACAACAATCTTTTGATCTATCTCATCCACATAATAGAAAGAAAAATCCATTATTCAACTAGAGAAGTCATGCTCTACCTATCTTTGTAACTTTTCAAATTCAACTTAATTGTTACCCTTAACCATTTTGATGCAGCACTAGGCTGTCGCAACTTCACAACATCAAATTATGCCATGATACTAATTGTAGAGAAGTCACAATTAACTACTATAATCTTTATGACTTCCTTGCAACTATTTAACACTTTATTCTCTTAATTGTGGAGAAGTTGTGATCCATTCTCAAAAGGATCTATCGCTATCTTGCAACACTTTAATGTTACTTTACTAACCATTGCAATGTGATGCCAAGGAATGAAATGCATTGATCACACCATCAAAAGTCTTCTTTATTACCTCTACCTGGCCATAGAGAAGTTGTGCTTCCATTTTAAACTATTGATCGCAACATCAAACATAAGAGTAGTTAAGCTAAAAGAGAAAGAGATGCCAAAACTAAGGGTTTAATCATTACTTCACGACTCCTTTTTCCATCAATAACTAACCCTTGCAAAGTTATGTTTTCACATAGATTGCAAGATCATGACATAAAATTTGAATGCATATGAAAGACACGAGACCTTGTGATTAATAGATACATAAGCACTTCGTAACTCTTTTTGATAAAATCCTATAGATGCATGCAAATTTATAAAACGGATAATTTCAATATAATTGTTAAGATTTAGGATTTAGGATATTTGGACATAATTTGAAACAAAGGGTATGACTAGGGTTTTATTTTCAAGGTTAAAAAAAGACAAAATGAAAAAAAACCAAAACAAAAAAACAAAAAAACCCTTCTTGTGCATAACTTGACCATTTTAATTTTGAGCCAAAAAAAATTTTAGCCTATTGAAAATAGGGCTAACAGTGACTCTATCTGGGGATGATGGGCAATTTATGTCCACGCAAGAATTCATAATCACTCGGAGAGTAGACCAAAGGCTTGACAATATTTAGAGAGCCCTAGGAAAACCTTTTCACATGGAAAAATATTTATACACATAATTTACATATATACAATCCTAACCATTGTTTACGAAAAATAGAATACCTCTTAATAAAAGTATTTCTTCAAGAACTGTCAATGAACTGGCAGCTTAAGAAGATTACCAGAGAGTTCTATGATAATATATGAATCTTCACCCTATTTTTTATGAATCATATAGAACATAACCAAATGGGATCAAATTCTCTATGTTTACCCTTATCCTCTATCCTGGTATTCCATAATAATACTGAATTTTTCGCTTCATATTTCCTACTTGTGGTCCTTTTTTCAAACAAATATTTCATCTACAATTGTAACTTGGAATTTATGATTAATGTTTGCCTTAATAGAATACCTCTTAATAAAAGTATTTCTTCAAGAACTATCAATGAACTGGCAGCTTAAGAAGATTACCAGAGAGTTCTATGATAATATATGAATCTTCACCTATTTTTTATGAATCATATAGAATGTAACCATATGGGATCAAATTTTCTATGTTTACCCTTATCCTCCGTCTCGATATTCCATAATAATACTAAATTATTTGCTTCAAATTTCCTACTTGTGGTCCTTTTTTCAAACAAATATTTCATTTGCAATTGTAACTTGGAATTTCTAATTGATGTTTCCCTTCTATTCTCATCCAATCCAATAACATCATTTAGTCTTTCTTGTATATCATTGTGGATGCTTAAAATTGTCCCAAATGTTATATTAATTCATTTAATATTTCTATTGATATTATAATTATTTATTTATTAGTTATTTATATTTGTCATATTCTTCTACTTATTTAATTAAATAGGTTCATTTCCCTAATGTATTTAAATTTAATTTAAATACTTCCCCTCTAATGTATTAAATTCATTTAATGCATAGTGCTCTATAAATCTTGTTTTAAATAAATTATAATTTAATTAATTTCCTCCACTTTATTAAATTCTTTTAATCATGTGATTAAGTTAAATCCTATTGGATTTAATCCTAATCCCATCCTAAAACCTAGTCGACACCCATCACTCTCATCCTTCTAAGCCCACCCACTACTTAATCCCACTTATTTATCTTAAACACCTACCTAAACAACTTTTAGCTCCTAAGTGTTTGCTCACACATGTGTCAGAAGCTCATGGTCCAATAAATCTTCCACTTCATTTGCGTCTCTTACATCTTTGTCCACCACTCCTTTCCCTAAGGTTGCTCACACATGTGTGAGCACACCTTGAACCTCTCAACCATAAAGGCTCTTTTTGACTTTTGCATGGCTTATCCTTTAGCCCATGTGTCTCCCTCGTGGCACCTATGTGGATGCCACATAGATGCCACCTCCCCCAAGGCCTCTCTCGAACCTATAAATGGAGCCCTTGTCTCAAGGATTTGACATCTCCCTCATTTGCATTGTTATCATGCTAGTTTAGAGTTAGAGCTTTCTTAGAAATTTGCATATTACTACTAACCCCTTTGATAGTTGTTTAGTTCTTGCATTATTTTTCTTATTCATGATAGTATTGCACTCTTATATTTTCTTTCTATGTCCACTTCCATTATCCATTGAGTGCTCTTAAGAATGGTTGCTTCTATAGGCATCTCTTAAAGCATTTTTCATCATTTACCTTGGTTGCATGTTCATTATTTCATCTTTCATATCATCAAGATTCATAGTTATTTTTGAGAGAGCACATTTACATCCCTCACACTTAAGCACTCTAACAAGGCCTCTTATGGGCACCCTTGTTGAGTTTCTTTGAGGTTGTGTGGGGACTCTTTCTTATCGGTTGCATTAGTATTAAAACACAATATTAGTTAGTAGTTTTCTTAATTTCAATATGGCTTTATGCACATCCTACTAACATTTTATTGCTTACGCGTGCTCCTGATAGGTTAGGTTTTCATACATATAGTATCAACACTCATCCAATTAGAGCTTGTGAACGCAACACCTCACCCAACATTAGTTTAATCCTTAGAACTCATAATGACCCTTGCGGAACACTATGTGACCCAAGAGAAGGTCATAATGAGTGTCACAGGAGAGATAGTCATGGACATTTGACCTAGGAACATTGAGAAGGTATTTCACCTCCTAAGGGCAGATTAATATTTACAAGCTTTGTACGAAGGAGCAAAATGATGGTACAAGATAATCTAAATAAAGCATAGGAAATGGTACAATCCTCTTTCCTAATTGATAGAACACTAGTGGGTCGTAGAGTGGGAAAAGTTGATATGACAAAGAGATGCATGGAGGATGATATTGGATACACAATTGTCTTATTAAACAGAGTCATGTGTCTCTAGCAACAGGTCACCTTCAAACCTAAATGGTACACTTCATTGAAACCATCAAAATAACAAATATGCCAATTGATTGGTCTATCATCCTAAGTGACAACTTGGATGAGCAATTAGTAGCTGTCAAAGTTGACCCGCACTTCTATATGACATCATACATGGTGTATTCACTACCGGCTAGAACCATATATTATCCAGGCCTTTATAGAAAGCGAAGCATGCAAGATGCAAATGCTTGGCCCCATGTGATATATCCATAGTTGGTGAAGAAGATGCTCCCACTACAAAGTGTGGAATATAGAGTAGTAAATGATGGGTTTATCTTTGCAATCATTAGATTCATTGAAGGTGACTATGCCAAGAGAACGTTGGTAGAGACAAGAGCCATAATCACAAAGATCGATGCCTACTCCATTCAATTCAAGACCTTCACTTATCTTTAGGTAGCTGGTACTCTATTGTTCCCAAAGAAGCTCCCAATATACCCATCAGATAGACTCATACTCTTGAAGATTGTGTGCCAATTCACTTCTATGTATGATAGAGTGAGAAAACAACATAAGACATGGGTCTGGCCCATCACAATTGGTGCCTTCGAGGTGAAACAAAACCAGGATGTCACCACATTTGACTCTGAGTGGGATCAATATCCCCTATAAGAATACAACTCCCTTTGCCCCATTTTTGATAATAATGGGATGGTCCAACACCTAGTAGGAAAATAGTTTGTACATGTTGGTGCATTAGAGGATCATTGGATGAATGCAATAGATGACTATGATATCCATATAAGGGATTATTGTAGGATGATTATGTACTTAGTAGAAAATGTGCTAAAGATGAAGATCCCTCTCAAGATCATGGAAAAGGATGCCAAAGATGTCATGGATCCTTTATATAACAGAGATAAAATCTATGATAGGTCGATAATGAATGCAAAAATAGGGAGGGATGAAAATAATGATATAAATCATCAGGCCAAACATGTGGTCGAATTGACAAAGGAATGGATCAAGAAAACATTTAGAATGGATCTAGTTCCTCAAGCCATACCCTTACAAGCCACAACTAGGCTGATCAAAGGCAAAGGTCACCGTAAAAACCTTCCCAGCTCAACCCCTATTGAGGCCAGAAATAGTTCATCAACATGAGCGGGAGGTTGAGTACTTCAAACCTGATCATGGAAAGAAGAGGAAAAGGGTACCTCCAAGGGAAAAGAAGAAAGCAACTCAAGCTCAAGCACCTCAACAATAGGAACAAGTTGAGCCAACACAAGAGCCACGAGAATAGGAACAACCAAAACAGTTGGAGGAGGAACAACCAAAAAAAAAAAGATGGTTCCGCCATTGACAATTGAAGAGGAAGAAGCCTCCCCCTTTGCTCCAAAGAAGGAAAGAATTTAAACAACTATGGAAGGAAAATGGAGGAGGCTAAAGAAGAAAAATACTCTATCTCCATAGGTTCCTAAGACCATCCTAGAAGCTAAAGATGAAGAAGAAGAGGGGTAAATAGAATTTATCCCCTTAAGCCAAAGAAACCACTCGACCAAAGCCATAGGAGAAGAGAGGAGAATAAGCTCTAAAATGACACATCCATATACTCCAAGAAAGCCTATCTAGATATCAATTTGAGAGGATGAACAACATAAATGGATAACAAAGATGGAGAGTGAAGGAATTGATATCTTTGATCTCTCTAACTTTGATTTTATGCTAGTGGACATTGAGATGGTGGGAGAGAAAATTAGAGATACTCCAACTAACCAACCTTTAAGAGAGGATTGGATTCAACTACCACCTCTACCTCAAGGACCTCTAGGCATTCCACCACCACCATCTTAGGATTTGGCATTTATGGATAAAGGATCGGTAACTCCACTTCCTCTAGTTACCCAAGCAGAAGAAGAATAAGCAACTGAGGAAGGTGAGTTCTAATAGCATGTCAATGAAGTATCCAAGGAAGGGAAAATACTTGAAGAAACCCACCAAACTACTTAGGATACAGAGGCTAGGACCTTATCCCAAAAATACATGGAGATGCCAATTGAAGATCTTTCTCGACATGAGAAGACTCCAAATGGGACTAATAAGGGAAAGGAGTTTCTAGTAGGACCAACCTCTTTAGTCAAGTACATGTCACCCATAGGCACAACACCAGTGTGGCTGAAGAGGGAGGTTGTGTTCTGATAGAAAAGGCAGTTCAACTTGACAAAAAAAGAAGGCATGAAGGAAGTGATCAAAGTAGTAAAGAGGCTTGAGCCACCTAAGGGTGATGCAAGAACATTGACCTTCGTAACAAAGAACCAAGATCAAGACCTTCTTGCACATATTATCATTCCTCCTCCTCACGCCGACATAAAAAAACTAACTCCTAAAGATTACAAAATCAAGGAGGTTATGTTGGGAAGACCCACAATGGATACAACCATAGTGATAATCACTACATGCATGAAAGAGGTGTTAAGGCATATGGACCAAGATGAGTTAGAATTGATAACACTGCAAAAGAAAAATGAGCTATTAAGAGGTTATTTGAATGAATTTGTGGGCCCCATTGACATAGAGAATCCAAAGATTGCTCTTGCAATGACATCAGAGATAAAAGGAATAGGAACAACAAAGTTGGATCCATTTTTGGAAGCATGATAGCAATGGCATGACAATTTTGAAGAGAAGGGAGTGCAAATAAAAAAGGGTAATTTGAACCTATTGCACTACATCCAATCAAGTGTCGACAAGTTGGTTTCTATAGTAAATGAGGATCTTGGGCTAATGGATGAGGTACATACCTAGGCCAAGGAATTACAAGCTTTAAGATCAACAAAAGGTCAAAAGTATAGGATGTTGATGGAGGTATATGTGGTTGAAGAGCTCGATAAGCTCGACGATTGGATATAAAAGATATTGGTAGGTAATAAGGCTATGGAGAAATTCATGAAGAGATCTAATGGATTAAAGATAAAACTCAAGAGCAGTTTTTGGAAGTGGAGAAGTATTACAACACTGCTAGCCTTGAGATTTTTTAGGATGAGTGAAAGACCAAGATTTTGGTGGTATAATCAGTTGTTTAATAGTTAAGAGGTACATTTGAAGAAGCTTCTTCAGATGATGGCATAAGACAAGCCTTCAAAATTGAAGAAGCATTGTTGGGACTTCATACAAAGCTTGAGGATTTTGCAGAGACAAGGATCGAAGTAAGCAATTATTGAATAGTAGTGAAGAATATGTGCGAGGATTTGGATTTACCAAAGGCCAACCTAGTGACTAAGATCATAGAGAAGTTCAAAAATAAACACCTAGACATCGTCTTGGTCTAAAGGGGAATAAAACCTAGATGTTCGAAATTTAGTTTTAGCACTTAGAAGAATTTGGATTTTTTAAAATTGTCACCAAGGTTCACAGGTGCACTTTTCACAATTTTGTCTCGAGAGTTTTTGAAGAAGAAGCAGTGCACTAATAGTTAGCTGCTAGTTCCTAATTTAGAGCATTCCATGCACTAGAAACACATTTTGACAATAGTTCAACTCCTAAGAATGCCTAGAGAAGGCCAAGCTTTCATTTTTTAGAGCTTTTAGAGACTTCCAGATCATCTTACAACTGCTTTCTTCTTATCTTCTCATTCTTTTATTCTTTTGTGTCATGCAAAGGCTCATGCACCCATTAATAAATATAAAAGAGGGGTAGAAACCTACTTAGCACCATTTAGAGAGTCAATTTACATATAATTAGATTTGTTTTGTTAGTTTTTAGCATGAGTTTTCATTTTAAGAGCTCTCACTCCTAACACAAAGGGAGGAGATGATTCCTTACAAATAAATGGATGTAATATGTACTCTAGACTATTATTTCGATGCAATAATATATGTTGTTGGTTCTCTCATTATGAGTGTACTTATTCTTGCCAAAGTGTGTTATTTTTGTGAATGCATGTTCATGAATAATAATGGAGCCAAAAAATTTATTGTGTTGTTTTGATTGTGTGATCTTGTAGTTCCAGTGTTTGACTCATGTTAACGAATTTTGCTGAAGTAACAAATTAGAGAAAAGATCACCTGTTGTTCTTGCATAATGTCTTGTCTCACATGAGCACACTTTATGTGGCCTTGCAATTTGATGAAATGTGAAACATCTTTTAGTTTATATTAAGTTCCCATCAAAAATTTCATCAATGGAGTTGAGGAAGCATTTCTCCTAGTTTCATTGGTTTCCTACCCAATCTTTTTGATGATTTAATTCCCATACATGTTGTTACTATAGTTTATGTCTGTCAGGAATTTCCCTTTCAAGATATTTTCTTTAATCTCTCATCACCCTATCTTTGTTATTTTCTTTTCTAACACTTGGTTAAAATAGGAATTCATATAGTTGCATTGATCAATTACATTCATCATAAAACAAAAAAATACCAAAAATATATCTCTTTTGTGGTCACCTTTTCAAAACAATGACAAATCAAATAGATTATTCAAAATTGGTTCAAACCAGCAAAGGCTTCCTCATGAACATACACATTTATCTTCAATTGAGCATATTTTACTAGGTTGCAGACCACCCAGAACCTTGGAGTTGATCCTTGGTCAGCTTTTCAAGAGAGGGATTTGCAAGGATCCTTGTCATTCAACATCATGCAAAATGATGGCTCAACACATAGGAACCATAAGATCTCACAAGTAAGAATAGACCAAGACATGTTAAAGTTTATAATCAAAGGCTTCAACATATCCTGCTAAGATTTTACTCTAAGAAAGACCTGGTTTTGAATCCTACACAATGGGATTTCCTGAAAAGATTGACCAAACCATGATGGCAAAATCACATTGAAAAAGGTTGTGTTCAAAAGATTCAATTTAGTCACAAATCTTGCAATGCATATGAATAAGACCCAAGGATTCCATATTGGAATCTAAAGCAAGCTTTTTAAGTAACAATAACCACCTAAAACATAAATTATTTGGTTCAACTTTTGACTGCTAAAAATACTAAAAAAAGAAACACCAATAAGAAAATTGAGAGCAAAAACCCTAGCTCTAGATCACTCTTTGGTAGATATCTGGATCTAAAACAAGCATATTATAGATTTGCTTTGAAGTCACTTCATTAAATATTATCCCATCACACCACATCATCTATTTAAGGAAACTATCTGAATCAATTACCTTAGAGAAGTTGCACTTACCATATGCCTTAATAATCAATGTATAAGTTTTTTTGTGAGTTTTAGGGATGCCAAATATGGCTCTAATTTCCTCCTAGGTTCCTAGCCGATTATTAATAATTAAGTCACTAATTAATGAAATACCAAGATCATTCCAATGCTTGGCTGAACAACTTTATGTAAGTGTCTATGGTTTCCCATTTAAATATAACCTCCACCAAATTGATTTATATGAGACACTATAAGATGGAGAAGATCCAACAACTTTGATTGTAAGGAATATTTATGCATGGGTCCAAGCCTTCCATGGGGTAGTAAACACATTATAGCCGAAAAAAACTTATTTTTGAAGTCCCCCAACAATGTATCACAAAATGGAATATTCCTCAAATTTTTACCCTCGAAAATACTGGAGTATTGAATATTATGCCTAATTTAGAACTTTCTAAGGCTCATTGCCATGGATAGCCTTTAATATACATTTAGAAGCAAAAGAAATAACATGCTTCTTAAGATCCTTCAATCCCAATCCTCCATATTGTTTGGGTTTACAACACCAATTCCAATTTAGACAGTGTCTTTTTTTGTTTCTCATCCCATCAAACCAGAAAAAATCTCTAAATTTTTTTTCTATATTGTCCATTTGGTAATTTTCCATCAACCAAGTAGAGGCAAAATAAAGATGATGAGAGGACAACACCTTCTAAACAACTCGAATCCTTCCAACTAGGGAGATGTGATAGGTTTGCCATTTAATATGCTTTTTTTTAAATTTCATCAAATACCCATTGCCACATGTCTTTAGTTGAAGGATTAATAGAAAAACAAACACCGAACTATTTAAAAATCTCGTCTAGGCCTTTCCAATGGAAAACCATTACCTAAATCCAATTAGGGGGAGAATCAGACTAGCCTAGGATAGAGGATTTATGTGGAGCAAATTTAGCACCTAAAGCTAAACAAAAAAATTCTAGTTTGTCTAAGGAATTAGAGAAATTTATTTCTTATAGTTCCAAGAAGAAAGCAATGTCATCAACAAATTGAGAGTTCAGTAAGGTATCTTCATCAGGAAGGAGAAGACTTTTAACAGGAGGACCAAGAGAGAGGTCTCCAAGGATATAAAATAAGGCATCAATTGCTATCACAAAAAGGGAAGGGGAAATGGGGCAATCCTATCTAATTGATCTCCCAAGAGGGGTGGGATTAGTAAGATTTCCATTCACATCAATGACTATAGAGGAATCTTTAAACAACACCTCAATCCAATTATAGAAAAATTTAGGAAAACCAAATGCTTTAAGCATTCCAATAACAAATGACCACTCTATTATGTTATAATATTTTCAAAATCAAGTAGGATCACTGTCATGTTCTGATTGCTCTTATTAGCCCAATGCATTGCTTCCCAACTTTTTTATTTAGTTCTCTTAAAACTTTCTTCTCTTAATAAATCATAGTTGTGTGACTAAGATGAACCTATCAAGCATGTCCTCAAATTTTCTGGCTAGCAAATTTGTAATGATCTTATAAGAGATGTTCAACAATGTAATTGGTCTCCAATTCTTAATTTGAGATTTTTCACTGGCTTTTGGAATCAACTTAATCATTCCTTTATTAATATCCCCATGTAAGACCCTTTGTTAAAAGAGTATATATATATATATATATATATATAAAAGAATATTATGTGAATAATAAAATTGCTAACTTTTTTCACTTTTTAAGTTATAATATTGATCAATGCAATTAATTGTAGTTACGGATAGTGCAATCATCTTTTTAAAAGGCAAGAGCTCATAGTGCAATAGTAACATGTGAGCCTCACATCTAAGAGGTCTTAGATTTGAGTTTGCTCAAACTTAACACAAAATAATGTAAGCTTAACAAATAATAATTAATGTAGGCTTTAACCCATTACCTGATATATATATATATATATATATATATATATATATATATATATATATATATATATATATATATATATATATATATATATATATATATATATATATATATATATATATATATATATATATATATATATATATATATAGACAGAGAGAGAGAGATAATTTTCCAAGAATTGAAAAATGGACAAACCTGCTCTTTCCATGCTTCTTTTGGTCATTTCCAATGTCCGATTTCACAAAATAGAAAATGTGAGTTATTCCTAAGTTGTGCAATCATGTATTTTTCTATTCATGTAATGTTGGCCCATATGTAATCTTTTTACAGTTGTTCACACGTGGGATTAAACTCACTGATATAGTATTTTTTCTTTTTGTCTATCCCATAAGCTAGATCATCTCATAAAACCCATCCAAAAAAAAACTTTTATTTATTTTCTATTTTAGGGACATGTGTTGAAGTGGATATTCCACTTACCTATCCACTTGATGTTTTTTTGCATCTACAACTTCTTCCTTTTGCACAATACACCATTAATGACAACCTTAGACCATGTGTTGTCTTCCATTTGTTCAACTCGCTTAAGATAACTTAAGAGATGCATCATAGCCATTGCTTTAATAAGGGCAATCCCATTTCACTTAACATGATATCCTATGAGACCATGCCCTTGATTTTGAATGAACTTGTGATCCAATATTTTTTATTTTCTTCTAATTACTTCCATTACGAGATGGACGTGCTATTGGCCCAAAGTTCTGTTGAACAATCTCACACCTTACTTGAGGAACAAGGTGAGACTATTTCTATTTATGGTGGGTGAGAAAGATAAAATAAGGAGTGAAATAGCTGTAACTATCAGTCAGATGATGACAGAATCAAAGGCAACACCTTCACCTGCACCTAAAACTTCGAAAGTGTCAGTAAGTGGTGACACTATTCAAATTGACTAGACCAATGTTACTATTAACATTGATAATTCTAACCCTTTGAGAGTTTAAAACAACCTGAATCTCAAGCCGAGGTTATTCAGGATCAATTGAAACTAATCGAAGAGGAAAAGAGGCAATTAGAGGCAAAAAAGAAAAACATTGAAGAAGCCAAGTAGAAATTTCTTGAAGATGAAATGAAAAGAAGAGTTGAGGAAGAAAAGAAAAGGAGGGTAGAGGAAGAAAAGAAAGGGAGAGTAGAGGAAGAAAAGAAGGAAAGAGAGAGAGAGAGAGAGAGAGAGAGAGAGAGAGAGAGAGAGAGAGAGAGAGAGCAAAGGAGGTAGCAAAGAAGAAGTAGAGGGAAGATGAAACTAAACCATCTAGTTCATCTACTCCACTTTCGCTTAGTATCCTAACAAGTGATGATGATGATCAAATTGACTTGATCTCATCATTGACAAAACTCACTAAGAAAACAGAAAGGTAAAAAGCTTACAAAGAACCTTAATGGAGGTAAATGATATATTACATAATACTTTGGCAGTCAAGCATATAGAGGAAGATCCTAAATAGAAGGCACAAGTAGTGTTAAAGTCATTTTATGAAGAATTTACAAATCTATTGAATGTTGCATAATGCAAGGCCTAGATTTCTCACAATGCTAATCTATTTAGCACCATTTGTCATAATATCAAGAATGATTTGCTAAGTCTTGATACTTGTATCAAGGAACTTTAGAGATGTCAACAAGATGGAAAGGTGTTGTACATTAAGTGTACTTTATCTCATAAGTTGACCAAGGATTTTGACAATAAGATTGAAGGAAAGCTCAGTGAGCTAGAAGCTCTAACAAGCTTGACACAACAACCTTCCAACAAAGTTGGTGACTTTGAAGGATAAGTGGTTGGTGTTCATAGTGATATAAGGAAACTGGAACTTTAGAAAGAACAAATTTTGAATAGATTATTAGAATTTAGAGAGTCTATTGCTTTGAGGATAACAACTATCAAGAGATAGTTGGAGGAATGTGTCAAACCCAAGGACACTTATTCAAATTTCTTATACTCTGATCTGAATGCAGTTGAGATTGCATCATATGACCTATGTGCAATTCTCACTTCTGTTGAAACAACCAAGAATACATGGGTAAAAGGTTTAAATAGTCTCAAGGCAAGTTTTGTCAATTACATGAAGATATTATCAACTTAAGATAGATGAACATAGTGTTTTTTTTTTTTTAATCCAGCAGATGAACAATTTTGACACTATGACCTTTGTCATTGATGTCAAAAGGGGAGAAGATGCATAAGGAAAGGTGTAGCATATGTAAGATGGATAAGTTGTAAAAGATGATTAATGTATTGATACTGTTATTTTTTGGACAGGTTTTTGTTACTTAGCTAATTTTCCCTATTTTGTTGTCATTAATGCCAAAGGGAGAGATTATTAACAATTGACTAATGAGGATATGTAATTGCTATCATTTATGGAAACACATGATGTACATGCTTGTAGAAAAACTTAGAAATAAAGATACTTAGCTTTTGGTACCCAAAAAATTGTCTAAGTGTGAAATTGGTTTACAATAGTGTATTATTTTGTATGTAACTTGTTACTAACATCATATTATGATTAGTGAAGTGAGATGGAGATAGTATACATGTTGATGATGATGTGTATAACCTCGTACATTAGTACGGACTATACAAAAAAGAGATGTTCACGTTCTACCAATGAAATAGAACAACGAAATTAAAGGTAAAGGAATTATTTTGTTTACAAATTACTTGAACAATTAGGGCTGACATTCTAGATGTTTACTCTAAGTTGGAAAAGTATATTATGTTCTTAGCCAACCCAAAAAAAAATTATGAAAAGGCATGGCATTTATGCAAAGGACATCTTGCGAATTAAAATGTAAAGTGTGCAATTGTATTATGATAAATGACATGCAAACTTTTGTGAAGCAATATATGCAAAGTTTTGTGAACCTAATTTTGTGATCCGAGATCGAGCTGAAGATTAGAGATTAGATAAGAAAGAATTTACAACACCTATATACTAGAGGAATAATTACTTGTTTGGGTAATGAGCTTTTCTTGTAATTGGAAGTGCATGTTTGGGCAATGAGCTCTTCTTGCATCTATTGTATTACAACTCCTAACAAGGTTGGAATCTCCTAACAAGGATTCAAAGTCTCCTAACAAGGACTCTCTGTATTGAATTTACTCATTGACTCCTGACAGGGTCCATCCTCTAACAAGGAACATATATATTAGTATATTATCTAGTGGGTATCATCCCTGTTGAGGTTTTCCCTTGGCCAGGGTTTCCCTAATTAACAAAATATGGTGTTATGAGTTATCTTTGTGCATGGTTACTGTTATTGTTCATCATTACTTGATTACTTTCTTATGTATGGTTCAAAATAATAAATATTATCTAGTTGGCAACTAAATTTTGTAGATTACTAATTCACCCCCCCCCCCCCCCCCCCCCCCCCCCCAGCATAGTAAATTCTATTTCTAACAAGGAGATGGACATGTTGCTGGCCCAAACTTCACACACAAAGAAAAATTGGTAACATTGAAAGGCCAAAAAGGGTTTGAGTATTTCTCTAATCCCACATCTTTGGGTATCTACATATCTCTTGAAGAGCATAAAGGACCTTCTAACCACCTAAATTATTTTCTTTTTGCAACCTACCCATCTTAGATTCTTGTAAAAGACAATGCCAAGATATTTGTAATCTGTAACTTCTTTGAGAATGTTGTATAGTGTCTCTCGTGTTTGAAGTCTATACCTTGTTATATTTTGATCCGAGACATACTTGTTACTCATCTTATTTTACATTTGAGATGACCCGATGATTAGATGTTATACTTTGATTTCCAATATTGTAGATGTTAGGTTGCTATGTTGTTCAATTGATCATATCTATATGATGATGCCTTTTTGAGATGACAGTATGTTTTATGATGATACCTGGTTATCTAGTATTTCAACATATCCTTTGATTACCTTTATATGTTGGATTTCATGCTATGGTTATTTACTTCATTTTTTTTTGTGATACTTTATGTGAAAGTGAGTGATGTAAACAGATTATTTTAGTATAATTAAATAAATGGTTAAATTAGGTTATGTTATGCATTTATCACTTTGACTGTGTTATTATATGCAATTACACTTGATCGTGTATTTTGGTGTGCAGGATTTATGTCCTTGGCAATGGCACATGGAGTTAGTGATTCAGTTGTTCATGCTTAACCAATATCATCCCTATATGGTCTACATGTCTAATTTAATTATTTAAATTAAGCCTCATAGTGATTTAATAAATTCAAACTCATTTGCATTATATGATTAGACTCGTGAGTGTGTATGTGCATTTATAGGTTCGCAATTGTCGCAAAAGTTATTAAGGAATTCTATGATTTTGGTTTAAGGGAAATTTTGGGCTTTATTTAATTTAATTTAATTCCCAACAGTGTATTGTAGATGAATTCCAATTACTTGGAATAGAATATTTTTGTTTGGTTTGATTTAGCGTTTAACTAGGTGACTTGGTTATTTACCTAAATCCTTTATTCACTTGAAAAGTGAATAAGTATCCAAAAAGGAATTTTATTCCTCACTTCTCACTTTCTGAAATAAGAAAATTGAGAGCAATTTCCAAATCCTCTTCCGTAGGATTGTGTTTATGTTCATTGTAGGAGCTATGGGCATGGGATCGTCGTGAGATCAATCTCGTTGCATCCAACTCTAGGAGACCTTGGATTACCACAATTTTTGGAAACTTCTACAGGATTTTTATTTTATTATTTAGATTCCCTTTTTTCCCTTTTGACTATCAAGTAGGGCTCTTTTTTTTTCCCTATTTCAACTTCCATTTTAAGTATTCATTTGCTAGGAAGTTGAGAACTAGTGTTCCCCTCCATTTCTAACTGCTAGCTTTGCCCAGTTGGTCAAGTATCAACATTTCCCTAATTTTTGAGATGAGCGTTTGGGGTTTCAAACTCGATTTTTATTGGATTTTTGTGGCTCATTCATCCTTGGGTTAAATGGGTTTTATTTTCATTGATTTTCATCAATGTTGGGTTTTTGAGGTTTCACCTCAATTTGCATGCCGACCAATTTTCTCAGGTTTTCTTAGCATGGTGTTGGTCGTGGATTTAGATTATGTAGGATGTCAATCCAACCATTGTTGCACTTTTATGTTGCATTGGGAATGTGTGTTGCATCTGTACTCCTGAGTTTGTACTGGGTTGAGAGTTATTTTTCTTGTGTTCTCATCCAAACCTTATTTTATGATCTTCATGACGTTGATGCACCCACACACAAGCACGTGTGCATGCATTTTTTGGGTTCTTGCAAGGCTTGATATCCCAATTGTTATCGGTGAAGTTATGTTCATTGGGGTTGGGTTGGGAATATGCATTTTTTACAAGTACTCATCGTGTGATGAGCATGGATATGTAGGGTAGCAACTTGGAGGGACTTCTCTCACAACCTTGGTGGCTATTTCTCAGGTTGGCATGAAGAAGTTTCTAATTAAGTGATAACTAACTAGATTACTAGGTAATAAATATAAAATAATAAAAAATGTGAGCACCTAAAGTTAATCCAAGGAAACTGTGTGATGCACTTCCTACGGGAGTTTTGATTCGACACAATATTTAGCTTGGGCTACTTGATGCCAAGTGACTTACCTTCCATTGAGTCCCTACATAGTTGACCCATAAAGTGTTAGACCAAGACTTGTTATACTTGCATTGTCTCATGATCTTGGTTGTAGACCTCTTTACTGTCTGGTGTGAGTGTTAGCCATGGATGTTTGCTTTATGCGTGGTTGTGGTTGGATCATTGTCTCCATCAACATGACAAGAGTGAGCCTACAAGTTCTATGTGGTTTGGAGGCATAGCTACCTATACCACTAGTGGAGACCAGTGTACAGAGGCAGTCTATTTCTTGTTGTGACCGATGCTCGATGTTTTACTTGGTATATTTGGGTTTCTAGAGTATGTTTCCTTGTGTTTTGTGCTTTAATTGGAATGTTTGAATATCATATTTAGATGATTTTAGTTTCATTAATGCATTCCTTTATTATAATGTTTTAGCATATGGCTAGATGATGTGATTCACTATTAGTTGGTGTATCTATGCTTTGTTGGATTAGCATGTTAGATCTTCTTTTTCTTATGATGTTATTACGTTGTAGTAGCGATGCCCTCATAAGACAACTTCAACTATATAGTTGGCATGTTATGTGAGGGGGATGGGTAGGGCCTTTGAGGTCTTACGATGCTATTACGGTTGAGAGGAACCATGCACAAGTTTAGTTTTTTATGTACATTGTGATGTTTTTTTTCGCATATTTTTCTTATGCTTCTATGGATTAGATGGATAGTTGTATTTCCATCTAGTGTTTCTTGCTTTCAAGTGTTCATACCTCAAGTTTGTGGATTTGGTACTCCTCAACATGGATGTTCTCACTCTTCTCTTCCCCTCTGAATGTTCATTAGAATGTTTCCTTTCATTCCTGGGTGATGATGTTTCAACATTGGGCGATATTGATAAAGTATAAGATGCCTTAGGGAGAAATTTCACATGACAGTGATAAGTTCTATCATGAGATACTAGAAGAGTATTGCACAGTCATAGTCAACTCTATCATGTAGTCCCTGAAAGTATGACATGGTAGTGGTGAGAAATATCATACGATATTGGACAAGTATCACATGGTTGTATTAAAGTATCGCCTACCTATTGTGAGAAATATCGCATGACTATAGCGAAAAGTATCACATGGGTTTGTGAGAAAACCTGTTCAGACGACCAACAGATACTTTTCGACTTGACCAAAATTTTTTGAGAGGAGACTTGACTACCCTTTATGAAGTTCTCAAACTCTAGTGTTTGGCCTTTTGAATTCAAGGTCTCTCAAATTTGAATTCATTTTGTGACCTTGGTAGTTTTAGCATCGCTTAGAGATTCATTGGAAGCCTGGATTGGTTGGTTAAGTCTTTTGTTTTGATCTAATGATTAGTTGCATGTTGATTTTATTGTATTACATGCTTTAAAATAAAATAAAAATTGGCTTTTATTTATCCTTGTTCCAAGGATCTCCGAGTGAGGCATTGCATCTAGTATCAGAGCCCATGCTACAACATTGTGATCTCTGTGTTATGCTCCCATTATGATATTGCTTCTTTTTGTATATTTTTATATTATGCTAGCTTTTGCTTACGACTCTTATGATCATTACGTATGATTTTGACCCTTATCTTGTTGCTTCCTTAGTGATGCCTCCTGCATGTAGACTTGGTGGTTAAGGTAGTAACTGATAGAATGTCCATAAAGAAGAACACCACGAGGAGGAATGTTAGGATGGTAGGGAAGAATATGGTAACAACAATCATGGTGGCATTGGGGCATTGATGCCTTTGCTACAGGAGATTATAGCTTGGTTAGGACCTCGTGTAGAGGAAAACCAATGCGACCATGGCCAGGAGGAGGGATCTCGCCATGGAGATTCCCATATGTCAGATCATAGAGAGGAAGAGGATTGTGAGTATGAATGTGAATGTTCTCGTACACCACCTGGTGGTAGAGGGCACCATTAGAGAGGTCAAGATCATGATGATGAGGATTCCATCTACATCGACATGATAAAATCCCTTCAGTAGTCTAAACTGCCATACTATGATGATAAGGGAGGTGGCCTCAAGGTTGAGACTTGGTTACTAGATATGGAATTTTGTTTTCAATGTATTTATATGCAACCAGCTTGAAAGCCCATTGTGTTGTCATGCAACTAAGGGACCATGCATTCATTTGGTGGACCATTGAGGCACAAAATATCTAGATCAACATAACATATCTCACCTAGGAGATCTTTGAGGAGACATTCAGAGAGAGGTTCCTATCCCCTCAGTTTAGAGGGGCTTGAGCTAATGAGTTCCATGAGATTAAACAAGGGAACATGTTGGTGGACCAGTATGAGATTAGATTCTTTGAGCTTAGGTAGTACCCATACTTTAACCATGATGAGATACTCCTTGGCATTCTATCTGAGGTCTTAAGGACTCCATCATTGGAGAGGTTTGGATGCATCAACCTAGCACACTTATTCTTGTTGTGGAAAAGGAAAGGATTGTAGAGAGTAATGTGGCTAAGGGGTTCAGTGGTAAATCAAGTTCTCAAAACCATTCTCATAACCATAATGTACGAACTTTGGGATAGGATGCACAAGTTCCTTAGTCATAGTCCTCTAGAAAGGGCCAAACCTAGTCAACACCCTTGTTGGGCGGTCGTGGTCAACAAAAGTGGTATAGCTATCAACGATGGTATAAGGATGGACAAAATTATAGTACCTCAAGGAAGCAAGGGAATGACCAAAGTTTTGGCCAACAGTCTTAGTAGAATTGCCTATCTCAAAGTAGTCAGCATAGCTCTAGCAAGGGAGGTGCACCCTATTCTAATGCTTCTTAGGGTGGACGTGGACAAGACTTTAGTATGAAAGGAGCATGTTTCTCATGCAATCAAATTGGACATGGAGCAGTGGTATGTCCTTCAAAGACATCTTTAGGACCTAGTAGAGGTACAACCAAGTCAACGGCTACTATGGGAGATGTAGGTAGAACTCATCGAGGATTTGCGGTAGTTAATAACCATCAAGTTGTGGACCAAGGTACCATACTCGAGGCTACAAGTATGTTGCATGGTATTTTATCTTCAGTATTATTTGACTCAAGTGCTTCAGATTATTTTATTTCACCATCTCTTGTTCAATGATGTGGGCTAGTGGCAGCACGTTAGGTCGATAAATATCAAGTTGAGTTAGCCACAAAATCCAAATTGGTTATGGACTCCTTGGTCAGTGGATGTGTTTTGGATTTGGGTACCTTCACCACCATAATGGATCTTTGTATCCTACCTCTAAGATTGTATGATATTGTATTGGGCATGGATTGGTTAGCTGCCCATCAAGTAAATATAGATTGTTGGCATACGACGGGGCTTTATATTGATGACACAGATGGGTAGGTGGAGCTTTTAGGGGTCCAAAGACTAGTCTCAGTTCAAACAATCTCACCTAACCAGCTGTAGTGGAGTGTGTGGAAGGGATGTCATATGTTTGTAGTCTCTGTCAGTGATCTTGAGGAGGTCAAGAGTCGTACAGTGACACTTGGTGATCACCCACTCCTTCGTGAGTACGCAGACATGTTTCTTGATGAGATACCTGGAATGCCACCACAACATCACGTTGATTTCTATATCGATCTCATATTAGGAGTGGAGTCGATTTCACGAGCTCCTTATTGCATGACTACTTAGGAGTTGAGTGATCTCATATTATAGTTGGAGGAATTATTGGCTAAGAGCCATATTCATCCTAGAGTATCCCTGTTTGGTGCACCAGTCATCTTTGTGAAGAAGAAAAATGGATCATTGTGTTTATGCATTGACTACTGACAATTGAATAAGGTGATGGTGAAGAATTGGTATCCTTTGCCGATGATAGATGACTTGTTTGAATAGATAAAGGGAGCGCAAGTGTTCTTGAAGATTGATCTTAAGTCAGCATACCATTGGCTTTGTATTGATGAGGCTAACATTCATCAAACAACTTTTTCTGCATGTTATGGGCATTATGAGTTCATGGTTGTACCCTTTGGGTTGACCAATGCATCATCGGTGTTCATGAGTCTGATGAATGGAGAATTTCACACATACCCTAATCAGCGTGTCATTGTATTCTTGGATGACATATTGATCTATTCTAAGATCGTAGAGGAACATGAGGTCCATTTATGCCAAGTGTTGCAATGCTTGCGAGATCATCAATTGTATGGAAACTTGGGTACATGTGGATTCTTCTAGTTAGAGGTCAAGTATTTGGGGCATATCATCATTGGTGATGGTATTGTGGTGGATCTAGAGAAAATTTGAGCTATCATGAATTGGTCAACACCCACTAATGTTTATGAGGTTCATAGTTTTGTGGGATTGGTGGGTTACTACCATTGATTCGTGAAGGATTTTTCATGTGTGGCTCATCCCATCACTTCTCTTTAGAAAAAAGAGAAGATGTATATTTGGCCAAACTAGTGTGAGGCAAAATTTAATGGTCTTAAGGAGTGTTTGACCAATGCACGAATCTATGCAGTGCCTAATCCTGTAGGCAATTTTATGGTTTCCACAGATGCTTCGTTGGAAGGTATGGGTGTAGTGTTGATGCAGGATGGTTGAGTGATTGCATATGAGTCTAAAAAACTCAAGGACCATGAACTTAGCTACCCAACTCATGATTTCGAACTCGTGCTCATGGTGCATGCTCTTGTGCAATGAAGGCATTTCCTTTTGGGACATCGGTTTGAGATGCATAGCGCTCATTGTAGCTTATAATATTTTTTTACTCAGCCAAACTTGAATGCACAACAATGTCGCTGGATGGAGTTCCTATGTGAGTATGACTTTGATGCTCACTACATTAAAGGGAAAGAAAATGTCATTGTGGATGCCTTGAGTAGGAAGTGACGTGAGATATCAATTTTGTCATTAGGAGTAGATTTGTGAGGCCACATCTTGCAGGCTTTTCCTAGTGACACATAGTATTAGGAGGTGAGGATAGAGATTGAGTCAGGACAACTCCTTAAGGGGAGGTTTTTAGGTTATTTTCTTGAGTCTAATGGACTATTGTGACACTTGGGGTGTATTTATGTACCAGTGTTTGGTGATCTTCATACCTTGATTTTGTTGGAAACACATCATGCACCATATTCTGCACATCCTGACGTCAAGAAGATCCATGTCGATCTTAGACAATTTTACTTTTGGGCAAGGATGAGGTGCAATGTTGTTTATTTTGTTGCTCGATGTCTTGAGTGCTAGAGAGTGAAGGGGGAGCATCAACATCTGGCAGGTCTTTTGGTTGCATACCATTCCAAAGTGGAAATGGGATACTATATATATATATATTGATTTCATCATAGGGTTTCCCATGTCATCATGATGACATGATTGTATCACAGTGACAATGGACAAGTTGTCCAAGGTAGCATATTTTTCACCCATGAGGACATCCTACACAACTTCTTCTGTAGCGCATGTTTTCTTGGAGGACATTGTTTGATTGCATGGTATCTCTCACCAAATTATATTAGATAGAGATCTAGTATTTACTTTAGCACTATGGACATTCCTCTAGCATGCTTTGGGCACACAACTCAATTTTACTTCAGCTTACCACCCAAAGACTGATGGTTAAATAGAGAGAGTGAACTAGGTTCTCAAAGACATGCTTCGCATGTATGTGATGGACAAGCAAGTAAAGTGGGAGGATTATTTATACCTTATTGAGTTTGCATATAACAATGGGTATCATAGTTCTCTTGGCATGTGACCTTTTCAGGCCTAGTACAGTAGACTGTGTCATACCCCTTTGAGTTGGGATTGTTTGGAGGACTGAGTACTTTTAGGTCCAGAGATGCTTCAGGATATGGAGTAGAAGGTTGTTTGTATTAGAGAGCATTTGGTTACTATTTGGGATAAGAAGAAGTACGCAGATGCCCACAGGTTGAATTGTCACTTTTGAGTTGGTGAAAGGGTATTTTTGAGAGTGTGTCTGAGGAAGAGCCCCATCCATTATTGGAAAGGCTCTAAGTTAGCACCACACTTTGTTAGACTATTTGAGATCCTCAAGAGGATTAGTCCTATTGCTTATCAACTAGCATTGCCACCTAGCCTATCACACACCCATGATGTTTTCCATGTTTATGCTTTAAGGCAGTATATTTTTGATGTGACTCATGTTCTTGATTGGGATGCTTTGCCGGTGGAGGAAGGGCATCTTTCTTTAGAGCCCATTTGTATACTTCAACATCAAAAACTAACTTTGAGAGGTCATCACATAGAGTAGGTAAGGGTCCAGTGGGACTCGAGTAACGAGACTTCTGCTACTTGGGAAGATGCTACACGATTGAGAAATTTTTACCCCTATCTTCTAGCAGACTTCCCGAAGTAAGCTTATGCCTCTCATGTTTGTAGTCTATACCTTGTTATATTTTGATTTGAGAGATACTTGTTACTCAAATTATTTTTATATTTGAGATGACCTGATGGTCAGATGTTATGCTTTGATTTTTAGTATCATAGATGTTAGATTACTATATTTTTCAGTTGATCACATTTTCATGATGATGCCTTTTTGAGATGACAATATGTTTTATGATGATATTTGGTTATCCAGTATTTGGACATATCCTCATGATGATATTTGGTTATCCGGTATTTGGACATATCCTCTAATTACATTTATATGTTGGATTTCATGCTATGGTTATTTACTCCATTCTTTCTTTGTGATACTTTATGCACAAGTGAGTGATGTAAATGGATTATTACAATATAATTAAATAAATTGTTAAATTAGGTCATTTAATGCATTGATTGCGTCAGCTATGTTATTATATGCAATTGAACTTGATCGTGTGTTTTAGTGTGTATGATTTATGTCCCTGACAGTGGTACATGGAGTTAGTGATTCAGTTGTTTCTATTTAACCAATGTCGTCCCTATATGGTCAACACATCTTATTTAATTATTTAAATTATACCTTATGGTGATTTAATAAATTTTGACTCGTTCATATTATGTGATTAGGCCCGTGAGTGTGTCTATGCATTTAGAGGTTTGTAATTGTCATGAAAGTTGTTAAGGAATTACGTGATTTTGGTTTAAGGGAAATTTTGGGCTTTATTTAATTTAATTTGATTCTCGACAGCTTTGTTGTAGATGAATTCCAATTACTTGGAATAACCTATTTTCGTTTAGGTCGATTTAGAGTTTAATTAGGTGACCTGGTTATTTACCCTAATCCTTTATTCACTTGAAAAGTGAATAAGTATCCAAAAAGGAATTTTATTCCTCACTTCTCACTTTATGAAATAAGAAAAAATGAGAGCAATTTCCAAATCCTCTTATGCAGGCTTGTGTTTCTATTCGATGTAGGAGCTACAAATGTGGGATCATCGCAAGATTGGTCTCATTGGATCTAGCTCAAAGGATTGTCACAATTTTTGGCAACTTCCACGGGATTTTTATTTTATTTTTTAGATTCTCACTTTTGCCCTTTTGACTGTCAGGTGGGGCTCTTCTATTTTCCTATTTCAACTTCGTTTATGCTTCCATTTTTGGTAGTTGTTTGTTAGGAGGTTGAGAACTAGTGTTCCCCTATGTTTTTGATTGCTAGCTCTACCCAATTGGTCAGGTGTGAGCATTTCCCTTATTTTCAGGATGAGGATTTGGGGTTTCACACTGTTATGTTGCTCGTTATTGCATATGGTGTTCAAACCTAATTTTAATTGGATTTTTATGGCTCATTCATCCTTGGGTTGAATGGGTTTTATTTTCGTTGATTTTTGTCAATGTTGGGTTTTTAAGGATTTCACCTCGATTTATGTGTCATCCAATTTTCTCAGGTTTTCTTGGCATGGTGTTGGTCATGGATTTGGACTATCCATAGGATGTCAATTTGATGATTGTTGTACTTTTATGTTTCATTGTGATGTGTGTCGCATCTGTACTCTCGAGCTTGTATTTGGTTGAGTGTTATTTTGCTTGTGTTCTCATCTAGCCCTTGTTTTATGATCTTTGTGACATTCATCTGCCCATGCATGAGCACATGTGCATGCATTTTTCAGGTGCTTTCAAGGCTCGATCTCTCAGATGTTATCAGTGGAGTTATGTTCATCGAGGTTGGATTGGGAATATGCATTGCCTACGGGTACTCATCATGTGATGAGCATGGGTACGTAGGGTAGAAAATTGAAAGGGCTTCTCTCATAACCTTGGTGATTGTTTCCCAGGTTGGCATGAAGAATTTTCTGATTAAGTGATAACTAAATAAATTACTGGGTAATAAATATAAGATAATAAAAATGTGAGCACCCAGAGCTGACCCAAGGACACTTAATTGTGAGCACTTGAAACTGACCTGACAACACATTGTGATGTGCTTCCTGGGGGAGTTTTGATTCAACACAATATTTAGCTTGGGATACTTAATGCCAAGTGACTTACCCTCCATCAAGTCCCTACATAGTTGACCCATACAGTGTCTGACCAGGACCTATTGTACTTGCATTGTCTCATGATCTTAGTTGTAGTCCTCTTTACTATCTAGTGTGAGTGTTAGCCATGGACGTTTGCTTTATGTGTGTTTGTGGTTGGATCACTATCTCCAACAACATGACGAGAGTGGGCCTACAGGTTCTACATGGTTTGGAGGTGTAGCTACCTATACCACTGGTGGAGACCATTGTGTAGAGACGGTCTATTTCTAGTTGCGACTGATGCTTGATGTTTCACTTCATATATTTGGGTTTTCAGAGTATGTTTCCTTGTGATTTATGCTTTAGTTGGAATGCTTGGATATTATGTTTAGGTGATGTTAGTTTCATTGATGCATCCCTTTATTATGATGTTTTAGCATATGGTTAGATGATGTGATTCACTATTAGTTGGAGTACCTATGATTTGTTGGATTAGCATGTTAGATTTTCTTATTCTTATGATTTTATTATGTTGTAGTAGTGCCACCCTCATAAGACAACTTTGACTATCTAGTTGGCAGTTCGAGATGTTATGCAGGGGGGATGACTAGGGCCTTTGAGGTCTCATGATGTTATCATGGTTGGGAGGAACCGCACACAAGTTTAGTTATTTATGTACATTGTGATGTTGCTTTCCACATGTTTTTCTTATGTTGCTATGGATTAGATGGATAGTTGTGTCTTCGTCTAGTGTTTCTTGCTTTCAAGTGTTCATGCCTCAAGTTTGTGGATTTGGTACTCCTCAGTGTAGATGTTCTAACTCTTCTCTTTCCCTCTGAATGTTTTTCAGAATGTTTCCTTGCATTCTTGGGCGATGATGTTTCAGCATTGGGCAATATTGATAAAGTATCGCACGCCCTAGGGAGAAATTTTGTACGATACTAGAAAGTATCACACAACAGTGATAAGTTCTATCGTGCGATACTAGAAGAGTATTGCACAGTCATAGCCAACTCTATTGTGCAGTCCCTAAAAGTATTGCACGGTAGTGATGAGAAATATCAAATGATACTAGACAAGTATTGCATGGTTGTATTAAAGTGACACCTAACGATTGTGAGAAATATCGCATGGATTTGTGAGAAAACATGCTCGGGTGACCAGTGAACAATTTTCAACTTGACTATAACTTTTTGAGAGGAGACTTGGCTACCCTTTATGGAGTTCTTGAACTCTAGTGCTTGACCTTTCAAATTCAGGAATGCATTTTGTGACCTTGCTAGCTTTGTCATTTTGGTTTTAGTATCGCTTGGAGATTAGTTGGAAGCCTGGATTGGTTAGTTAAGTCTTTTGTTGCCATCTTATGATTGATTGCATGTTGATGTTGTTGTATTCCACTCTTTAAAAAAAAATATCTTGGCTTTTATTTATCCTTGTTTCAAGGATCTCTAGGTGGGCCATTACATGTTGTCTTCAAAGTGAAAATTATGCTAAAAAAAAAATTGTTAGTGAAGAACACCATGATTTTAGTTTTGGTAATGTTAACCTACATTCACACCATACTACATAAATATTCAAGTGTATCTAAGTGTTCTTACAAACCACTGGCATATTTTACAATCAAAATGGGATCATCCAAATAAAGGAGAAACCTTATTACAAATTCACCCAATTGAATACCCTCCCCTTTTGCATGTTTAACCATTCGTCAAGTTTTTCAATATATAAACCAAACATAATAGGTGACATGAGACAACCTTGTTTGACCCCAATATCACTTCTATAACACTCATAAACACCAGTTGAAGTTCTAGTTTTGACTTTGATCTCTTTATACATTTGATGGACAACTACTCTGAGGTGTATAAGAATCCCAATTTGTTCCATTCTATGCCATATCTTGTCTCTAGGGATTGTGTTAAAAACCTTTTTAAAAACAACAAAGTAACAAACGAATTCAACCTTATTTTTCCATCCTTTTTTATCACTTATCTCAAAGTAATGTAGTGATCAATTGTCAAATGCTTTGGTCAAAAACTATCTTGCCTCTTACATGTATGTTCTTCTCTTCTATCCACTTGCTAATTCTATTTTCAATCATAGTGCCAAAATGTTTTGCAAACAAAAGGGTTGATCATTATCATCCTCTAATTGGAGGAGTTATTGACATCACCACTTTTGAAAATAGATATTGCTAAACTACTTGTCCAATCCCTAGGAAACTCTTATGGTAGATATAATTAAAGATCCTTTTAATATGTGGTGCAATCACCTTCAAGCCCCACTTGAGATATTATGCTTGAAGTTTTAATACCCATATTACCTTGTGAAAAAATTAGTTGTATTGCTGACCAGTAAACCCACCTCACAATCTTATAAAGTTGTCTAGCACAATCAAAACACTGAATAATCATGATATTATTTTCTTTATTAAAGTTCCTATGAAAATAAGAATTATTAGGTTGAGGGCTTTCTACAATGGAAGCATTCATCAATGCAAACTTTCTAGCATTTAAAAACAATTGACAGTCACTTTAGTGTCATGTATATTAAAATGACAGATAAATCATATTGATAATATTGAACATTAACATGATTTGATTTAATTAATTTTGTAACTGAAACAAGAATTAGTGATTTTTATCATCCTTGTCAGCTTGTCAACTATTATTGTGTTCCTAATTATCAATAACTAACTAAATTCTATTCTTTTATCTATTTGCTATCTATATATTCAATCAGTAATTCTATGATGTTTCTATTATTTTATTATTTAAAAACTATTAGTATAAAATTATGTTATTAACTCAATAGAATGAATATCTTTGATTTGCTAAATGTAAAAAATTGATTTGGATTTTAGGTAAATAGTAAATTGTGAAATCTAATAGATACAATAGTATTCTAGACGTCATAATGATTTTTAATAAATACTAGAAAGTGAATGAACCAAATTACGAAAATCTTATCCATCAATTGTGATTTTAAAAAAATAAAAAAATCTATCTGTTTGTATTGATTTTTTTTGATAGGTAACATTATTTGTATTATGTTGATATTAAAGAGAGATTACAATGTATGTGGTATGGCCATATACCTTACTACAATAAATCTACCTATCCCATGGCTATACATTTGACATTACAAAAAGTCAGAGTATTAACACTCTGCTAAAAGCCTAGACCTCCCAACTCAGATATTTAAAACTAGAGACAAATAGGACCAAAGATATTTGCATGCAAATGTCGTTGTCTCCACCATCATCTGTTGCCACTCCTTAAACCAATGCATTGCTTCCTCGCACGTGAACATTGGCGTTGAGTGATCATCCATCACTAAAATCCCCTACCTCACCTGACGATGCTTACAACTGCCAACCCCCTATTATTCAAGTGGCGAGGCATCCACCCAGACTCCCTTTGATGTGGAAGCTTCCCCCTCTTATTGATTCTTCTTCACTAATTGGTGATGCAATGGTTGCCCTGGAGCGAGAGTGCTCTTTCTCAATGTAGCCTTCACGAAGCCTCACTTGTTCTCAGCTGACACCCAAATTCACCCAACCAGAAAATCCATAATCTTTCTCCAACCCTTCTTTGCCTTTGGGAGATACACTCCTTGTATATTTGTAGAGGACCACACTACCAGTAGCTAGACAGATGACTCCCCACCACCAACTAGTCTCTAAGGCTCCTCTCCCATCTCTATGCCCATGCCCAAGACAACATGTTCAATAATATCCTCCAACCCCAAAAGCCACTGCATATCCACACAAGCAACAACTAAATGAAAAACCTCCTACTTTGTTTTCCTCGCCAATAGTGTCAGCACCAAAAATAGAGACACCACGTCCAGGTTCGATCGCCACTTCTAATATGCATCCAGGTACTTCGACCCAAACATATGCTAAGCTCCCTCTAATAAATCTAGATCACCAAACACAAGGCGCCAAACAATGATCTTGCCCTCATAAGTCTGAGTCTAATTCTCAGAGCCTAAAGCAATATTAGCCTCCATTTTTGTCGCCTTTGAAAAATGTTGAGTTTGGCTTGTCTTTTTCTTGAATTTAATGTGCTTGAAACTCCTTGGAAATAAGCTAACACTGGAGTAACAAAAAAATGGTTTCACACAAGCTGACACATGTGGAGGATTGGGATCTCTACATGCCATAAAATGATAAATGCCATCAAGGGAAGGAGTCATGATGCCTTCCCCAAAAATAATCGGCCAAGATGTAAATGTTTTAATTTGTAACGTTGGCCAAGGCAAAAATATTTTTCTCTCTTTAATCTAATACAAGGTGTCACAGGTCGTCAAAATTTTCATTCTGAGAACCCATTGCTACATTTGCACCCATGTTAGCTAACATGTCCGCCACCCTGTTTGCTACTCAAAATGTAAGAGAAACCTTGAAGTCTTCAAATTCCATTAGTAAACCTTTAATTTGTTGAATATATTTATCAAGGTATCAAGCCTCCATCTTCTCTTTCTTAATGCCATTTATGATAATCGCTAAGTCCCCTTCCAAATGGACTCTTATGATTCCCAATTTGGTTCCTAAGACAAGAGCCTCTTTCGCTGCAAAACATTTAGCCACATTATTCATGCCATCATGCAGACATTTTGCAATGAAGATGAGAGTATTGCCCTTGTAATCTCTTGCTACACAACCACACCCCGAGACCCTTGGGTTTCCCTAATTGCCTCGTTGAAGTTAATTTTAACCCATCCTTCCTTTGGCGGTGTCCAGCAAACCTTTCCCTTTTTTGCATAGGATTAACCCCACCAAGCCCATAAATGGGCCTAATTATATTGAATTATTAATCCTATGATGTTTCTATTATTTAATTATTTAAATAAATTAAAACTTTTTGTATAAAATTATATTTTTCATTTCTACCTATTTGTTATGATTATTTATATTATTTGAAATAAATTAATTCTAGAATGCATCTATGATGAACTATTTATATTTCTAAACTTTACATGTTTTAAATTAGATATCTGGCTTAATTTACAAAAAAAATAATTAATTTTTTAGGTATGCTAGTTTTTACTCTTCCAGCCTTTAATCACACAATGAAGGTTTTTCCTCTTCTTAAATTTTTATAGGAATTGAGTATTAGAATTGAAAATGAGAATGGGTATAGGAATGGGGAACGAGAATGGAAGATATGTATTCCAGTATCATTTGTTTCACTTAGAATTTGTTTGAGAATATGTTAATCCCTTGTTTGGTTGTACAAAATTAAAATTGGAATGAGGTTAAGTTTATATTTCGTTCCTCTAATTTTATACGTTTTAGTTTATTATTCTTTTGGTTTTTTTTTTCTTTCAAAGAATGTATATTTATTTTTGTTTTATTCATTGAAGTTAATGAGGAATTTAAATTGTTTCAACTTTTTTAAATAAATAGATTTCTTCATCCATGTATTGGTCATTTATATACAAAATCATTAAAACAAATAGTATCCACACTCATAATTAAGTTGAAAACAACAAAATGGATATATTATTACTTAAATTTGTCCACCATCAAGTATACAGAGTCATAATACAATTTACATCTCCAATATTTGTCTTTTAACCATATTTATGCATTTGATCCCAAACCACCATAACCAATACTGTGATTATAGCAATTAGAACACAAATAATACATCATTGAAACATGATTTCAACTTTTTCCATGGAAGCAATCTTCGTAGCAGTAGAATTTTGAACATTGCATAACTTGCAACCATTCCTTTCATCTTTTGTATAGTTAGATGCAGTTGACGTAGATGGGTTATCCTTGGCCCACTAAAAGAAATTGCAACCATTACCCTTTGCATTCCAAGACTACATAAGTGCTCGGCACAATAATTTAGTATGTAAAAAATAAACATTAAAATAAATAGTAACAACCTTTTGACTTTTTGGACGACAAAAAAAATTACACCTAGGATTATGGTATGTGTGTGAGGTCTTCATTACAATAGTGTCAGTGCCACAATCACACAATGGCAAAGTATCTGAAGCCATCAACCCTATATAAACAAGGAATAAATATAATGAGATAAAATAAATAATGAACAAATTATAAACACAAAATATTCCTACAACATAACTCTAAAAGCATGTTAAAAGCATGCAACAGAAAATAACTAATTATAATTCTTTCTTGATATGCAAAAATAAAATGCTTGAACAGTTGAGAAGACAATAGGCAAATATTATTAGAGATAGTCCAAAATGCAACACAATAACCCATCATGGTCTTCTAACTTTTCAAGGAAATACAACAATTCAGCAAAAACAACAGTAATTCAACCAAGCAAGGAATGAAGCAATTCATAACATCATTTAGCAGCTATATACAAGAATTTATCTACAAATTTATGGATTTCTTACAGATTTAATGAATGTATTAAACAAGGTATAAAAAAAATATTGTGCAGATGTATAAAAGTTTAATAAAGAACAACACTTCGAGCATCATTTAGCAGTAATATAGTGCCATTGAAGTTGAAGCAAACAGAGAAAGATTGAGGATATGGATGTTCACTAGTTTGCACCACTCAACAAGATTGTTATATTCATAAACATCGAAACAACTATTGCAAGTAAGTCATAAAATATAAGCCATCAAGATTACAGATATGGCTTCAAAAGATAGTGAGTTCACAAATAGTCTCAAAAAAATTGTAATTTCATAAAGTTTGTAATATATCAAAGAGCTCCTCCAAACTTATATCTAACATATGATTCCCTCTCCTCTTCAATCATCTCTATGAACCCACAGGATTTTGTAGGTTTAGAAGTAAAAAATTCATATGCCACAATCAAAGTCTCCCCACTAATTTTGGGCACGGCCTTAAGGGAAATATATGCACTTGACGTATCTTGTTTGACTTCCCTTTTATCAACATGATATAGTGAGCCTTAGTCATGCCCCGATCTATGCTTTGGATACTCTCACACATGACATCCAAACAAGTATCCATGCTTGGTTTCTTACTTGTTTGCCTCCTTGTTGTTGGCGTAGAAGGATTTTGCATTATGGATGTAGTAGAATTGTTTGATTGAAGGATCTCTTCATCAAACTCAAGAGTATTGAAGCCCCCATCCATAGGCATATTGAAGCCCCCATCATCATCAGTATCAACAACCTCTTCAAATAACTACCTTCGATCTTTGTAGCTATTGTTGTTGCATTTCCTTCAACAATGTCATTCCCAAAAATGATTTCAAACTTGTTGAAGTAGAAGAATGGTTGCCTTTTGTACACTCTAGCATTTTTTAAGCAAGTTCTCTACGTGATGGAAAAAATCAAGGAATTAGATGTCTTTCATTATAATTGATTGAGAGATAATTTAGTGACATAAAAATATTGTCTAGAGAACATTACCTTCAGCAACTTGTCCTATACACTATCCTTGATGTCCACACATTCAGTCGTCTCATTCCATGTGAAACAACTCATGTTTCACAACTCTTCATAATTTTGAAACCTTGTGTCCATGTTTTAATCTTGTTTTTAAAGATTTCATTTCGAAGATTCATATGCATATCTTCGTTGATTTTCTTTTGTATTATTGTCCAAGCTTCTTTTTTAAAGCCCCTGTCACCTTTTCTTCCTAATTCAATTTGCTCAAAAAGCAAATCTAGAAATTTTCGTTCCATCTCTCTTGTCCACACCACTTTGGCATTTTTAGCTGAAGTAGTAACCACGACCACATGTATCTCCACATCCATTCTTGTTAAGAGACTGGCGAATGACATGTGCAACTATCAATGGATAGCTGCAAAACTTCCAAAAACCAATCAATGTCTAACATAACTCTTTTAACAACAATCACATCAAATATAATGGTTGATATAACAAAATAATTTTAAAATACTATTCTATGATATGTCAATAGTATAAAAGGGTATCTTGTAAAAATATAGCCACCATGGTACACTTGCAAGTTAACTAAGACCAACAAATTTAGTAACGAAGCTAATTAGAACAACAACTTCAGTAACAAAGAATAATAAGGAGACTTCCAATATAGTGAGGCCCATTTCCAAATGTTCAAAACCATATAAACCAAACATCATCCACAAAGATCCTAGTGATTAGTTAAAGGTAATATTAGTATGACATTAGTTAGGAATAAAGAAGCTAAATAAAGAAGTTTGATCCTTAACACAATTAGCTTGATCCAAAAGAATTAAAATATTTTTTCTACAAGATACAAACAATAACGGGGGATCCACCCTAAGTTTGGTGAGAAGTATATAGGTACAACATGGGCTTTTAAAGGGATGTATGGTAACCCTAGTGCTATTCTGAAAGAAATTGGGGTTATGAAAAATCAAATGTAGATGCTTGGTAGGGATATGTAAACTTTAAGGAAGGAAGTTGGGCATGCTAGAAAAATTGCTCGTGGAGAACGCACTCTTGGGCAACACACTGACAGATTAGTGGAGGTGGTCAGGAGTGCTGAAGATGTTAAAAACCTGATGTAGAAGATCTCGCAGCTGGAGGCAAAGAATAGGGCAATGGACAAAGATTTTACTGCCAACCAAGGAAAGATCACAAAGATGGAAACCAAGATGAGCAACCTGGAAAAACTGATTAAACAAATGGTTGAGAATGTGAGTACTTTGTTGAAGAAATTAGATATGAAGAAAGGTCAGGACTCCCCTCGGGCTATTGACAGTCAAGGTCCCAGCAAGCGCACTAGGGCTCACTCAAAGAAGATTGAGGACATGGGCAAAAAGGACAAGGTGAAGGCAATGGCTGAAAACATGCAGATTCTGGTGGACCAGGTGTTGGACCTAATCAAGGCTACCTAGTTGGTGCTTTGTTGTCTCGTTTGCTATCTTTTTGCTGTCTTTTTCAACAGATCTCTTTGTGACCTCTTCTTTGTTCTTCTTGGAGGTCTGTTTCATGTTTGCTCTTAATTGCTATCTCTGCTTCTAGCTAGACTTTTTGTCTCTGCTTCTAGCTAGACTTTTTGTACAAAGGTTTTGGGTCCTTTAAAACCTGATTTTACTTAATCAAAACAATAACAATTGTTTGATTCATAAATGCTTCTAAACTAAGATAGAATTCAAAAACTTTATTTTCCTCCTAACTTCAAGAAAAGAGCAGATTGTGCTAGAATCACCCAGGATATGCCCAAGTGATAGAAGTGTCAGTATAATGTTTCCATCTCCTTGGAGGAAGAACTTTATATTAAACAAATAGAGTTGTTTCAAAGGATATTCAAAAATTTCAATCAATCCACCAAATATGACAAACAAAATTATTAGAGTTCAAAACCAATGACTTAGTCAATTCAACGAACTTGGACTTGGCAACAGAAAAAAAAAAAAAAAAAAACACACACACAGCAAATTTATAAAAAATAAAAAATCAGGACTCCCCAAAAGTCAGCATACTACCCAAGTACACACCATGAGTTTCTATATAAAACTTGCCAGAACTCACCCAAGTATCAACAGGCAGGTTCCTCGGTTGTGAAAAAATTTGATAATTTTTTTATACTGAGATAAATTAATACAGATACTAATCCAAATACAACAAATACAAACAAATAGTAATACAACAAATACTCAATATCCATCGAGATATTTTATAGTTGATAGATTATCAAACAACATTTCAAGTCATCCATTTGTTGTATCCCAGGTACAAACAAAAAATAAAGGTCAATATTTAGGATTTAAAAACTTGAATGTACTTTTCCAATGATTCATAAGTCACTAAGAATCAAAGCTTCTAATAGACATGTTGCCTATTGACAATCCTCTTTAGAAATCTAGATTCGTACTAATTTTTAAATTTTAGACAAAGGTTTGACTAAACTTCCACTATATCATTGTATGATACTTTAATCCAGAAGATTCTAGAACTTAGTTCATACTGTGCTTAAGCTGCAATACTAGATGTTACTTGTTTTCTTCACCACAAGCTTTAGCATCATCCCAATCACAAAAAATCAAAGCACAAATTCCATATTTGGCATATCCAAAACCCCTTGACTCTGATAGTATAAGCCTTGTCTTACAACCTTCTTTAGAAGTAAATGAATAACCCAATAAAGTACCGAACATGAATCGATCACACGCAAGAGGTGCTATTTGTAACTTGCCCAGGCGTATCCTCAATTTATATTGTTGCAAACTAATATAATGCAACATATCAAATAAGGTGATTGTTGTAAGCCTTTGAACTGGTATACCCAATTTCTGAACATAGTTTGATGGTATACATCATGAATGAACTTCTACAAATGTCTATAGTTTCCTTTGTACCTATTTGTGTTTGGGTGTGAACAGGGATAGGGATAATCATAAATTGCATTATCTACTTTACAAATTAGCATGTATAGTTGCTATACAAACACTAGTTCAAAAGCTAAACATGACATGAATCAAGATTTTCAAAGAGTGATCTGTCCCATTCCGATGATAATTGGATAATGTTTCATACTGTGATCATCTGTGTCCTATTACAAACTCTGAATATGACATCATTATCTTAAATACATTATAAATCATCTAAAATATCCAACACGTTGCTCATTATAGACTAGTTAACAAAAACACTGAAAGAAATTACAAATTCTATAAAAACCTCATAATTGTTATATAATGAGCTATATACCACAAAAACTTTGAACTGTTAAAACTAATATTGCCACACCCAAAACTTGCTAGAGAGTGCAATACCAATATACTAATGTAATGAAATAACTTGCACAATAGAAGAAATAATATGAAATATTATATAAAGACTTGATAATAGCTGAGAGTTATAGGCCACTTCGAGGGGGCAACCTCCAAATATCTCCATTGAGAACACACTTCACAATTTGATACTAAAATAAGACTTACAACCTCCTATATATACCTATTTATGCTTAGATTGAATAGACACAACCTTCATAACACCTAGGCTGACCTACCTACCTAAATTATAATATAATAATGATAACATGACTTAATTAAGGATTAAGATAGCCACAAGTTGACTATTCATAACCCTATATACAATAATATTAAGGGCATAGCAACTAAAAAGTGCAAAAAAAATGTTAATGTTTTGCAATACAACTAATTTCGAGAGTTGTAGTCTTCCCACATCCTTTGGGCTATTTCATCTCGAAATTTCCCCGAATCATCTCTATCTCATTGATTCATTCCATTAGTCTCAAGAATTGGCACATTTATCCCAACACAACTATCATCCTCTTTGATATTCACTTCGGATGGAAGACCATCCTCTATGGCAATGAAGTTGTGTAGTATGTCACATGCCAAAACAATTTTTGTTTGGGTAAATATATTATAGGATGTCACATGCTTTAGGATAGGAAAATGTTGCTTAAATATACCAAATGTCCACTCTATCACATTCCTAAGAGAGGAGTGTCGGTGGTTAAATGACCCTTGGTGGGTGTTAGTTGGGTTTTCTCTACAAAACTCTTTTAGGTCGTGACATGTACACTGATAAGGGACAATAAATCTTGGTACATTTGGATAGCCAACATCAGCTAAATAGAATTTGCATACGCAAATGGAAATAAAGATATATTCAAAATAGAACATAAAAGTTTTGATTTAATATAATGACAATATAATCATATCAAATATGAATTAATATACCAGGAGGAACCACAAGTGGATCTACTCTAGACAAAGTTGAAGCAAGCATCCGACTATCTGCCGCAAACCCTTCCCAACTAGCAAGAGTGTATCAAGACTTATAGTTAAACGAATATACACCCAAGACATTTTGTGACAAATTGCCTTTTTTATCATGATATTTTGCTTGAATGTCCACATCGACAGTAATTGGCATATGGGTTCCATCAATTGCACCAATACAATCCCATAAAAAGCAATATTATTTTCTAATATAAATTAATATAAATAACTCTCTAGCAATGAAATACATGCCACTAGGATATTTACCTTGAAATATAGATCAAAATGGTCCTTCCCAGCTACTTTTGGAGGAGTAGTTGTGATAGGGGGTAAAAGGTAATCACTATGAAGTGCTAAGATAGCCTTTAGGACCTTGTGGAAGTGTTGACTCACTGTCTTTCTTGAGTAACCAAAGTCTTGGCCAATATTTTGATTCCTTAGATTGTGGCCAAGGGTGTGGAGGAACATCACTATTTGTTCTTCCAATGTTATGTTTGTCGTATCTTGAATGCTCCCTTTTTGCCTTAGAATATTGGCCAAGCAAAAGAAGGCTACTCAACTCATGTGTATTTGGTCATGGCAATTTGTGTTATTGGAATGGATAATACGCTTATAAAAGAGACATGCAACTCTCCTTAGCTTACACCTATGTCTTCTAGCCTCTTGTAAAGATGGTACTTATGAAGATGCTACTATGAATACTATGAGTGTGACAAGCAAAATGACAAGTATTTGCATGATCTTGATCTCCCTAACTATGGCTCCTTGAACCTCAATATCATTAGTAAGATCCATTGAATGACCTACAACCACATAATGGAGTTACTATATGGTGTAATAGCTAAAATAAATATAAATATAATTACTAGAAATAATGTAGTGCAACAACTATTATTGACAATGGAAACATGTGGATCTAACAGTTATGATAAATTTTGACAACTAAATAACTTCTACTCTACTTTGACAATTAAAGTTGGAGATTGCTCAGAGCTTCATCATTTTACACTTCGAGTTCATCCAAGACAAAACCTTCTTTATGTTATAGTTCATCTTCCAAAGGGCTTTGGAGTTGTAATAATGTACACTTACATCATTGTCCACTCTTTGATCGCATTACATACGAGTTCAAATTTTGATTTGCATATGAGTTGGACAGTTTCTTTAGCCTATCATATGAGCAGTCCTTGGTTGAGGATCAATGGCAAAGGAGATTTAATCATAGAAGATGGGTTTTACTTTAATCAAGGGATTGTTACGGTTTGAAATCAGTGATAGGAGACTAAAAGATGCCAACAATGCCCAACAAGCTACAACTGATGTAACCATACTTAATTTGAAGCTTTCATTAAGGGTGTCATACCAAGGTATGAAAAGATGCTACACGACTGTACAAGTCTGAGGATCTTAAGGGGGACCATCCTTTATCAATCAAGGGACCTCACAGTAGTACCAAACATAGTCACCTAGCTGCAAATAAGAGAAATATGGAGCAACACGTTTGGGCATGAATGAAGACATTAATATGTTAACCATAATTTTGATATAAACTTCCAGGTCTGTAGTATTTGTGAGTTGCTTATGCTTGAATAACTAAATTTTGTAAGTATTGTATTGTGAACAGGCTTGTCTCTATAACTTTTCACTATGTGCCATTCCTATATATTGCACAAATATTTATTATGTTTTGGAAGAACTAAATCAGTAGCAAAAACAAACACTATAAAAAACACATTTACTTCAACATACATAACTAGAACTCCACAAGAACCGAAACAAGAACCAACAATTTAGTCCATACCTATACTTAAAGAAAAAAATGTCATGCATAGTCTTGATTCTCACACCCAAATAAGCAACTTAGGTTTTTAACAACTAAAACGACCATGTATACAATCAAACAATCAGCTCCAAAATGAGACTCCTTTTCTTACATCCTTTTCTCGTACCCAAATAAACAACTTCATGTTTTTAAGAGTTAAATCTCTATAGCCCTTTTTTTTTTTTGGAAGTGTTAATGAAGAACGGGTGATTGATGATGCCAGATTAAGGGCACAAACCATAACTTGTATAATAAACCATTTTATTACGTAAATAGTTGTTTACCACTAGTTTGGAACATGATTTATGAATCTCTAATATAGTCTAACACGAGCAAATGGAAATGACAGTAATTTAGTTGGGACCGACACTTAATATCAACATCCCTTGATAAACATGACTCTTTGTGTAATTGTTCATCATTATTTTTTCATTTCAAACTCTATTTTAAATATCATTTTGGGATAAAGATCTTAGTCATAATTTATTTTCCCCTTTTTATGCTACTAAAGTTAGGAAGCAACTGAACAATGAATATGCAGGGAGTGGACTATCTGAAATATGATAATTGCAACAATGGAAACAAAGATACTAAAGAAAGGTAAGTGGGGATAACTACAATGGCTCCTTTTATAGGTTGATAGTTCCTCTACTACGAAGAGGAACTAACCCACATATTTCATTCAATAAATGAACGAGATCAACAAACTCCACCCACACAACTAAATTTTAATGATAATCCCAAAGATGCTTTGGTTTTGGTGAGGCCTAAATAATGTGGAGGACAAAAGCATCCACTGTAATACATCAAATATTTAAATAATATAACTACAAATAAGAACAAATTGATCTTAATGTTTTTGTGCATAATTAGTATAAGAATGCGAAAAAAATAAAATTGATGAATCAGAGGTTTACAACTTATGCCTTATACTACATGTTCAAAAGACGAACATGACTACAAAACAAGAGTATCTAGAGTCTCTTGATATTATCAATAACACAAATCTCCTTGAGGTTGTTAAAGACAATTTTGGCAGTACAAAGAGTGGGAGAGCCTATAAATTATAGAATAACTTTTATTTGTTTATTTTAGGATTTAGATGGTGTTGGCAATGAGTAAGTATCCTATCTGCACTAGCTAATGGATGATTTTGGGTTTGTGTCTGAGTTTTACATCTAAAAAGTTCCTTGAGAATATTAGGTACCAAATTATGAATGAGGCTCTCAGCAAAGTAGGCCACCCTATTTTCTACTCAATGTGTGAATGGTAAGAAATATTTCTTCAATTTAGTTTTGATTATTTAACATCAAGGTATTTAGTTCTTAGTTTTGATGTGTATATAATTTTTAAAGGGTGAAGAAAACCCTGCAACTTGAGCTCCAAAGATTGCAAATAGCTGAACTACAAGAGATATACATAACAACTGGGAGAGGTGGGTATCATGCATGATAAGATTGTTGTATCGTTTATAAAATGAAGAATATAATCATTGAAAACCTACCTTCTAACAAATTATTTTGTAATGGGAGATGATATTGATAAAAAAATTGATTATTTCAGTGTGACATCCAAAGTCGAGTAGAATGATATGTGGGCTAGTTATGTAGGCCTTGGTGGATGGAATGGTAAATTAAATATCAAGTGATATATATGATAACATCGAATTTAGTTTAGCATTCAAGCTTGGTTTAAATTTAATTTCTAAACTAATAATTATTTTACAAGTTCCAATTTGCAAACAAGTAATGGCTATTATTGATAGTAGTGTGGGTTTTCTTCCTCGAAAACCATGATAGTTTTAAATAAGTGCCCCTCTCTTTCCAAAGTAAAATCTACTGATGGAGCCTAATACACAGTCAATTTTTTGAGAGACTCAGGATTTACCTTGGAACAATTGAGGAATACCATTCGCAGATACCCATATGTTTTTCGACACATGGGATTTAGGTCACATAACTTTATTTGAAGAATCATAGGTTCCTTATTTTATCTAAGTATAGGATAAAGAAAAATATGGATTTCTCTAGAAGAACATCGTGACATACCTTTCTCTGGATGTAAGTAGGAGACTATATGATCAGAGAATAATGTAGAACTCCTGCGAGATTCACCGCTTGGCAAATAACTCTACAGTAAGAAGAAATAGGGTAAAGATAAGGCAAAGATTAACAACAACTAGGAAAAACAAAAATATTGACCACCTACTTATGGGAAATCACTATGAAATCACTCAGTATGAAATCAATATTGAGAAAATCAACCAAAGTTATCAGTATGAAATCACTCTTGTCAAACACATTAGAGCAATGTAAAACATTTTTCAACAATGAGCAGGAGTTCCACTTTCGACCCCAAAACATGCTTGTGCCTACCACAGACTTGATGAAATGTTAAATTTGGTTAAGTGAGATTGAGAATAGGAAGGGGGCATTCCAATTACAAGTATTTTTGGGAATAAATAAAAACTCATTTTGGGCTATAATGGGAACATGTAATCCTATTCTCCATTCCAATTTCACCAACCATTCAAGTTTCATTTGGTTCGCGGAATTTAAAAAATTGGGATTTTACAAACCTTGGTTTAGCAAAATTTAGGTTTCATTTGGTTTGTGGAATTTTAAAAACTGGGATTCTACAAACCTTGGTTTAACAAAAATATTGACCACCTACTTATGGGAAATCACTATGAAATCACTTAGTATGAAATCAATATTGAGTAGATCAACCAAAGTTATTAGTATGAAATCACTCTCGTCAAACACACTAAAGCAATGTAAAACGTTTTTCAACAATGAGCGAGAGTTCCACTTTCGACCCTAAAACATGCCCGTGCCTACCATAGACTTGACGAAATGCTAAATTTGGTTAAGTGAGATTGAGAATAGGAAGGGGCCATTCCAATTACAAGTATTTTTGGGAATAAATAAAAACTCATTTTGGGCTATAATGGGAATATATAAACCTATTCTCCATTCTAATTTCACCAACCAATCAGGTTTCATTTGATTCGTGGAATTTAAAAAACTGGGATTCTACAAACCTTGGTTTAGCAAAATCAAGCTTTTGCAAATCTTCATTTCAATTTTTGAGATTTTACTTAAACCATTTGTTTCACTCGAAAGATGCGTGTGAAGACACATTTTTATGCATAAGCTTGGAATTGAAGGCAAATTTCAAAAAGTAGTCCAATTTATTGTTTTTACACTCTTTACAAAACATAACCACGTTTTGATTTTTAATTACTACTTGCTAGTAGGAAGTCTCATATGCTAATTCTATTTTACCAATTTTAAAACAAACCCAAAAAATTTTCAAATCGTGAAAAAGCCAATTCCTATCATCTTGAGAAACCAAACAGATCGTATTCCAATTTTTCAATGATTATACCGCTCGAGCAACCAAACGTGTCCCAAACGTGTCCTCATATCTTCATTGATCTCTCTTAATTTTTCCCTAATCATTTTACACTCTTCATCGAACCAAGCAATGAGTCCAAACAGTTTGTTTCAGCGTTTCTTCTCTTTGCTCTTTAGCACTTTGATAGGGCCTACGAATCAAATTTGTGAAGTAATGACTATTGATGTCATCCAGCTGACTTAACCATTGGTAGCACACAAAATTACTTTTCCGTTTTAAACTTTTGGCGGCAGACATTGGAGTATTTGGGAGCGCGGGCGCATTCCATGTGCAAATCAAACTGGTTTAGCTGGAACTCGGTCCCGCCATAAGTTTGCCATGTCTTCTTCAGAAAATGGGGGAGTGGGAGGAGGAGATCCATCTTCCTCAGCTCCGTATAATACAAATGCAACATCGAATGAAGCATTTTGGACACAGGACTCCGCATTTGACACAGCAGAGGACGTCACCGACGTTGAGCTGCTCAAACGCGCGTGGAGAAATGAGAAAGCTGCCCCCGAAATTCTTCCATTTCGACATAACCTCGTGGAGCGAGCTCGCGAACAAATTCAGTTAATGGTAACTTATATTCTATTGCCATTCTTTTATTTTGTTAACTAGAAACCTACTTGTTTTACTTTTTGTTTTCGTTGCATAAACCCTAAGGGAAATTATTGGGTATACTGTGTATATTGCTGTGGGAGGGTGATATATTAACCTGCGAAATGGCCGTTGAGATTGTAAGTTTAAAATTATCAGGTTAAGATGATTTGAACCTGGGTCATGCTGACGACTGTGTCGTTGGATTATTTTACCTTTTTGATGATTACATTTAGAAAGCATTATATCCAGACTCTGATGTGGATTAAATTCTGTAGACTAGGTTCATTTTGGGTTTGCACTCAGGCTCTATGGAAGCAATCTGCAAACACTTGGCAGAGTTCGCAAATAAAATTGACAAAAAGGCAATCAGAATCGCCTCAATGGAACCGATAAAAGTGCATCAAAATCGCCTAAATGGAACCGATAAAAGTGCCCATATATTTTGCATTCCATTTCCTTTCTTTTGCATATGTTCCAGAACAGAACATAATTTTTGTGTTAAAATAGAGCGAGGTATAATTATTTGGATAACTAGGATTTAAAATATTCTTGTCTTTTTTTCACTTTATTGAGAAGTCACTCTCCCAAGTTGAGTGCAGGGATTATTTTGACTCGAGACTTGGCTACATATGCCAAGATTTGCAATGCCTCAATACTATGCTATAAATACGTATAGTGAAAAGCTAAACAATATTTAAAACAATCAGGTTTTTGGATCACACTACAGTACAATGAAGATACGTACAGTTTTTAAAACAGTAACCTCCAGGTCTGATAAATCCTTCCAATCCTGCAATACAGCAAAAGTGCACGTTTCTTTTCCAAGGAAGATACAGTTACAGCATCTGCCAAGAGAGGAGTGAATTGGAGTTATGGGCCACCCTAGTTCTTTTATCAGAGGGTAGCTTGTGGACCTAGGATATTTGGGCAGGAGAATTCTCCTTATCACTCGGCCTCATTAAGTTCATGTTAAAAACTTTCTAACCTTTTATCTGATGTGAAATAATTGCGCTAAGTCATAACATGTTGCTAGGGACTTCTGTATATGTTTTAATTTAAATTTTTCTTAGAATATTATAGAGTGAGTGTGAAAAATTGATCTCAAGTAATGTGAAATTCAAAATTTATGGTTATGTACAGCTTCATACCGACTTTGAATTGAAAAGAACAATAAATACTAAATATCTAAGATGAACTCACAACATAGAAGCTGCCAGGCATAAATAGTTGGAAGCTTTTGTATGTGTTCTGTAAGTGTTTAGGACCATTCTCTAGCAACTACTGAATGTTTCTTGATGTACAAATCAGTAAGCTGGGTCTTAGACATACGAGTCTGTTCATCCTATTGTTTGGGATGAACAAAATAAAAGTGGCAGCCACCTTTAAGAGGTTCTGTTTTAAGAGTGCAACACCGCTTCTCCACCCTTTTGCAGGAAGATACAATAGCAGCGTCTGCTGAGAGTGGAACTGACGACCTTATGTTGTCCTTGTATCGCATGGATTTGGACCGCACACTATTTCTGCTGAGATCCTACCTGCGCACTCGACTTCTGAAGGTTTTCCACTGATTTAATTTTTCCTTTGCACTAAGGTATTTGTAATCTTTTTTTTAGTACACTTTTGTCTGAGGCTATTGTTTTGCAGATTGAGAAATATGTTTTGCATGTATTAAAGTCAGAAGAAGTCTGGAATAAGCTCTCAGAAGGAGAGCAGAAATTCGCTCAGAAGTAAGTTTTAGCTTGCAGTATGGTTTACCAGGGTTTGGATCTTCATCCTTCTGTATATTTGAGAAGAAGTCCTTTCATATTTAACTTTAAATTTTAAAATTAATTAGGTTTAAAAATTAAATCAATGTTACTAATCTCCAGTCAATCTTGTGTATAATTTGCAGTTTAAGTAATACCTATTTCCTTTTTCTCCAATTTTATAATGATATAAAAAGATTTCATCACAGGGTTAAAATATGATGTCATTTCTGGTTTGTAACCCTATTGGCTGTACTGTCTAGCATAGATGTACTACTTGCAGAATATTCTCTGAGTTGCAAAAGCTGGCCAAGTTTTCTAGCCAGGTGTGTTCTTATGGCTTTTACTGGCGCCCAAAATTTGCTGATTTTTTCGCAAAAACTCACCGAGTACTTGCTGAGTTTTTTGCCAAAAACTCACTCAGCAAGTGTTTTTAAAAAACTTGGCCGTAGTTTTATAACAGCACTTAAAGGCAAAAAATGACCCAACTTAATTTCATTTCTCATTTCTTCACTTTTATTTTGCTGAGGGTAAAAATAGTCTTCCAAGCACTTGCAAATTGATTTATATCAATTTGAAGTGGGGTTTTTGAGTAGGATGACATAATGATTTGGAGAGGCAGGCTGTAGAGGAGGGGGGCGGATTTGGTTTCACAATGTATGACATTGAGTTGAATGAGTAGTCGTTGCTCGTGCCAAGAGAAGCTAAAGGAAGAGCTATATCCAGGATGGGGGATGAGCCACATACTTAGTCAAACATACCAAGCAAAGAGGCTAAATCATGCCCAGTGTAGATGTCTAGGAGTAGACCCTATAGTTCTACCTCTCCCTTAGTTTTTACTAGATCTAGGAAGAGGAAGATGTGATTGGAATGATGTATATATTTCTAGTTTTACATAAATTATTTCCTATTTCGCTTCCAGCCATCACTATTCCTCAAGAGAATGTGATTTTGTACCCACTTTGTGTTTAAAATATCTAGAGTAAGTTTGTTTCTTTTGCGTTCTTATTTATTGACTCACTAGATGCATCTTCTCATTGAATTTTGCAAAAAAAATGCTTTTCTCATTAAATACAAGCAATTTTTTAGTTCCCAAGTTTTTACCAAAAACTAGCCTAGTTTTCCCTAAATTTTTTTTTCAAGCCTTGGCAAGTCTTCCAGCTATGCTGTTTAGAATTATTTATCATAAATGCAGAAAATAATGAGGTCTTCTGGCTGAATTTTATTCCTTGCTACTTAATGGGCAATTAACTGTCCAAATTTCATAAACTCAGTACTGAACCTAAAAGATAATCAAACAGAAGTGATATAATATATGTATACTTTGGAGAAACCTAGTTGGTGAAAACTCCAGCATTGAAATAGATAGATAGTTCATCCCTGTTTTTTTTTAAATTCACATAAAATAAATTGCATGGTAAAAAGTTCAAACGTGGAGCTTATTGAATCTATAAAAGTGCCTACAGCCTTGGAGTTCTTCCGTGCAGTGCGTTTTTCCTCAAAGCTACTCAATGTGCCCATGAAACATCACTTTGAACCCCTGCCCACCCCCCACTGGATAAGAAACCTGCATTTTCTTTACCATTTGGGAAATCGAATAGATGATTCTTGATGTGAGGTTTGATGATTGTAGGGATTGGCATCGTCTCACCACAATTCAAAATTCAGCTCATTTCACTATCCTACAATCAGGTACTCTAAAATGCAGTTTTGATAGTTTCATCTCATTTGGGACAAAAATGGCCAAACTTGAGCTGGAATTTGTTTCATCTTTTGGGTAATTGTGTCAAAATGCTACAACCTAAAATTCCCAAATTGTTATTATGGTACAATCCAAACTCCTCGGGGGCCTCTATTTTACTTGAAATGCTAGTTAGAAAAAGATGTATAAGTAAAATAGCAAAATTGCAAATGCTAAATTCTTCAACATTGAATATTGAATATCAATAGAACTAATAATGCTAAATAAATTTTCAATTTGACTAAAGAAATTGTTGAATTGGCGATTGGAAGATTTCAATCATATCTAAAATATCACAAAGATGTTTACAATGAGTAGCATGATATCAAAACAAGTACAATATGCAAAATGTAGCAAAGGGATGTCTCTAAGAATCCCTCAAGGCAAACTCATCATTGGAACTATTGGATTCCTCATGATCAAGATTTGCCAAATGAACACTAACCAACCCTATATTTGAAGCTACAACATTTTGATCCTCGTCCATTTGTGATGGCTTCTCTAACAAAACATCTCATTGTGTTGTTGGACTCTCCTTGTACACATGTGGCTCATGGTCAGTGAGACACAAAGCTCTATGTACAACCACAAGCTTCTCCTCTCTTAGGGGTAAGTTTGTTTCTCTTAAGAGAGTTGATGAAATTGTAAGTTGACAAGTTCCTCTTTGTAGCTAAAGAACTAGAAACTAGAGATGGTAGATGAATGGCTTGTTTGGTAGTCTTTTGATTTTTGTCTATTACAGTTCTACCCAAAAATCGGATCCTCTTGTATCTTAGTTCTTGTATCCATCTTTGTCACATCTGAATAACTTGTAAGAAAGGAGAATCTATTCTATGCAAATCTCGTTAACAATTTTATCATCATACATCTTGTCAATGCATGTGAAAAATGCTTCCTTCACCTCATCATCTTGAATTGGTGTAACTCTACTAGGCCTAGGCATGCACCATTTTGGATTCAATGCATAAGCAACCATATGCAAGGAAGTGTTCGACCTGTCCCATCTTTGGTAAATGATTGGTCAAATGTGCTCATCGTAGAATGCTAAAGTGGGGTCCTTTTGCACAACAATTCTCATCTTGTCAAGCATAGAATTGATGTACTCATACAACTTTCTTAGGGAAGGTGCATCCCCAATATCTGATGACTAGGAAAACCAAAGCAAAGATAGAGACTATGTATTTTACATCACTCCAAATTACATTACTCTTCATTATATCCTTCAACCTCTTCCCTTGCTTTGTCTTGGCTTTGACCCATCAATTCCACTTTGTAGTCATAACCATGAGTTTTAGTGTCTCTTGCAATTCAATCATTCATTCTCTCCAAGAGAATGAAATAGGATGCACAATTGGCCTCAATTGGTTTAAAAATTACTCTTTGAAGCTCTGAAGAGTGCATGTGAAGTGTGGTGGTTGTAGATAAACATCTGCACATCTATCACATTACTAGCCACTCCTTTAATCCAGTCAATCTTCCCCATGTCCTTTAGTGCATTGTTCATGGCATGCATAGAACACGGAGTCCACCAAATACGTCTATAGGCTGTCTCAGTAAGCTTTTCGACAACTTGGGACACGTGTTGCATCTCTTACTACATTGACCACATGTTGTGGCCAAAACTCCTCAATAGTCTCTCTAAGGACCTTAAAATGAAAATCAACATCTTTGTGATGCCATGAACAATCAATCGCCTTGATGTGAACTTTATGCTGATACAAGATGTAGAATCGAATACTTAGTATTCCAAATGAAACACCAAATTTCCAAATCTCTTGAAGAAGGAAGCTCATATGCTAAATAATGTATATGGATTGTGTGATCAAATGAGACAACCCCAAGGTTTCTTCTAATTGTGAACTCTCACATAGTTGTAATGATGTGATATGTTGGTGTAACAAAGGGACTTACATTGTTCACTCAATGGACATGAACTTCCTCAATTACTTCCATCCAACATAATGCAAAGAGACAAGGGTTTTGAAAAATCTAATCTACTCCTAGAATGCAAGAAACTATGAATGTCTATGTGCCTCTTACTAGACTAGTGTAGCCATCGACATCAACCAAGCTAGTGTGACCTCCTCAGATAAATGTAAGGTGTTCAAATTGTTACCATTATACTAACACCATTTATCAATGCATATCATTGTGTGAGTAATAATTGAAAAGCTCATAAATATGCTAGTTGACCACATAAGGCAAACTTGCAATTATCAAGTAGCTAGTGGTATGTTTTATGCAAGTTCATCGTAAGTGCATCCAAAATATCTTTCATTTAGTTAAGCACTATTTCTAATCAACAAAAGCAAATCCCACTCTAAGTGAGGAAATGTAGAAACCATCCAATACTCCCAATGTCACAAGCATCCACCATGAAAACTAGTAATGGAGAAGGAATAATTTTGGTAGTATTATAGCAACAATTTCAACAAGTCTCCCCTTTGCAAATGACAAGGCCTTGGCCTTTTATAGTTGATCAATTACAATGAGTGGCTCTAATCAATTCAAGATCAAGGGCCAAGACTATGCCTACAAAACCCTAACCTACTTAATTGCTACAAGTTTATAGAAGAAGGCACTGATAAAAAAGAAAGAATGCCAATGAGAAAAATTACATTGCTTTAATGGGCCAATAAGAAAATTGGTTAGGTACAAGCTTATAGAAGAAGGCATCAATCAATAGCTCAATAGTAAAATGCCAAATGGTCTTGCAACAAATCTTACTTTAGAATTTTTTTTTTCCTCTTTTGGCAAATTCAATGAATGTAAACATAATATTGTTGAGCTCCTCAATGAGAACACTTGGCAAGATTTGAGTGGTTGAAGATGAATGAGTGCCACCTCAACATGTTTATTTTATAGTCTTGATCAACCCCTTGGCAATGAGAAAACATTTCTTGATGCTTAACATTATCAAACCTTCAATTGGAAACACTTGGCATGGTTTGATTGGTTGAAGATGAATGAGTGTCACCTCAAGATATTTATCTTATAGACTTGATCAATCCCTAGGTAATGAGAAAATATCTCTTGATGTTTAACATTATCAAGCCTTCCATTTTGAACACTAGGCATGATTTGATTGGTTGAAGATGAATGGGCATCACCTCAATATGTTTATCTTATAGACTTGACCAATCCTTTAGTGATGAGAAAATATCCCTTGATGCTTAACATTATCAAGCCTTCATATTCCCAAATTGCTTCATCTTCATGAAGTCTTTTTTATCCTTCCAAGTTCTCCACCTTGAAACCTTTCTCATTGACATGATTTTGACCTTGCACTTGTCCTGATGTCGTGACCATTCTCTTGCACTTGTAGTAGTGATATATGTGTTTCATGTAGTTGGACTATCCAATTGAACTTGGATTTTCAGAGGAAATTTAAGTTTGTATGAGTTTTCTTGGCACTTGTAGACATAGTCATGATGTTGTATTTGCACGTTGAACTCCATCTTGAACATGGGACTTTGACTTGATCTTAATTTGAACCTTGGATACCATCTTGGTGCACTTGCTTGATCAATCCTCATGTTTATACATGCTTCGTTTGTGCATCATAATTTTGTCCTCGAATCCTATTCACCCCTTGACTTGTATTTTGACCCCATACCTCTTGCAACTTACTAGTGCTTGAAGTTTTCACATTATACTTTGCTTGACATCCTTGCCAAAGTCCTAGAACATTTCCATCTGCATGATATTCATTCTCCCTTAAATGTTAAGAAACCAAGATGCTAATGATATAATTCTTTTTTGAATTTGAAAGATCATGCTTTCGAAAAAGAATCTGATTATGTCTATCAAACAAGAATGTGAACCTTAGCCCATTACATTGGATCAAAATATGGCCAACATATAATTCCGCCAACATTATCATTGAAAACCCCTAACTTGCTGACTTGGTTAACAATTTCCGAGTCTGTATATATCCAATTCACTTGTTTTGCTTCGTGTCAATCATATGCATGCCCAACTCTGATTTGGCCCATGTCGGCAAAAACTTTTAAGCAAATTACCTTTTGTTGGGTGCAGCCTTGACAAGTACAAGGCATCAATCTAAGGCTTATTCGGCAAGAACACTTGGTGATTTTCAGAATTCAAGTCCTCGTGGGCAAATATGCACAAGCCTTTTCAGAAATTCATGACCCATTGGGCAAGTTTCAAAACGATTTGTGGAAATTACAGCCCTATCGGGCAAAATACAATTCAGAATTTTGATTGAAGTCGGGTGAAATTGTTAGAGAAGTTCAATGTTACACATGAAGTTGGGTGAGATCAATAGGGAATTTTGGAGTTATCAGCTCCATTGGGCAAGTATTATAGCCATTTCAGAATTACTATGCTCATTGGGCGAGCATATCATATCTAATTATGAAATTTGACACACATTGGACAAACTTTATAGAGGTTGATTTTGGAAATTTCATTTTCATTGGGTAAAGCTTTCATATGGATTTTGGAAGTACACCATGGATTGGGCAAGATCCAAATAATTTTCAGAAATATACCATCCATTGGGCAAGATTCACAATGTCAAATTGGATTTTTATGCCTTATGGGACCAAATCAAAATTGAAAATTTGGTGTTCATAAGGCAAGATTTGGAAATTTGGTGTTCACAAGGCAAGATTTGGAAATTTGATGTGCATAGAGCAAAGATTAAATTATAATTGTCGAAAATCAGATATGGATGTGACTTGCAAAAATTCCATGTGTATTGGGCAAGGACAAAATTGGAAATCATAGTCTTTTGTGGTGAAATGAGAGGATTAGGGGGCAAGGTGAAATAGATAAATATAACATTTAAGTATATTTTATGCATATCATAGTTACGAGACTCAACGAGTCCGAGGCAGAGTCCCTATTTTTGAGGCAAATGGTCTCTCGCCTTGGACTTGATCGAGTCGTGGCAGAGTTTGTGGACTCGCCAAGTCCAGAGACTTGCCAGAGTACTGAGTCCCAAGCGCAAGATTCTCATCGACGGGTACAACAAAAAAGAGCCAAAATAAAATAAAATAAAAGGTTGAGTTACTTTTTTTTGTTTTGTATAACATCCATTTGACCTAAAAAGGTCATTTTACCCTTTGCTAATGCTTGTGATAGAGAGGAAAGAGTTAGAGAAGAGTATTGGGGTTTTGAGAGAGAAATTAGCAAAACAATTGGCTCTCCCATATCGATTGCTGATGGTTTGTGCAACTTTGTAGCTTTCACTTAAGCATTGAGATGAGCTTAAGGAAGCATTTGGAGGAGGCTTCTACAAACTTACTTGCATTTCCATTGTTTGTGCAAATTTGAAGAGGTAAGCAACAAGTTGCATTTCTTTGTGTTGTTTTGTAAATTGTTTTACATTCATATTTTTTACTTTCCATTTTGTTTACAATTGTTTTAGTCTCTACTTCTAGTATCTACTATTTAGATTTATTCTAAATTATCTCGATGACAAACTTGATAAGTAAGAAGGCCCTAAAGTTTAAAAATTTGATTCGATGCTAACGTTTTTCTATTTATAATATATTCATATTGCAGCAGCAACCATATTGACATCATGCCTTAGGGTGAGCCTTGTGGAAGTGGAATTAGGGCTACATGTAACCTTAATGCAGACCCAATTGCAATAGCAAGGGATAGGGCTTGGAAACATGTCATCCCTGGTCACAAAAAGGGAGTTTTTACATGTTGGCATTTTAGTGTAACATATAACGAGGGAGGCATAAATAGATTGAAGTATCACCTAGCACATATACCTAGGCGTGATGGTAAAAAATTGTAAAGAAGTACCCTAGGATGTTATGTGAGACATACAAGCTCTTCTAGAGGAAAAAAGGAGAAAAAAGAAGCAACAAGAAGAAATGACACAACTAGCTCAAGAGGGATTTTCTAGTTTTCGCTATCCATTATCCCCTACTCTACCTACTACTGCTACTGCTTCTACGAGTGTGACCATTGGATCTTGCATTCTTAAGAAATGTTCAACACATGATTCCATCTTTGTTCCACGCATAACTCCAAGTGCACAACCATTGCTTGAGAGCATGGGTTGGAACAAGGAGAAGCACAATAATGCAAATTGGCACTCAGAGACTTCATCTACAACAACATTTCATTCAATGATGCAAGGTACTTATTTATTTAATTTATGTCTCACTTTTGTTGCTTTCAAGCTTCAAGAGACAATAATATGCTTATTTTGTTTATTTTAATTTGTTTTCAAATTTAATAGTAACAATATAATATATTAATCTGTTTTAGGTTCCCTTATTGGCAAATTGCAATCGATGTTGTTACTATTTGTGGTCCAGGGTTCAAAGGTCCTAGTGTTGACAAGCTAGGAGGCCCTATTTTGACCTAAAGGGTGGCTGATGTAGAAGGTGCAATCAAGGAGCATTGTTAGATGTGGAAGACGAAGGGTTGCACCATCATGATTGATGGTTGGACTAATAGGAGTATAACACTCCACAACTTTTTTGTCTCCTCATCAAGTAATTGTAGACATTAAAAATTTAGAAGTAGAACTTGTACTTAAAAATTTAGAATCTCAATTAAGTGATTAAGTTTATAAATTATGAATTTATGATTGATCATTATACTAATTTGTTTCTTTTTCTTCAGGTGCCACAATTTTTTTGAAATCAATTGTTGCCTCAGGAAAAACATAGAATACTGAATATCTTTGTGAGGTAATGGATGAAGTGATAAAGGGCTTGAGTGTGGAGAATGTGGTGCAGAGAGTTATAGATAATGCAACAAATTATGTTGTTGGAAGAAAGCTTCTTATGGAGAGATACCCTCACTTATTGTTACATCCCAAATTTTGCCCTAATTTTTAATTTGATCATAACTATTGGTTCAACGAATTATTTCTTTTTCTGATCATGTCAAACAAGTTAGTTAATTATATATGTTGTATTAATTGTTAACAGACTATATCTTTTTCTTGATCATGTGAAACAATTTAGTTAATTATATACATTGTATCAACTGTTAACAGAATATTTCTTTTTCTTGATCATGTGAAACAAGTTAGTTAATTATATATGTTGTATCAACTGTTAACAGACTATTTCTTTTTTCTGATCATGTGAAACAAGTGAGTTAATTATGTACATTGTACCAACTTGATAACAAATTATTTCTTTCATGATCATGTGACATGAGATAGTTATTATAGATGTTGATGAGAATAATCAAGCAACCTATAATTGTCATTAGATGATTGACAATTGTTTGATTGGAATTAACAATCAATATATTTTTGAATTAATATCTTGGCAAGAATGTTTTGTTTGGGTGATTGCAGGAAGAAGACTGAAGAGAGGGGAAGCATTGCCAAACGGGGTCATCAAAAGGGGATGGTCGATTGGTCTAGTCATCAAGATTGACAAGTATGACCTAAGACTACATTGGAAAGGAAACAAAGATTTGACCACAGGTTGCATTATGGGATCGCATGAGCTATTAGGAAAACAATATAATAAAAACTTAAATAATCTAAATTAAAAATATAAAATTTATACCTTTGAAGATTTATGGAATTTCTTATTTTAATCATTATTATAAACCCTTAAATATGAACACGTATATAAAAATGAGGTGACACCAATAAATTATAAGTTTATAATCTAATGATGTCACTTCACCAATATGTACACATGAACATATAAAAGAGCGCATAATAAAAAAGAAGTTAAAACTCTTCAACTCCTTATTCTTTCCCTCTTCATTTCTTTCTTTTAAAATTCGATTTGTGAGGCATTCAAATGGCCTTCTTGATAACCAAAGGTATCCAAAGAGCCAAGCTGGCCATTTAATATAGAGTATCATTGATCGTATTTGATATAACTCTTTCCTCTTTGCATTCCATTACCCTTCTATTCACCTTCTTATGCGCTTACGCAAAGTCAAGTGATTATGAAAATATTATCGATCTCATAGCTTGCCATCTCGTTTCTTTTCACTTTTACACCTTTATCCATCCATGAGTTTAGAGCAAGGGAAACACAAGACTTCATCATTTTCGGCCACGCGAGTCATGCTAAGTCCAATTGATACGTATTTGATCTATCATTTCCTCTTTTCTTACTGCCATACTAGTCGGTTAAAGTAAATAATGTTGTTAGATTTATATACAGTTTGTATGGAATATGCATATATAAACATAGCTTCTTTAGTCGAAATTTCACAGGGTTTGTTATCATGTCACCTGCGGTTCATTAACCATGAGATTGTCTCAGCCATGGATATGGAAGATGGAATTTATAATGGTAACCATGAACTAATGATCCTGTCCGAATTTATTTCTATTTCTTTTATACATCATGCAGAGGTGTAAATAATTTCATGAAGTCCAAACACCAAGGAATTCACCGGCTGGGGTGCCATCAATGGTGAAGAGGTGTAAATCAAGATAGAGTGGATATAATCTCTCATGCACCTGGGATTCATTGGCATGGAAGCCATAAATGGTGAAGAGGTGAATATAACTTGAAAGAATAAAGATTGAAATCAGATAACTAAGTAACAAACACATATAATAGCTTATGCATGTCCTAATGATGAAACTTGTTTTCAAGTCGAGTGGTGGAGATTGGGTTTGCAAACCCAATTTGAAATTCTTGGCCAAGGTAGATATAGGCAGATGTGCCGATCATGAGATCTTTTTGTATGTCCAGAAACTTCAGTTATTTAGGAATAACTGATGGGACACTCAAACTATCGGGCAGTTCAAATGGTTGGACTTAAGAACATCTCAAGTTTGGTCTCGAGGTAGGGAGGGCCGTTCTATTAAGTTAGGATGTGTGGGGATAAGTATGGTCCGTAGTTGGGAGGTTAAGCCTATGTCAATGCTTCTCTTCTCACTAATGCCAAGGCTTGAACAACATGACAAAGGGATTTCTCCATTAATTTTTGTATGTTTTTTGCACCTTTACCTTTAGATTCATAGAAGATTAAACAGTTAGATGTCACTTTACTTTCAGCTGAATATGTTATCAGATAGATTGAAGATATTAGTTGTTACTTTATTTTTAGCTGAACATGTTATCAGTTAAATTGAAGATATTAGTTGATAGTTGTACTTTACTTTCAGTTGAACATGTTATCAGTTAGAATGATTAAAAATGATAGCAGCGTATTCATTCATTTATTTAGTTTCAATAGATGATTATAATTTGTAATTTGAATAGGAAGCAGTTACTCCCTTCTAGTTAAAAACAGTTAAAGGAAGTCTTTTTCATGTGAAATGAAATCAGTTATTAGATCTTTAGGAGTTTTAAATTAGTTAGGAAAATTCGTTTGTTACACTTATTTTGGACCCCTTGTGCTGCTCATTGCATTGATCTCATGTTAGAAGATCTTGGTAAACTCCCTTGGATAAAAATAATTATAGAGCAAGGAAGGAGTGTATGCAAATTCATATATAATCATACATGGGTCCTCAACCTCATGAGGAAATACATAGAACAAAAGGAGTTGTCTCGTCTAGGGGTCACTAGATTTACAATCAGTTTTTTCACATTGCAATCCTTGCTTGATTCAAAGGGAGGTTTGAGATGCATGATTGTAAGTGAGGAGTGGATCACATCATCATATGCAAAGACCACTGCAGGGACTGATACAATTGATCGCATTTTTGGCGAGGCTTCCTTTTGGATATTTATCGTTGAGATTGTGAAGTTAATTTTCTTTTTTGTTCTCATTTCAACTTTTTTGTTTATGAAACTATGTTATAAATTACTGTTCATTTATTAAAGAAAAACTTAAAGCCGATTTTTTCTCTTTCAACTTTCATAATGAATGCAGTTCATAAAGCCACTTGTTCTCCTATGAATTGTTGATAGGGAGAAGCTCTTAATGGGCTACATTTATGAGGGCATGGATAGGGTGAAGGAGGCCATTCACTCTTTTTTTTGTAGGGAATCGAGATAGGTATGGGCCTATATGGGATGTCCTTGATAGGCGTTGGCACAATCTACTTCTCAGGCTTATACATGCAGCAACCTACTTAATCCAACATACCAATTCAGCCCACATTTCAAGGTTGATGATGAGGTGTGGAGTGGTGTCTATGATGTAGAGAGAATGTCACCTGATTCAAGAGTTGGAACAATTGTAGTCCGTGAGATTGAGTTGTTTAAGAAAGCTCAAGGGGACTAATTTCCACGGGAGTTGTGCTAGAAAAATAGGACAGAATTGATGCTTGGTAAAAATCTATGATTCGACATCCAAATTTCTAATTCTATTACCATTTTAATTTGATAAAGTCAAAGCTATTGAATTGATTTCAGATTTTCTTGTTTCATATGCATGGTGGGAGATGTTTGGCATTAAGGTGCCAAATTTATAGAAGATTGCGATTCTCATCTTGAGCCAACCATCTAGTGCATTAGGATGTGAACGTAATTGGAGTCTATTCGAGCATATACACTCGAAGAAGTGCAATAGGTTGGTAGTGTAACAATCGAATGATCTTGTCTTTGTTCACTGCAACCTTCGCCTTTGCCATAGACATATCTTGGGCACCGTTACATCATTGATTGTAATAGAGACTGTTGATCCACATGCAGAGTGGAACATAAAGATTGCTGATCCTGTCTTCAATGATGAAGACATGGAGTGGGTTGATTAGGTGGATTGGGAGGTTGTGGTAGTAGCAATGGCAGTTGAGGAGGCCAGAGCGCGATGAGACAAAGTGTAGGACCTTGAGGCTAGGAATGATGAATCCGAGTCTGATGATGAGGTTTATGTGGGTGAGGGTGAGGATGAGGTTCAACCTCAAATAGAGGGAGAGAGGATGGCTCTACAGTCTTCCATGACTTATCTTAGGCGTACTCGCAGGAGGACATAGAGTACTATGAGCCTTCGTCTTCTACTGTTCTACATAGGGACATCATACTATTAAGAAGAGAGCAAAGAACCCTCTTTGTGCATTGCAGTGATGGATAAAAGAAAATGCTTTTCTGAGCACTATGATAGAGAATATGTTGAATACACTTCAGTGCGATCCAAAAGAATATTACTACGAGAGATCAAAAGGATCACCCAAAGTGGTGATGATATACTTCCTTATGCGACTCAACAAGCACAAACATGTCTCTAGAATGATTGTCCATTACATAGGTGAGACTTTGAAGACCGAAACAATATGTAGACATGAACTTTTAAAAGTCAACTTGAATAAGAGAGGTTACCCAAAAGTCACAGACATAAGGCGACACCTCAAAATACTACATCAAGCAAGGAGGCCTGCATTAATATAGATATCATTATGGATGAAATAAATCAATGATAGATATATGCTGATTCATATCCCCATGGTATGAGGATTTCCAATGATTACCAAAATGAGTCAATTCCAGACAAGATATTTTGTTAAACAAATATTGTTTCAGGCCTGTTAACTTGAATCACATGCACAATGACGATTTGACTTGTGTTGATTAAAATGTATGTGCATGATCTGTGATAGAGAGTGTGATTGTGTTTGTGTGATCTGACTAACTTGTGATGCAGGTCAAGGTGTAATTGCCTAACTTGCCTATTAGATTGTTATTCTAATAACAGATGTCAAGTGTTAGCCAAAACAAAATTAATGAGCCCACAATAGGCATATTAGAAATTACCTCAATACACATACACTATAGGCATTTCCCATTGGCTCGTGAGATGAGAGATTCTCCAACGTAGACCAATCAGACCTGTTGCTGACTCTAATAAATGTCTGTTCTTGCTAGAGGGTTTAATGAGACCGCTGTGTGATGAACTATGTGATGAAGACCATTTATGCAAGCAACGAGTTGAAGAACCAACCACAAAATTTGGGAGGTGTTTATAGGGGCATCATACCAATCCTGAGCCATATGTATCAACTTGCATACTTGAGGACTGAGGATACTACATACTTGTCATGACTATGGTGGGTGGAGTATGTAAAGACCTCAGTAGCTACTAAAATGTGGCTACATTATTCATAGGTATTATTCCCCACAAACCAAACATATAGACATGAAATGCTTACAGGTACTGAATGAAGTCTGCAAGCTATGTAAGGTTGGGAGCTTTAAGATATTGTGTCTACAGAGATATTGACATAGTGCATGAGGAAACAGTCAAATGCTTGATAAAGTATTGAAAGCACATATAATGTCTCCATTGAGCAATAAAGAATATAGGCAAGATTCAGATTTATTTGGGATAGGTCTCACAAGTCAGTTTTATTGTTATTTTTCTTGAGCGGTGGAGCATCCAATGTCGACTTAAGTCCCAAAAGTTGTTCTCACAAACATAGCATAATCAGTGAAGTAGGAAGAAAACACATTATATCGAGACCATAAACAAGAAATGGAAAATTGGTGCAAATCTCCCCTACTATGAATGACCTAGCAGTCCATATGGCTATGTCTCCAAGCAATAGCATCTATGACTAATTACATTGGCCAAAAGAAAGGATAAATTTCAGGAAGAATATATCAGTTAAACTTATTCGTGCAACTCATCCACCGCCAATGACAATAAATAAATATTAGTTTAATGGGAGTTAGCATCAATTGGTGTTGCAAATCAATATTAAGGGAGTTAGCAATTGATATGATCAAACAATTGAATAATCTAACCAGTCCCCAATATTATTGTTAGCGAATAAGGAAGCCATTAAATGAATTATTTCTCAATTAATTTTAAAAGCAGTAAGAGATTGAAGAGGTGGATAATGGTGGTTATTATGATAACATCGTTGCAGTACTAAGGATTTAATAATTAAAAGTAAATATTAGTTAAGAGATATATGTCTCTTTTCACTCAAGAGTTGGAGAACTTATAAGCTCAAAAGTTCAAAACATATATCAAAATAACAACTAGAGTGTAGAATAGTAGAAGGCTAAAGCTCATAGTAGCCTATGTCCTAAAAGTACTCTTAAGATAAGTCATGGAAGACTATAGAGCCATCCTCTCCCTTTGTCTGAGACTAAACCTCATCCTCACCCTCATCTACATAATCCTCATCATCAAACTTGGATCCATCACTCCTAGCCTTAGGGTCTTGCACTAAGGATTTAATAATTAAAAATTGCACTCCAAATAGGCAGATCAGACTATACGGTGCAATCTGTTAATTTTTTTTTCCCATAAACAACTTTTACCAAATATGGACAAATTTATGGTCAAAATTTCCCGAAACAGCCTCTTAGACATAATGGTGAGCTTTAATTTGCTGCAGGTTGCTCTTGAATATCTCTGGTCCTCAGTTTTGCAAATATGGCTTCTTTAAGCACACTAAGATCTCTCCAAATAGGCTACTTAGAGATGCTCTAATGGCTTTGATACCACATAGGAATTTGCCAATAGTGACAACCACCATCCAAGAGGTAGAGGCCAATGAATAGCACAATAACAAGAGCGACAAGATGGAAAAAAATAAACTGAATTCTTATCACTATGCAATAACTGAACTGCAATACATGAGATAATCAATTGATAATGGATAAGTACAATGTAGAGGTGCCTCTTTAAACAAGCAAAACAATAAAATACCATGATAATGATAAGATAACTTATCACCTACATAAGGTGGATCATCCTCCATTGTGCAATGAAGTATGCACAACAAAGTGAGGATGATAAGTCTCTAAAGTTGGAGACAACACATAAAGTGTAAATGTGATGACAACTATCATTATTTAATGTGGAACTTCTTTGACACCATGTGCTAATAAAGGTTCCAACTCCTAAGTGTCTCAAACACAAACTATTATGTATGTGTTAAGTAATATTAAGTAAAGTGTAATTAATGAATAATTAATTACACCAACAATGGTGGACAAAAACTGAATTGTTAATGCATTTACAAGTCAAATGAGGGTATTTCTTAGAGTGTATGTGTTGAAAGATGTTCCTTGAATGCCCACAAGTATATGAACTACATTGTTTGACACAAATTATTTATTGATACTCATTTTAATTTCTTGGCATCTTGGCCAAAAAATCCAACTCAGTTACAATTTAAAAAAATTAAAAAAATTGTACAACTAAAAAAATATGTTACAAATTTATAAATACTTGGCTTCAACGTATTTTTTTTCCTTTATACAACACAAAGAATAGTAAAGACAACTTTGCAAAGGCTGGTTGACGATTTTGTGATTCAAGGAAAAATCTCTTGATGCATTGGAATAATAAGACTTCATTTACTTCTTTAACATGATTGAAGGAGTTACAGTAAAACAATGTTGGATTGAGGATTTGTTCAATGATATGGAGGATGCAATCCATTTGTCAATCCCATCTTGAAGACCTTACATATTGGCATGTACTTGCTCATGTTTGGTTCATTGTCCCCTTAATAGCATCTTCGGTCCCATCATGGCTTCGTATAAGTAGTCCTTTGGGGATTTTTCCAATTATATTAATTGCATGATAATGTGTACTGTGTAGACTTGTATCATGCATAGTGTGTAGACTTAGACTTAGTACATTGCAAGCCCAAAGTTTTCAACTTGGTGAAAACTTCGCAGATGCTTGACACACACTTCACAAAAACTTGTGAACGTACCGAAAATCACAATATCTTAAAGAACCATTATTTTTGTAAAATTGAATTATGTATTAAATTAAAAAACGGCATTTCAAAAGAGAAAATGCTGATTTTATTGCAAAAGCTGTTAGAGTGGGGTTGCTGTTGCACTAAAAGACTGATTTGTCAATGCTCGATACAACCACTCAACTTATAGTACACAGGAGGCAGTTAAGCCCTTTCACGAATCCTAAGGGGAGTGCTGAACAAATTTCCAACAATCTCCCCCTCTGCATTAATCGAGGGTTTGAGGATTTGAACTTTGTGACCAAGCTCTGATACCATTTGTTAGAGTGGGGTTGCTGTTGCACCAAAAGACCAATTTGTCAATACTTGATACAACCACTCAACTTATAGTACAGAGGAGGCAGTTAAGCCCTCGTCACGAATCTTGAGGGGAGCGTTGAACAAATTTCCAACAAAAGCAATATGTGAAAAGTGTTGTTGGAAAAACGGGCAGTTAGACGGTTGGTCTGTCTGAGGAAGTTACACAGACGTGTCGATTCACCTTGCATCCTCACGGACATCATATGTATGCATTTCTCTCTTGGATTGAGACTCGTTTGTATGGATAAAACTTGTATGTAGCAATCAATTGATGAATACAATGCTGTCACATTCTCTTTATATCCATTGTTGGGTACTTGACTTATGTGTGCAAGTACTCTCTATTAATCCACGAGGGAAAACATTTGGTGTCATTGCCCATCGAATCTGGGAAGTAACAAATTGAGTGAATAAATGAGATTACCATTTGATGAGATTCGAAATGGGAGGACTAATGTCGAAGGCATTACAAAACTCTTTGAAGGGGAGCACCCTCTGACAATTGAGTTCCTTGTTTCACTTCACACAACCATCAAAACTTTTGTACGAAGCAAAGTTGTATGAGGAGAGGTCAACGAAAACCTTGTGTGGAATGTGCTCAATTTTTGCCCTGCGACGAATATATTGTTGCATCAACTACCTCGTCTGTTGGCGCAGACAACCATAGCACAAAGGAATTGAAGGGAGGAAGTAGAGCGTAAGTAGTGCTGACAGCAAGTCCTTTGTGACTTTGTCAAACGTAACCATTGCGAGAAGGAAGAGTGTGATGGCACTCGGTGAAGAACAAACCCATGAGCTTTAAGCCTTAGGGAGAAGAATAAAGAACACTGGAAAATTCATAATAATGAGATCACAAAGTTGATTTGTTGTACAAAAATATGAATCAATAAAAGTGTTCTACGTTTTGTTTTAAGATGATTATACTGTTTGATTAGTTTGATGCCAAATCAATTAAACAAAAATAAGAATAAGAAGCAACAACTAAATGCTTTAGAAGCCACACATGATGCTTTCATTTTTGCCCACCAAGTAGATTGCCAACGAAGGTTAAGGCAACTCGCCAAAGGACAGCCAACCAACTGGTTAACCAAAGGAGACCACGGAGGTGGTACCGAAGGCAACCGCGGAGGTGTTATGGGAGAGGCAACAACTAAAGGGGAAGACTAATGTTTGCTGGAACCTAGGAGAGTAAGAAGTAGGGAAGAGTCGTGTGTGGAAGTGAGGTAAAGGTCAAATTTGATTGAAAAAACATGGGAACAACTTCTCAACTTGTCCATCATGCCACGGGTGGAGGAAACAAGGAGCAAAAGGGAAGAAGGAACCGACACGACTGAAGGTGCCAAGGCGGCACAAGTGCGTGACAACCAAGACACCCTATTCAGTCCTCAATAAGACACTTAGTTCCACTCTGGTATGCCAAATGTGAGAAGATAGTTTGGTAGTAGAAATTTAGGATTTGTCCCTATTATGCCCTTGAACAATACATGCAACGTGGGCAGCTAGACACAAACCCACCAAGGGTACAATTCGTACAACAACCAATGGTGATGGCCACAAATAAGCAATAATTGTTCAAATTCACGAGTCAAGTAGACGAGGATCTTGTTAGGAATTGTTGGACTTCGGAAACCATATGGACGGCCAACGAGTCACCGACAAGGATGAGTACGTCAAGCAATTCCCCGCCACATTGAGAGGAGCCATTGATTGAAATTTTGATGTAGACAAAACACGCATGACAACATGGGCAGATGTAAAGAAAGAAATTCAAATAGAGTTCAAATTATTGAGAGATGATAATGAGATTCTTTCTGAAATCTATAGTGTGAAGCAAGCAAAGAATGAATTTGTTGGGGCCTACGGGCAACGATTGAAGGAGTTAATCATAAAGATGGCATTTGCCTCAACGGATGAATTGAAGTTGTGGTTCGTCGAAGAACTAAAGGCCTCCATCTGAAAAAGATGAAGATAGTACCTCCTACATTGTACGATAATGCGTATAACCATGCAATGGACTTGGAAAGCGAATGCAAAACCTCCAAGAAGAGTAAGTCCTCGAAGGATGACTCCTCCGAGGGAAGCAACGATTGGGATATCAACCAAGAAAGTCCACGCTTTACAGAAAGATTTCCAGAGAATGATGAGGGAACTTAAGACAAGGTGTGGTGTACGGATTGCGAGGATGTTAGGCACATGAAAGGCTCATGTTCGAAGAAATCCTTCTGTGACATTTGTCAAATTGATGGATATTCCACGAACGAATGTGCCAATGAACGGAGGGCCAGGAATCGACAAGTGTTGTTCATGCAAGAACAACCTTCCACATTTGGAATGAGCGGCCAACAAAACAATAACAATACTGCATCATCCGACGGCTACAAAAATAACCGATGAGGAGGCAAAGTAAACAATAATAACAAGCGCCCTTAGATCCATTATGATGCGAAGGGGAGGTTGATGATTCAATGCAAGAATTGTAATTAGTGGGGACACTTTGCTTGGGAGTGTCAGAAGGAGGAGGCTCCACAAAAGTTGTGTAGGTGGTGCAGATTGAGAGACCATGAGGAGGCCACATGTCCCAAGCCTGGTTGCAACCTCCTTGATGTGGAGAAAGGAGACAAAGTACATTCTAACAATTACAAGGGCACAAGTGAAAAAGGCCACCTACCTTGACCCTCGTATGGAAAAGCAAAGACAACTCAAGGCGAAAGATGAGATTGAGAAATAATTACATGCTTGAAGGGACCTAGGAGATACCCTCGACACTTCTACTCGAGCCATAATAACAAAACATTTTAAAGTAGATGTTGTAGTTAGAAGTACCTGTGAAGGTCAAGGATCTCGTGGAAAAGATGCCACTTTTAAAAGCAACCCTATTCAGTAGCTCAATGGTTCTAACAAGTACAATGGAACAAATGAAGGATCCTGGTAGCTATGCGGAAGATCCGATGTCATTGGCTATAAATAGCAAGTGAAATCTTGCAGTAGTGGAGATGGGCATCCTCGGTGCCATCCTCCCCAACACGATTATGGATGGTGGGTCAGGGGTGAACGTTCTACCGGAGGACACTTGGAAGAGTTTTGGAAAGTTGATGTTGTGGCTACTGACCTTCAGCTTACTCAGGGTTGATCAACATGGCATCAAACCCTTGGGAACCTTAATGGCGGAATAGGTAACCATCGGTACACAACCATCCATTTTGGACTTCGTGGTGATTCCCCTTAAGCGTAAAGGATATGATGCCATCCTAGGAAGAGGGTGGTTGGTGATCGCCAAGGAAAACCATAGCTAGAAAAAGAATACCCTGTCATTCAAAAAGGGGGGAAGAAAATTTGTAATGGATCTCAAAACCCAGTTGGTTGGCGAAGAAATGACATCTTCATCAGATTCCAAATCTGACATTAGGGGAGACGAAGGGAAGAGGAGCATGGAGCCTAACAACGAAGGGGTATTGGAGTTGGAATACGACATAGAGTTCATGGATGGCTTATTCCATTGGAAAATGAGTGACTATGAACTATTCCCTCCGTCTTGTAATGTGCTTGAAATTGAAGATCCCAACGAGTTTCCTTAGGAATACAAAGAGTACAAGGAAGGCGAAGTAGAGGCTGAGGATAGTCCCGCCCACCAATTTCCTAAAGATGAGCGGATCCAATATAAGGAGGCAAAACTAAAGGAGATAAAACTCGGAGACGAGGAGAACCCAAAGACCATCCTAATGGGGGATGATTGAAACTCGGTGTTAAAAATGACAACATTCAAAATCTTTATGGAGTATAGGGACATCTTCGCCTAGACGTACAAGGACTTGAAGGGTGTACCTCTAGAGCTATGCGTACATCGAATTCCTCTGGTCTTCAGAGCCCAACTTGTATGGAAAAGGTTGTACAAGATGAACAAGAATTATGTTGCAAGGGTAGAAGCCGAGATTGAATGAATGTTGGACTCGGGTATTATCTTTCGGGTGGACACGAGTGAATGGTTCTCACCCATTGTGATTTCCCTGAAGAAGTAAGCAAACCAGATTCACATTTGTGTAGATTTTCAATGTCTTAACGTGGTAACCATTAAAGACTTGTTTCCCGCTCCATTTACGAACATATTGAAGGAGGTTGTCGGCCACAAAATTAACTCGTTCATGGGTTCTACGGAAATAACTAGATATCCATTGTAGAGGAAGACAAGTTGAAAACCACCTTCATAGTGGAGGACAATGTATACACTTCCAATCGAATGCCCTTCAGCCATTGCTATGCATCAACAGCTTTCTAGTGGATTGTCTTACACATCTTTGATATGATATCCACTGGGAATTTTAAAGCATTCTTGGACAACTAGTCCATATTCAACGATCTGGACAAGCACATTGCAACTTTGGGGGAGTGCATGAAAAGGTGTCAGCGAGCTCGTCTAGCACTTAACCCTAAGAAATGTCAGTTTATGGTGCCACAAGGGAAGCTACTTGGGCACATAGTGTGCAAAGAAGGATTAAAAACAGATCTTGATAAGGTTTGGGTGATAGTGGAAATGGAGGCTCCTATGGACATAAGTAGTGTCAAATCTTTCCTCGGCCACATCGGATATTACAGACGGTTCATCAAAAACTTCGCACAGATTTCATATTCGATGGATAGGCTCATGAGGAAGTGGAATCGTATGCTTGGAAGGGAGAACAAGAGGAAGCCTTCAGGGACTTGAAAACAAGATTGTTGGCAGCCCCTATTCTTGCATTTTCAAATTGGGACAAAGAATTCCATGTACATATCAACGCATCAAATTATGCCATCGGAGCCACCTTGGCTCAGGAAGGGGTACATGGATTCTATCACCCAATATACTTTGCAAGCAGGGTGTTGTTGAATGTCGAGAAGAACTATAGCACCATCGAATGGGAGGCCCTTAGAATGATTTATTCAGTCCAAAAGTTCAAACACTATTTATTGGCAATGCCATTCACCTTGTATGAGGACCATCAAGCCCTTATGTACTTGGTTAACAAATCGATTATTCAAGGGAGGGTGAGTCGATGGCTCCTCTTACTCCAGGAGTTTTTGTTCAAGCTTGTTGTGCAGCCAGGCCGTAGCCATGTTATTTCAAACCAATTGTCACAGATTAAGTTTGGTGAACCACCAGTTGGGGTAAATGACGACTTTCTAGACTCCCATTTGTTTTATATTGCCGTACTCCTGAAATGGTATACAAGTATAGGGGAGTACCTATCTTTGGACATGCCTCTAGGCGAGCAAAGGAAGTTGGTTCTCAGGAGTAGGACCTTCCAACTAATTAATGGAATGCTGTATAATTTGGGCATAGGCGAAGTCTTGAGGCGTTGTATGATACAGGAGGAAGTATCGAGTGTGCTTCAAGAAGCCCACGAAGGACTTGCAAGAGGACACATGGGTCTTGATACGACGACAATAAAAGTGCTCTTAGCAGGCCTATAGTGGCCAACTTTGTACAATGATGCCAGAGAATGGGTGGTTAGATGTGGTACATGCTAATAGGCGTGGAAACCCCTCAAACGAGATTTTATGCCTCTCAACCCTTCCCATGCCCAGGAGTTATTTGAGAGATGGGGATTCGATTTTATTAGACCTTTAAAGGCTAGTCATGCTTGACGATGTTGGTATATTGTAGTTACCACAAAATATTTAACGAAATGGGTTGAAACACGTGCGCTGGTAGATAACTCAGTACTAAGTACGACGAGGTTCATTTACAAATTCAATTAACAAGCGATAGAGGTGGTCATTTCGTGAATCATGTCAGCTAATAGATCAGTAAAGTTGTGGACACTTGATGGTAGAGAGATTCTAGATGCCGTCAAAGGGTTGAAGCTGAAGGTCTACTACAAGAGGCAAGGAAGCCATTGCTCAAAAGAGTGAAGTAGCTAGGATTCTATTAAGAAAACGAAAACAAATAAAAACCACGATCATTGTCCCATGGATATTGTCTTGCGAAGATGTGTTCCATGGACAAGCAACACATTGTAAACCATGTGTTGAGGGAAGAGAAAAAATGCATTTGGCAAGGGAGAAAACCATTTGACCATGGGTAACAAAAGGCCACATCGAGGAGCGGACGTGGGAAGAGAAAGGGAGAAAACTTGCACAAGGCGCACAAGTTATCAAGGGTTTGCAGAGAAGTGGCAATTGAGGATGCAACCAAGACAAGTTTGAATCAAGAAAAGTTAGCAGCTGACGAAACACGACAAAGGAAGCAAAAAGTATATAAGGGTAGCGTGCGTGCACAGAATACAACAAAAGAAGCAAAAAGTACACAATGGCTGCGTGCGTGCACAAAATTTGGCAAAGGAAGCAAGAATTATACAAGGGTTGCATGTGGACTATTGCGGGAAGGAATTTGACGCGACAAGAATCATTCACCCACGGATGTTTACTGCATAGATTAATTAAGAATTGCACACAGATAATGGACACGAACACGAACAACATAACTCTTATTATTCGCATATGCCAGAACATTACATTATGCTTGATTCATAAGATTTGCTATGATGATTACAATGCTTCCCGAAGGGGTTATAAATACTTTTCGACGAACCTTTCCGAAGGTATCCGTCGGCCAGATACATCATGTCCGCTACAAACTATTTACTTGTCGGCTACATAACAAGAACTTTCTCGAAGGGACCCGTCGGCTGATACACAATTTCCTCCGTCGGTTGATACACAATTTCCTTCCCGAAGGGACCCGTCGGCTGATACACAATTTCCTTCCCCAAGGGACCCGTCGGCTGATACACAATTTCCTTCCCGAAGGGACCCGTCGACTGATACACAATTTCTACCGACGACATCATCCCCCCCAAAAAGAAAAGTCGTCTCTTGATGACTATTACAAAATCTCTGAGACAAATCAACAACCAAAATACATTGACTGACTAACTGGTCTTCAACACTGTCACCTTAGCCAATTTGACATCTGACCTTGATAGCCACCTGTGTCGCTTTTTGCCTTCCAATTTCGGGTACACTGAACCAAGTGTCGCTGTATTGCCTTCAACTGGATGATCAACTCCTCCCGAGCTCTCTATGCATCCACCAAGACAGCCTCACGGCCAACACCTACTTGCAGTGCCTCTGGTACACAGACACTCCATGTCTGCAGCAGCTCCAAGTCTTCTCCATTGGTTAGACTCCCACGACTGATATTCACAACAACTGGGGGTCCAAGGGGCAACGCCTTCGGCGGGGTTGAGGGGCAGTGCCCCCGCTTTGCGCCAAGTGTGCTCCTTGTCGCAGTATAGGGCGAGGTCGAGGGGCAGTGTCCCTCGCTGCCAAGACCAAATTAGCACTTTGAAACCCATACAAAACTACAGGGAACACACCATTTCTATAATTTTCTACCAATTGTACACTCTTTCTGGCAATCATTGGTTCTTCCTCTACCCTGTGGCATCATCTGATACTCATTCTGAGCATTCTTGATTTGTCGACGTTTTTTTTTTTGAAAACCTCTTGTCACCCTTCTGTACTACCAAATAGCAAGTAGAAGCTGTATGCCAAAACCCCACTCTTCAGTATTTGTAATCTTGCAATCCAAATCCGTACACATGATATGCTTGAAAAATTTGTACAATTACCTTGCATTCCAAATTATAATTTTTGTACGCTGTCTTTACTTCCAAATTTCGTACGCCGTACGGCCAAAATCCAGTGTCAATGGATTTCTTCAAAAATTTGTACAACACATGTAGAAATCCGTATTGATCAAACCCCTAAAAAATTCGTATGGTCACTATACTAGAAATACGTACCATAATTGTTGTTGAAAATCCGTATTGGGATATCGTACGGTGATTTCAATAAAGTTCGTACGTTAACCTTCTCAGGCTATTAAAATCCGTACGGTGGTCCCAAAGTTACAATATGCAGCTCTTTAAAAATCGTACATTGCTAAAAAATCGTACTATACTAAAACCGTACACTAGCCTTCAGTTAAAATCCGTACATTGTATTAAAAATCGTACTACAGCAAAATTGTACACTTTCAAATATGAAAAACCGTACAGCGCTACCTTTTCCTTCAAATATGGAAGCCGTACGATATTCTTCCCTTCAACTATGAAATTTGTACGGTACTGTTTTCTTCAACTATGGAAACCGTACGACACTTTTCCCTTCAAATATGAAACTGTACGATACTTTTCCTTGAAAACTGTACGATACTTTTCCTTTTTTTTTTGTTAAATTTTTTTTGAACAACTATGTACAATATTTACATATGTATAGTACTTATAGTCTTCTTCTCTCAGTTGTTCGTCCATGGAGGTACGTTACTTCTTTCATGGCAGACATTCAACTTCGACCTATTCACTGTGTCAGCCACTTCTTTTCCGTCTAGCATCCATTGTTTTACTGCTCCATTATCACCCATTTCCCGAATTTGATATGGTCCAACCCACGTAACTCTGAACTTGCTTGGGTTGATCTTATTTCGTCCATCATCCCTCAACGCCAATTGTCCTAGTTGAAACTTGCTACGCCTGTTCTATGTCATCTCCATATCGCCCAGTTTGTTCTCGAAGCTCCGTACCATGGACTCCGTCAGCTGCCCCTTCTGGCTGTAAATAACACATCCACTCTGTAATGCTGCAACTTTTATTAAACCCTTCCACTTTGTTTCCTGTGTGGATTGTATGATATGTCTTCTTTGCCGCCGGTACCTTTCTGCTATATTTGTGGTTCGACGTAATACTTTCTTCCTGCACAATCCTAAAGTAGAATCTTTCCTTCTTTTGGGTTCGTACTGTATGTTTTGTCCTTCAACTTCAGTCATATCCGCGTTTCCTTCTTCGGCTTCTCTATGTTGCTTCGAACATTCATTTCCTCCTTCGGCTTCTCCATGTTCCTTCAGACATTCATTTCCTCCATCGGCTTATTTGTGTTCCTTCGAACAGTCATTACCTCTTTCTGCTTCTCTGTGTTCCTTTGAACATTCATTTCCTTCTTCTTTCTTACCTTCGTCGATCCTTAGCATATTACAACTTGGAAAGAGCTCGTAATCCTCTATCTGCCAGTGGTAAAGACCATTTATTGAATCTAGATCGTCATCTCCTTCCAATCGTAGGACTCCCTCCTGATCAGGTTCCATAATCTGCCTCCTCTCATCGTCTTCTCCTTCAGAATCCGACGATAGAGCTTCTTCTCCAACCATCTGAGTGTGTAGATCGATGACATACTTTCGACCTTTGCTTTCGAGTGATAAAGTATTTTTCTTCCAATCGTGCTTTGCCTTGGCTTGTATCAGCCACCCTCGGCCCAAAATGGCATCATATCCTCTCCGCTTCAGTGGGATCACAACAAAGTCCAATAGGAATGGTTGTGTTCCAATCGTCACTGGTTGCGCTGTGAGTACTCCCAATGGCTTGATTCCATGTTGATCGGCTGTTAACAACTAGAAGGTAGGTGGCCACAATGTTGGTTGTCCCAACTTTTTTCAGGTATCCTCTGGCAGCACATTAACACTGGACCCTCCGTCCACAATTGTTTCCGTCAATACAGTCTCGAGAATTCCCATTTCGACGACTGCTGGATGACATTCGGATGAGAGGGCTAACAGCATCAGATCTTCTGCACTTGCGCCACTTTCTTTCCCTTTTTTGTTCGCTGTACTTGCTCCACTCTCCTGCTCCCTTCCATGTTCTTTTGGTAGTTGAGTAGCGGGAACGATGTTTGTGAGTGCCGATCGGAGCTGAGGCATAGTGAGCAACAGATCATTTATCCTGACGGGTATCTCGGCTTGCAATATTTACCGTACAATGTTATGTTCTGCGCAGTTTCGTACGGAGGTACTCGGCGTGTCTTTCAGGTGTGTCGTTCCTACCTGCGTTGTTCTCTGGATCTCTACCCGTGCTTCCTCTAGTCTCTTCTTTTCTTCTGTCGGGTCGGGGTACACTTTTGCTTGCTGTCGTGTGATGGCCAAAACCTCTTCTTCGTCCGTTCCGACGGTGGTCAAGTTTACTCTCGACTTCGGACACCTAGCATCTTCATGATCACCAGGTCCACACCATCTGCATAACAACTTCAGTGTGTTTGCCATTGTACACTCTCGGGTGAAGTGACCCCACAGATTGCATGCGCGGCATTGAACAATCGATCTACCATTCGCATCATACTGAATTTGACTCCTTCTGCCTGTATTGTTGTTGCCGATATTGTTATTGTTGTTGTTGTTGTTGCGCCTGTTGTTTCTGTATCCGCCCGATGTGGCACCTTTCGTACTGGTGTTCCCGTTCCCTCCTGACGGGGATGCCTCCTATGTTAGGAACACTTGTTGCGGTGTTCTTGTTTTCAAATTGAAAGGGCATTCCTTTATCGGGTGTCTCAGAATTTGGCAAATCTCACAAAATTGATCTTTCGGGCATGATCCCTTCGTATGGCCTTCTTTCTTACACTCTGTGCACCATAGGTCGTTGCCCTTAGTGTCCTTGTTCATGTTTTTGAACTCCCTCATCATCCAGAGCATGTCCTTCTGAAGAGCACAGACTTTTTTGCTGTTGCCTTCATCGTCGCTGCTATCTTCTCCTGAAGGCTCGTCGGCATCTGAATCGGAGGAGCTGGTCTTCTTCTTTTGTCTTCTGGTCACTTTTGAGGTTTATTGCCCGATTGTACGCTTCAGTATATGTCGATGGTGGTACGATGATCATTTTTTTTCGCAGCTTTGGGTGAAGGCCTTCAATAAACCATCTTTTTTGGAGCCCATCTACCGGCTTATTCTCCATTTTATTGATTAAGTCCTTCAACCTCTTGGCGAAGACTCGTACTGTTTCATTCTTCTTTTGTTTGGTGTTGAATATCTCTACTACAATTTCATTATCGTCGCGTAGAAGTTGAAATTTTGCGATGAATTCCTTCTTAATGTTATCCCAAGTGTTTAAGTTTTGTGGATCAGTATCAGTAAACCAATCAATCGCAACACCTTGTAGGGTAGCGGAAAATTGTTGGATCCATTTGTTTGTATCTGTTATGCCATTTGCCCTCTAGATGGTTTCACATGTTTTACAGTGTCGAATGGGATCAACTGCTTCATCACCATCAAATTTAGGCAACTTTTCCTTCGGACCTGCCATTATCACTATATGTTGAGGGTTTTGTTGTGTACTTGCGCTGTTTTGCACTCCCGCGCTGTTTTGAGCACCTGCGCTATTCTAAGCTCTCGCGTTGTTTTGAACACCAGCGCTGTTTCCAACACTCGTGCTGTTGTCGACACCCGCACTGTTCTGCACACTTGCGCTGTTCCGCACACGCGTGCTATTTTCGGCTTCCGCGTTGTTTTCAACACCCGCGCTGTTTGCAACACCTGCGCTATTTTGGACTTCTACGCTGTTTTCAACACTCGCACTGTTTGCAACACCCGCGCTATTTTGGACTTCCGCACTGTTTTCAACACCCGTGTTGTTTGGTGAAGAAGAGGGTTCGTCAATCGAAGCTGTTCGTTCCGGAAGTATATCTCGGACGAAGAGGTCACTCCACGCTCGTGCTCCTTCGGCACTCCGAGTCGTGTGAGTCGATCTCCTTCCGTCAAGATTCTCTTCCTATGGTGTATGCATGTTCAGAAACTCCTCCCTTGCTTCTTCCACCAAATCAAGCCGTTGTCGAGTCTCTTTCAACAATCCTTTTGCGGTCTTGTTTTCGTCGGCAATCTTCTGAAATCTCCTTCGACGCTCTATTTGCTGAGCCAAAATTAAATTTTTCTACGCAACGCGTATGTCATCTTTTTCCTTCAGCTTACTCTTATTTTTGTTCAACTGATTCGGCATTTAATTCATATTCGCTTGCTTGCGTACCAGGTCCATCGGGCAACGGCGCCAAATGTTTACTGCATAGATTAATTAAGAATTGCACACAGATAATGGACACGAACACGAACAACAGAACTCTTTTTATTATTCGCATATGCCAGAACATTACATTATGCTTGATTCATAAGATTTGCTATGATGATTACAATGCTTTCTGAAGGGGTTATAAATACTTTTCGACGAACCTTCCCGAAGCTATTCGTCGGCCAGATACATCATGTCCGCTACAAACTATTTACCTGTCGGTTACATAACAAGGACTTTCTCGAAGGGACCCGTTGGTTGATACACAATTTCCTCCGTCGGGTGATACACAATTTCCTTCCTGAAGGGACCCGTCGGCTGATACACAATTTCCTTCCCGAAGGGACCCGTCGACTGATACACAATTTCCTTCCCGAAGGGACCTGTCGGCTGATACACAATTTCCTTCCTGAAGGGGCCCGTCGGCTGATACACAATTTCTACCGACGACAACAGATACCATTGGGGCAACCCTAACCGTTTTTGTTGCAACATGACAAAACAAGAAACGATTGAACAATTTAAAGTATGTACTCGACAAGAAAGAGTTGAAAGTGGAAGGACAAGATGGAAACAAAGAGTTTTGATATGGACAAAAATGCAAGAGTTTTGGCCTTGGGAGTCCGTGTTGCAAGACGAGGACCAAGAGCTTTGTCCAGTAGCAAGAAACAAAAGGTGCATTCGAAAGTGCAACAAATTGGTCCGAAAGTGGATATTTCTCACTATATAGTTCAGTTTGAAGGCTTCAATGGCAGTGAGTGTAGGTGATGGTGGAAGGAGACGTTGGATATCGACTTCGTCAAACATATATTGGTGCATGCGCAAGTGCATTGGGCCATTCAAATGCTAATGTTTTTCATACGGTTGTTTGAGCCGGTATTGAGAACTATGATCGAATCATATAACAGACATAGTAGGACGAGCTCCTTTGAATAAAAAAAGCATCTTATCACGATTTCGTTCAAAGCTCATGATTTTACTAGTCTTTGGTATTCTTGGCCAAGGAGGTCGCAAGGTGGTAACCATGAATCACAAACTTCCATAAGATCAGGAGTACTGGGTAAAGTTGGTGGGTCAAGACCTCATGATGGATGAATTTAATTCTGTCATAAAAGGCACCAAGAGTAGAGGATTGAGACGACTTTATTAGAGAAGGGCATTGGCGGTGTATCATGTATGTGATAAATAGTTGACTAACAAAAGCAAGTAAGGCTTCAAATATCGCCTTGCCATAGATTGTTTTCATGAATGGCATCATGAATGGGATGGTATATGATTGGGCATTTGTCCTGGCAAATCTAATGGAGGAATTCATGACTTTGCAACACTGTGCATTTTGCATGCCCCACCATGCCATTTGGCTATTTTTAGAAGCCACACTTCATCAAATTCCGATTGACATATTCGAGGTCCCATTGAAAGGCAAATTGGTGTAGGGAGAGATATTATTGGCGCCACTTGGACACTGAGGGCACAATAGCTAGCTAGAAGAGAGTGATATAGGGATTGAGCACGGGTGACACTGATAGTGGCCGCAAAGATACTACGAAGAGTGAGGAGACTATTTTAGAGAGTGATAACCCTCAAGCCGAGGACAATATAGAGGTGACCCGCACCATGTCTTTGCCTAAGTCATTGTTTGCACTGCCTCTTTAACCCACGACAACACACTTGACACTTACCACAGCTACTTCCATCCCACCATTTGGCCTAAGGAGGCCGCATATTGTTATGACACCTATTCTGATGCCGACCACAGAGATTGAGCAGGTGATGGGAACATAGTTGAAGTGCCCTCCCAGGTAGCTGATAGTCAGATAGTCGACGTTGTCCCTAACCATACTAGCCTAGATGTAGCTGAAAGTGCAATGGAAATACACTAGGCAGAGGTAGACGAGATTGACTTTATCGAGCCCTAGGTCAAATTAGAGGTCATTGGCATCGAGGCAGTCGTGAGCATGGCTTCTACCCTATTGGCAGAACCAAAGATCGTGGCATAGTTGGCCCAACTAGAGATGACGGATGTCCAGGTGATGGACCAAGCCAATATGTTCTTGAGATGTCAGTTATGATTTTCTCTTGTTGACGTCGGTCCCTCCATTTAGTCCCCACGACGGGAAGAGGTTTGAGCAGAGCACCAACAACACCACCACCACAGGAGAAGGAGAGTTCACCTTTTGAGGATGTGCTCGATGAGGAAGCTGTACTGGAAGTGGAAGTTGCTGCCACACCACGGGAGAAGGAGAGTTCACCTTTTGAGAATGCACTCGATGAGGAGGCCGCATTAGAAGTGGAAGTTGCTGCCATAGGAGGTATGGAGGTTGAGTTAGATCAACAGATTGGGCAGGAGGAGGATGAGGAGAGCTTTTCCTATGGGTTAGATGAGGAGAGATCTAGGGCATACATTAGAGCTTTGGAGAATGTGCGGGAAAGAGGTCAAGTGATTTGACAACATGCCTTGAATAGAACACGAGAATTGCAATTGATCTAAGCCTACATAAGGCGAACATGCCCTGAGCGGTTCTACTCTTTCTTTGAGGCAAGGGGGTGGCAAGTAGTAGAGATGCCAAAGATGCTGGCAGATTGGGCTACAAAGTTCGAGTTGGGACTAGTCAGCAACACCATGGAGAGGCTTGCACACGAGATAGTAGCAGTGTATAAAGACGCCTACTATGCTCAGTGGCGTGCAGAGGCAAACAAAGTGGTGGCTGAGAGATCCAAAGAGGTTGAGGTGAAGGCTTGGGAGGAGCTAGCTACTCATTTAGCTAGTTAGCAGGTAGCTTGGGTGGTAGAGCGAGCCTTTTACAAAATAAGGAGCAAGCAGAAAAAGGGTTAGAAGAGGCTATGGTAGCCACATTCTTACTAAAAAGGCTGTAGAAATCAACACAAGAACTCAAAAAGATCTGCGCATCCGCATGGATCAGGCTTATGAGTTGCGTCAGTTGTTGAACACTCTAGGGATTCAACCTCCCCCTTAGTCTTTGTTTTCCTAATGTATTTGTATAGTTGTCTCCTATTTTGTAAGTTTTGGGTCACCAAGAGATGACTTTTCTTATTGGGGGGATGATGTTGTTGGGAAAACAAGTAGTTAGACGGTTAGTCCGTCAAAGGAAGTTAGACGGATGTGACGGTTTGTCTCGCATCTCCTCGGACACTGTATGTATGTATTTCTCTCTTGGATTGAGACACACTTGTATGGAGAAAACTTGTATGTAGGAATCAATTGATGAATACAATGCTGTTATATTCTCTTTATATCCATTGTTGAGTACTTGACTTATGTGTGCAAGTAATCTCTGTTAACCCATGAGGGAAAACAAAAAGGGCATTTTAACCAGTATTTACCCTGCATTGACATTTTTACCCACGGTTTTTAGTAATTATAAAAATGCAATTGTTAACTTGTGAAAACTTGCCCAACAAAAAAAAAACAGAGTACTTGGCAACGCGACAAGTAGTCATAGAGTTTATGTGGTAATGTCAAATAGTTGGACGAATGGGAGGAACAACATATTCATCTATTTCCTTATTGCATTAGAACTTGGCCCTATGCATGTAAGATCAATGAATCAACCAAATGAAGTGAAATCATTACATGTACTGAGTGAAATCGATAGTTGAGTAGGACTTTGTTACCATCTGTTTCACTGGCCCAATGTGCAGAAAGGTTCTGAACTGGTGATTTCAAATTTTATAGCTCAGGCTTCCACAGCAGAATCTTTGTTCAATCAGCTGTAATCTTTCCAAATCAACCTGTTGGGTCTTGTCTTTGTTTCATGACAAATAATATTTTTAGGTGCTAGGCAATGCTTTCTAGGAAGGCAAAAAGATGGCAACTTGGGAATCCAATGTTTACTGGGCAGCTTAAGTGTGTATTCTTGTCAGCAATCCTCTATGAACCCCACTATGAACAACTTCCATAAACTTCTTCCGGGTAAACAATCCTCGAAGTGACCTATCAAAGAATGTCTACCCATTTGCTCACAAGAATTTTATTAAATTTCAAGCTTCACAAAAGCAGCAGAATGAAGGGTATTATAATTACTTCATGTTGCCAGTAATCCTCAACTCCAGTGGCAAGAACTCAACTAGGGACAACTTCCATAAAGTAAACTTTGAGGTAACAAGTATCAAAATGACTAATCAAATGATATCTGCTCCTTTGCTCACAAGAATACTATGAAAGTGAAAGCTTCACAAATGCAGCAGAAGGAAGGGGATTATCATTACCTACAGCTGCCTGACCTTCTTAGCTACCTTTGCCGCCATTTGAACATGCAGCAGAAGGAAGTAAAGTACAACTACCTGCACATTCCTAGCCCTTAGCCACCTTTTCAGTCCTTCGAACCTACAGCAGTAGCTGCTTCCTGGAGTGAGGAATCTATTAAAACAGCTTGATTCAGTAGAGAAACTTTATGGTGGCAATCATTCATGATCAAGGCAAGGACTATACAAGCATGCCAAAGTACTCCAAACCATATCAATGTCCAAGATTGTAAAGCAATTTGAAAGCTGTGTCTGAAATGATGCTTCCATGTTATATGGCCTACATATGCAAATGTTTTCCATTTCTCTTGAAAGCAGGGGCTGCATTCCTTCTTTTTAGATACTGGATTTCATGTTGCCCCAAACTAGTTACAGTTATGAGGATTTATCTTATACAAATCTTGTTTATCTTTTTGTTTTGGTTTCTACAAACTAGTTACGGGAACAATGATTCATCTAATATAAATCTTCTTAATTCTTTCTGTTGCTTAATGTTTAATAATTTTGTGCTGAACTGAACTTTAATTGTTGACCTGGCATGTAAACTGTAATCACCTTAGTGTGTATCCCTATGTTTTTGATTAAGGTAAAATATGGTATTTTGAAAGGGCCCAAACAGTTATACAGAGAAACTACCAAAAGCTAGTGAAATAAATTCAGAGCCACCTTAGGGCACATCCCTATGTTCATACCGAGTTTGATATATGGTTTGTAATATTTGTTTTAAATGGATAATGCTCTATAGTTCTTCTAATCTTAGGTATGTTTTGTTCTGATTTCACTATGTAAATACTGTGTTTTATGATTTATCCCTTTTGATTGATTTTTAGTGGACTATTTACTTTGTTTCAAATGAATATGCCCCTGCAAAACTGGACAATTGATTTTTTCATTATTTTGATTAATTGCATTTCATGGCAGGTGTACAGATGCTTTACAAAAGCATCTTGAGCAGTCTGTATTAAGCAGATTGCCTTACGGGTATCAATCCATGCTTAGGCAGGCTATTTCAAGTGAAGAAGATGATATGGGTATCCTTTTGTAGGTTAAATTGTTAATCTATAGAACATTTATATTTGATAGAAATAAAATAGATGGTGCAAGAGTCGTACTGAATGATGATAGCATGTGCATTGTGATGAGTCATTTTTAAAGAACTAGTTAAATACACCCTCGTTTTATTTTTGGTTGCTATTGAAGTAACAGACTTCTCGCTGATCTTTGACTTGATTTTAGTACCTGAACCAAAACTGGACACATTTGTTTTCTGCAAGATTAGGGATGCAATTGGTTCCGTTCAGATGGATGAGAAGTATGTGATCTTTCTTGGATACTCAGCACAATCTAATTATTGTGTTTAATAGGAAACAGATAGAAATTTCACTATTTTAAATTTTGTTCATCATTTCTTTCAGGGGTGAAGACATTGTAAACTTAGTGGAAGATGACTTTTTTATTTTGAGATATAAGCCAATACAAAGGCTGGTTGAGACTGGCCAGATTGATTTGGTATAGATTTGATCTACAGCAGTCCATTTGAGCAAAAGCTCTAACTGTGGACTTTTTGAGATCAGGGAACCTTGTATTCCTTTGGTGCTAAAAGCAAAATCTGAAGTTTGTTGAATATCATATTTCTCGAGGATCCCAGTATGAGAATATTATTACTTGTACTTTGAAGACTTAATTAGTTTTATGTTTATTTATCAAACAAGGATTACTTGGTGGAAAAGTTGATGGGTGCATGCAATCGTACCTGGCAGATGCCGGTCATGATTTGTAGGGAAGTGAAACAGGAGGGATCTTTACCCTGATGAATCATTGGTGTTGTCTCACATGTAAAATGCTGTGCGCTGTAAAACTAAAAGCATCCTAGCAAAACAAATCATAAATAACTAACATGAACATTTGATCTGGATATGATGTAACAGAGACTGGTTATGAGCAGTATTAAATCACGTCTTTTATAAGATTGCTAATGTAAATTATATTTCAAGTAGATATGTAATAAAGGTATGTTGGAAAAGAACTTGAAGCTCATGTATTCAACTCTTCATTATTTGATGTGACCAATATGAATAGTTATGAAAATGGGGAATAATTTGTGATCATGTATAGACAATTCTTTGGTACTTTGGAAGTCAGAAAGGAAATTCAACATGAATTTTCAGAACATGCACCAATTAGACATATTATTAGTTACCGGCTGAGCTTATTTTGGCATCTATTCAAGTTACATCTTTTTAAATGATGTATTAGATGCTTGATTTTTTTCAATTGGTCATTTTAGTAATATTTAGCTGATAGGCTATATTATGGTGGGGTTGATGCCAATAATTTCTGATGGCTGTATGCTGCTGCCGGTATACATTTTTCAACTTAACACAATACTGCCCTGAAGATTGCCCAAGATTTTAGTCTCATAGAATGCCTTGGTTGGAGGATACACAAAATGGGTTTTTTGAAATGGAATTAGTAGGTTTGAAACTGAAGTCAACAGCCTTAGACAATAATCATTCTGTGCCAAAATGGCAGCTTTATAAACTGGTATGGTTAACCATCAGAATATAATTACAGGTATATTTTTGTCCGGTTTCATAGTTTTAAATGCTCTGATAGTTATGTACACAATGTGGAAGCATACACAATGCATGTGAACTGTTTTAAATACATGTGTGATTCCATGGTATTCAATGATTACAGGATGCACAAAATGATATTATTTGCTAGTTTGTAAAGATTTATAAAACAATGCCTCAGCCAGATATTATATCCTGAAGTGTGGTGATTACAGGGTACACACAAAATGAGTATGTTGGAAACGTGTTGGAGGTATTTAGGTAAATGCAATCGACAGGTGTAAAGCCAAACTTTATAACCTTTACCAGCATTCTGCTGGATTGTGCCAAATTGGTGCGTTCAGGATAGAACATGAACATCCATAAAGTCATAATCGAAAGTAGACATATGCCAGACATTGTAGTGACAAATTCCCTCATAGACATGTACACAAAATATGGACAGCTACACAAGCCACTTCAACTGTTTAAAAAAGTGACTGAAAATGTGTAGTCTCATGGACTGCAATGATTGTAGGATATGAACAAAATGGGTTTGTTAAAACATTGGAAACTTGTAAGAAAATGCAATCCAAAGGTGTAAAGTTAGACTCCACAACCTTTGTCAACATCCTCCTAGCTTGTGGAAAAATGGGAGCTTTGGAACAAGGTGTAAAAATCCATCGAAGCATGATAGAAAGCATTGCATCCCAAGATGATGTAATTGCAAATGCCTTGATAGACATATATTCAAAATGTGGAAACATATAAAAGGTGTGTGAACTATTTGACAATATGCCTCAAAGAGATGTCAACTCTTGGAATGCTATTGTTGCATGATATGTGCAAAATGGCTTGTGGAGGGCATGACATCAGCTGGACATGCCATTGGCGAAAATATTATCTCGTGCAATTGGTGTTGGTTTTTTGTGCTTGTTTAACAATAGACATTGAGCTGCCCTCTTGGCCATAGACAATACACGATTGTCTCCTTTGACAATACACACTTGATATGTTGGTTTGTACTTTGATGCTTGACTTGTTCAATGGCTTATGGAAAAGAAAGAAATTAAAAATAGAATGGGATAGTGTAGTAATCTATAAAAAACCCTTGAATTGAAAAGTACAACTCCCTTATGAATGCAAGATATGCAATGAATTTTGTCTTTTGGGTTTTGGGGGTATGCTCTTAACCAGAGAGTAGAAGAGGCATAAGCCAAGTTGCTCAACACTTTAAACAACCTAGGCAAATGAAGGGGGATTAATTCACAGAATGAAATCTATTCAAATTTACAATGCAATGAGTGGAAAAATGCATAATTGTAAGAATTTGTCTTAGGACAAAATGACATCAAGATCAAGAAGCTCAAGAACTTAGCACAATATGGACCAACAATGTATGATCATAATAATAATATGAAAAATGAATGATTTATGAATACACACTAGAAGTGCTTGTATATAAAGGCCTTTAGATTGACTAGGAGTTAGCAAAGTGATAAACTTCACAACTAAGCTTATGTCCACTAAGAGTAGATTATCCTCCATTGAGCACAGGAGTTTGTTCGATGATGAGAGGATAAGCTTACATAGGTGTATCTCGTAAAAAGATGTAGACACAATGTGCTTAATTAGAGTGCGGACAACTGTGTTGTCTATATGACAACTTAGATGAATATGCAAACTCTTATGTTGTCAACAAGACAACTCATATGACTATGCATACTTCTAAGTGTTTACATGACAACTAATATAATAATGCATTAACTTAAGTAAACTTAAGTAAAGTGTAATAATAATTAATTATTTACACTAGCACCCCCCCTTAAGTGCAACTTAGAGGAATGCACTTAAGCTCACAAAAGCTATGATGAAAATGCATAATGGGTCCCGATGACTAGGTCATGTTAGGTACCCATTTACAAATGCAATGCTCTACATATAACGTGATGCAATCTCTTTGAAAACAGAGAAAGAAGGAAAACTTCATGGGAAAAACCCTCTCCCAAAAAGAGAGATAAATACAATAAAGAGAAGAGTCATGTGACCCCCCTTGGTGAAAAATCTTGCACCCCCAAGAGATTTTGCAAATGAAGATACTTGACCTCAGCGAATGGCTTGGTGAAGATGTCAGCAATTTGCTGCTCTATAGGACAATATTGCAATGTAATGACTTGCTCACGAATCAACTATTTGGTGTAGTGCATATGACCCTCAATGTGTTTGGTGCGTTGATGCTGCATTGGATGTTTTGAGATTTCAATGGCACTCTGATTATCACAATGTATGATTGTGGATTTAGGAATGTTAAAAGCAAACTCCATCAGAATATGTTGTAACCAAATAGCTTCTGTAGTTGCATTGACAACTCCTCGATACTTAGCCTCAGTTGATGAAAGAGCAATAGTGTTCTGCTTTTTACTTTGCCCACAAATGGGGCCATAACCAAGATGAAACATGTATCCTGAAGTGCATTTGCAAGAATCAAGATCCCTTGCATAGTCTTGAGTCTATATAACGCACTAGTTGTAGTCCAGTACTAGCTGCATAGCATATCCCATATGTATGTGTACCCTGGATTGTAATGGGCACCCCTGAATGTCCCAAAAAACTGAACCAAATTGCTGAAAGGAATTATGTCAAACAATTTGCATTCAACCTCTTATTTCTCTGTTTAATGTTTTAAACCCCTTATAACTCCGAAAATCAAATGTTTATTTGTTTGTTGTGTTTTGTGCATGGAATTGGTATCATACAACATAAACAAGAAAGAAATTACAATAATATGCAAAGTGGAAATGAACTGCTGCCAATAAAATGTTATTTTCAGAATTCATAAAACCAAATACATGGCAGATTTATCAACTCACTAATTACTTCAGCATTATTGACATAATACTCCAGCCCATGCTTTCGAACTTGTTGCTACAGTGCCGCATGAATAGTGCTGTTATAGTACTTTGTCCTTCAATCAGTCCACTACTTTCGTAATATCATTCTCTCAAAGCGGCATAAGCGTCGGACAAGTAGTGAAGAAGATATGAGCAAAATACCAAATCTACCTGTAGCTGGAAGTGCAACTAAACTGCCTGATAATGAAGCCGATAACAAAGAATTCCAAAGGCCAAGCCCCAAGACAATGACGTCTAGAATGTTACAAGAGAGGATAAACATCCTTAAATGCCAAGAACGGAGCTGCAACTCACACACCAATTTCTTCTCATATTCAACCTGTCTAATGAAGCCACAAATGCTTCCTTTTATTCTATTTCCAAGGGTTCGCTCAACTCATATGGGCAATGTGGGATAAAAGATGTGTAATATATAAAACATATATTAAAATACCCCTTATGTCTCCCTTGGGTACACATCCCCATAAAATAAATATTAAAGTAACACTTTAATATTTCACAATTAAATTAGACGTTACTTTAATAAAACTTTAGGCATTAAACTGTATTAGCAATCGGACTCCGAATAATGCGAGTGATAGCTCATCGGAAAGCTCACACCGAGGAGTATCAAATCCAATCACCAAAATTGACCTGCACTGTGTCCTGCCGACTTACTAAAAATAGTAAGTATGCCTGAAAGAGTAAATCAACTTCGTTTTGGCCCAAATTGGAAATGACTAGGCCAAAACACTCCAGGATCCCATTAAACCCTTCGTTAGCCCTCGAGACCATGTAGAACAAGGCTAACGCACACACACTTGGTCAACTGCTAAAATGGGGACATTATAGTCCGCCCCCCTTGAAATTGCTTGTCCTCAAGCAATCTCAGTCCAGCCTGCTGAATAACCTGCTCACTCTCCCATGTAGAATCTTCCTCCGACAAGTCTTTCCATCTAACCAAATACTCCTTCACTAACTTGTTTCTAAGCTTCCTCTCTCTGGTGTCCAGAATAGCCTCGGGTACTAACACAAGCTTCCCCTCCTCATCCAAAGGGGGTAAATCTGCAGAAGCCACTACACTCTGACCAATGGCTTTCTTAAGCCTAGACACATGAAACACATTGTGCACTCGATTGCCCTCTGGAAGCTCAAGCTCATAAGCGACTTTGCCCACTTTGCGAATCACCCTGTAGGGACCATGAAATCTAGGTTTCAACTTTTCAGCTCCCCTCTTCTTGAGCGATGACTGTCTATATGGTTGTAGCCTCAAGTAAACCATATCCCCTACCTCGAAGCTACGCTCTATTCGGTGCTGATCAACATACAATTTCTGTTGATTCTGGGCCTGTTGTATATTCTCTTTGAGCACTTTCAAGATGTCCTGACTATCCTGCAATAAGTTTTTGGCTTTGGGCACTCTACTGTCCCCCAAAACTAAATCCATGAAGCTAGGTGCTTCATAACCATAGAGTGCCATGAAAGGAGTCATCTTGATGGACATATGATAAGTGGTGTTATAACAATACTCTCCCATATGCAACCATTTGATCCAAGCCTTTTGTTGTGCAGTGACATAGTTCCTCAAATATCCTTCCACCCATTTATTCACAATCTTTGTCTGCCCATCTGTTTGCAGATGATAACTAGTGCTAGGTGTAAGATCTGTACCACACAACCTAAACAACTCTTGCCAAAAAACACTCATAAACTTACTATCCCGGTCGCTGAAAATGAATCTAGGTAGCCCATGTGACCTGAATATCTCTCTAAAGAAAAGATCTGCTACTTGTGCTGCTGTGTAAGTGGACGGAATAGCAAAGAAGTGAGCAAACTTCGTCAAGTGGTCCACCACCACATAAATGCAATCCCTTCCCTGCACTCGTGGTAAACCAGTGATGAAGTCCATCGAAATACTTTCCCATTTCCTATCAGGAATGGGCAAGGGCTGTAATAAACCTGCAAGAAATGTGTGCTCTCCCTTATTCTGTTGACAAACCACACACTCCCTGACATACCTCTGAACATCATCCTTGAGCCCTTTCCATGAAAATCGCTCTCGGATCTGCCTGTAGGTCTTGAAGACCCTCGGATGTCCAGCTGTGGGTGCATCATGAAATGCCTTCAGTATCGCCTCTCTCAAATGTGATGACGAAATCAAATAAACTCTATCCTGAACTCTGATCAATCCATCTATCACCTCATAGCGATCATCCTGTATGGTACTTGAAATCAATCCAGAAGCCCTAGCATCTCCGACATACTCTGCTATAATTCGATCTCTCCAATCTCCTGAAATCTCTGCTAGAGCACATAAGTGAGGTCTCCGAGATAAGGCATCAACCACCACATTTTTCTTACCTTTGACAAACTCTATGTCAAAGTCATAAGCCTGCAATTTAGTCACCCATTTTTGTTTCCGGTCATTAAGATCACGCTGGCTCATGAAGTATTTAATACTGTTGTGATCAGTCTTGATCACAAAACGTCCACCTACCAAATATGATCGAAATTTGGCCAATGCATGCATTATGGCCAACATCTCCCGGTCATAGACAGAATAACTCTTCTCAACTCCCCGGAGCTTCCTACTCTCGAATGCAATGGGATGCTTCTCCTGCATCAATACTGCTCCAATCCCACCACCTGATGCATCACAATGAAACTCAAAAGGCTTCGTGAAATTCGATAGAGCTAGAACTGGACATGAAGACATTACCTACTCGAAATGCTCAAAACACCTCTGTGCTGCCCCTGTCCACACGAAGGCTCCTTTCCTGGTAAGATCTGTCAAGGGTGTAGCAATCTGTGAGAATCCCTTAACAAACCTCCTATAAAAACCACATAAACCAAAGAATCCCTTAAGTTGTGTAAGGTTTGTGGGAGTAGGCCACTCTACAATAGCTCTAATTTTTTCAGGATCAACCCGAACGCCATCTGCACTAATGATATGCCCAAGGTAAAGAAGCTCAGTCATGCCAAACTCACATTTAGATTCCTTGGCATACAATGACTCTCTCTCCAGAATAGATAACACCTCCTCCAGATGATGTAAGTGCTCCTCCCAGGTCTTACTGAAGACCAAGATGTCATCAAAGAAGATCAAGACAAATCTCCTCAGCTGCTTCCTGAATACCTAGTTCATACAACTCTGAAATGTAGCGGGTGCATTGGTTAGACCAAATGACATAACCATGAACTCAAAGTGGCCATAGTGACATCGAAAGGCTATTTTCTCAATGTCCTTTGCTCTCATCCTGATCTGATGGTATCCGGATCGCAAATCAATTTTGGTGAAGAAGCATGCCCCATGCAACTCATCAATCAGCTCATCAATCCTAGGAATGGGATACCTGTTTTTAATTGTTTTCTTATTCAGTGCCCTGTAATCGATGCACATGCGCATCATCTCATCCTTCTTCTTTACCAATACTATTGCTGAAGGAAAGGGGCTCTTACTGGGCTTGATATGCCCCATCTCCAACAAATCCTTAATCGCCTTCTCTATCTCATCCTTGCGTTTCTTGGGATGACGATAGGGAGTAATCATAACTGGTCTGGCTCCCTCCTCGAGCTCAATAACATGTTCCATCCCTCTGTCAGGAGAAACCCCACGAGGAATATCGCTAAATACTTTAGCGTGTCTATCAAGTATCTTTTGGATATCTGGTGGATGATTCTTTTCTTGTGGCTCTGGTGAAGTTGGCATAATGTAGCACTCTGCCACCCACTCTATGTCATCATGACGAAAAAGTCTCTGCATTCTCCTCAAGGACACTACTCTACAACCTCCATATGAAAGTCCCCTAAGTACCACAGTTCTGCCCTCATGCTGGAATCTCATCTCCAATTTCGCTAGGTTGAGTGTGAACTCAACTAGTGAAGCCATCCATGTCATGCCGAGGATGACATCATAATCTCCCATGTCCACAACATAGAACTCATCCTCCAACTCGTAGCCATCTCCAAACCTGATGCGAAGATTAGATATCTTTCGAGTGCATAATAATTTATCACCATTGGCCACCATGACTCTAAACCCATCATGCTCCTTTGTCTGTAACCCTCTCCTGGCTACCAACTGTGCATCTATGAAGTTATGTGTAGCCCCAGTGTCAATAAGAGATATCACTTTCTGCCCCTGGATAGTACCCCTGATCTTAAATGTGATTTCTTTTTGGGCCCCTGTCAAGCGTGCCAACGATCTATCATCCTTAGGAATGCTACTCTCCTTTATAGTGTTACCCTCATCTGAATTGGAGTGCTGATCCTCCCCCTCTGACTCTGACTCTTCTGCTGAAAAATACTCCATTTGATTTGCCTTAGCCTTGAGAGAACATTTATGAGATAAGTCCCAAGGTTCTCTACAATGGAAGCACAACTTCTTCTTTCGAAGTTCATTCAAGGTTTCATTGTCTAGTCCTTTTGATCCTTCTTTGGGTTTGCTATACTCTTTCTGAAACAATTTTTTGTCTTTGTCCTTGCGGTAGGAAGAATCTGTTGAATGGATTTTTCCTTTGTATACTGAAGGGGCTAAATCTTGTGCCTTTTTAGTTGCTTTAGCTAAGGTGAGTGGATCATGTCCCTTTACCCAACCTCGTAATGGATCAACAAGACCATCACAAAATAACACTAGCGATCTCCTAGGAGAGATATCAGTAACAAGTACAGACAAGCGCTGAAACTTGGCGATGTAAGCATCCACAAAACCTGACTGTTTTAACTATGCTAGCTCCTTGAAATGTAACTCGGGATCCCCAGTGTCAAATCTCTCAATCAATGTTTCGTAGGATGTAATCTGATTATGCCCCAAAGTCACCATGCCATGATGCCACCATTCATGTGCAATGCCACCCAAGTGCATAGCCGCATACTTGATAGCCTCCTCCTCAGGCATAGGATTTAGCTGCAAGTATGTATCTACCTTTTGTACCCAAGCTCGTGCAGTCATCTTCCTTGAAGCATCATAATAAGGTAAAGAAAGTTTTCCAACTTTCTTTCTCAGCTCAAAGTTTTGATTCCTCCCTCCTGCTTTAGGCATGTGTCTCATCCTCAAGTCCATATAATCTCTGAGGGAAATATCCGCCTGAAACTCCGGTCCACTAGCCTCTCAGTTCCTCCTGAATTGATCCCGTAACTCGGTAATCTGTGGTTCGTTTACTGGTTGAACTAGATCTCTAGGTGGGAAAGTGGATAGAAGAGGTCTCGAGCTCGTAGTCCGCGTTGGGCATGCAACATGTCTAAAGTTATCAGCCTCATTTCCATTGTTGCCGTGTCCATTTTTACCATTAATGTTATTCTTAGGACCATTGTTGTTGCCTTGGCCTCCATGGTTATTGTTTCCCCCATTGTTATTGTTTTCCTCATTGTTATTTTTTCTGTTGTTGGCATCACCTAGATTAATATTGACACCCATCTGTATAGCCATGAGCTACAACATCATGTCCATTCGCCTATTCTGCTCCTGCTGCATATGCTGCCCCTGCTCTAATGTATCCAGTAACTCTTTGAGCATTACCTCCCCCTGATCTGGACCGGCATTCCCACCTCCACCTAATCCTGTATTCCTGTCATCTCGATCACCCATATTGTTGTCTTGATCAAAGAATATTTCCTCTGTGTCTGTATGGCTAGATTCAATGTCCACCTGCACGGATGTACTAGACTATTTGCTTTGCAAGTCTGAAATCCTATTTTATCTTGGTCTGGTATCACGGAAATTATAAGGCCCCTGTCGCATGCTCAAACATAAATGCTTAGCCTGTGTTTTTATTTATTTATTTCTAATTTTAGTGTTTTGACATTTTGTCAAATACTTTTCCCTCTATCCGACTATTACAAATTCCCTATAAGACCTCCACAGGATGGCAGGACTTATAGCTCTGATACCACTGTAATGGGCACCCTTGAATGTTCCAAAAAACTAAACCAAATTGCTGAAAGGAATTATGTCAAACAGTTTGCATTCAACCTCTTATTTCTCCGTTTAATGTTTTAAACCCCTTATAACTGCGAAAATCAAACGTTTATTTGTTTGTTGTGTTTTGTGCATGGAATTGGTATCATACAACATAAACAAGAAAGAAACTACAATAATATGCAAAGTGGAAATGAACTGTTGCCAATAAAATGTTATTTTCAGAATTCATAAAACCAAATACATGGCAGATTTATCAACTCACTAATTACTTTAGCATTATTGACATAATACTCCAGCCCATGCTTTCGAACTTGTTGCTACAGTGCCGCATGAATAGTGCTGCTATAGTACTTTGTCCTTCAATCAGTCCACTACTTTCGTAGTATCATTCCCTCAAAGCGGCATAAGCGTCGGCCAAGTAGTGAAGAAGATATGAGCAAAATACCAAATTTGCTTGTAGCTGGAAATGCAACTAAACTGCCTGATAATAAAGCCGATAACAAAGAATTCCAAAGGCCAAACCCCAAGGGAATGACGTCTAGAATGTTACAAGAGAGGATAAATGTCCTCAAATGCCAAGAACGGAGCTGCAACTCACACACCAATTTCTTCTCATATTCAACCTGTCTAATGAAGCCACAAATGCTTCCTTTTATTCTATTTCCAAGGGTCCGCTCAACTCATATGGGCAATGTGGGATAAAAGATGTGTAATATATAAAACATATATTAAAATACCCCTTATGTCTCCCTTTGGTACACATCCCCATAAAATAACTATTAAAGTAACACTTTAATATTTCACAATTAAATTAGACATTACTTTAATAAAACTTCAGGCATTAAAATGTATTAGCAATCAGACTCTAAATAATGCGAGTGATAGCTCATCGAAAAGCTCTCACCGAGGAGTATCAAATCCAATCACCAAAATTGACCTGCATTGTGTCCTGCCGACTTACTAAAAATAGTAAGTATGCCTGAATGAGTAAATCAACTTCGTTTTGGCCCAAACTGGAAATGACTAGGCCAAAACACTCCAGGATTCCATTAAACCCTTCGTTAGCCCTCGGGACCATGTTGAACAAGGCTAACGCACACACACTTGGTCAACTGCTAAAATGGGGACATTACATGGATATAGTGTAGGATGTGTTTGGCTGCCTTTCAGTGAAGTTCATGTGGCTCTTGCATGAAGTGAGAAACCATGCCAACTGCAAATGATATGTCAGGGCGTGTATGTTTCAAGTAGATGAGACTTCCAACTGTCTATACAAAGTAGCATCAACAAGCAAAGTGAAACACTTTGCGTCTAACTTAACACTTGAAAGAAATGGAGTAGATGTGCCTTGCAGTCACTAATGCAAAACCGAGCAAGTAGATCAAGAGCATACTTGAGTTGTGATAATTTGATCCCTGATGAAGACTAATGTATCTCGATATCAAGGAAATAATGAAGTAGACCCAAGTCTGTCATTGAAAATTTGTCCTGCAAAGTAGACTTGACACTATCAATGATAAATGCTGTACTCCTTGTAATGATCAAGTCATCAACATAAAGCACAAGTAGCAAGTGCGAATCATCCTACTGAAGAATGTAGACATTCGGATCGAAATGACATCTGGTGAACCCTGCTGAGAGAAGGAAATAATCCATCTTGGCATACCAAGCTCTGGGAGCTTGTTTTAATCCACAAATAGACTTTTTTAACTTGCAAACCAAAGTAGAATCCTGAATGAAAACCTGTGGCTGCTCCATATAAATCTCCTCATGAAGATGACCATTCAAGAATGCACTCTTCACATACATCTGATGAACAACCCATCTCTGAGTTGCTGCTATAGCTAGTGTCAAACAAATGGAGTTCATTTTTGCAATTGGTGGAAAGGTCTCAGTGTAGTCAATGCCAGGTACCTAAGAGAAACCTTTTGCAACAAGTCTAGCCTTATGCTTATCATTACTTCCATTCGCTGCAAACTTGGTCCGATAGATCCACTTACACCGAACCAATTTTGTTCCCTTCGAAAGAGAGACTAAGTCCCATGTGTCGTTTCTCATAAGAGAATTATATTCTTCCTCTATTGCTTTATCCCATTATGGGATTCCTGAAGCTTCTTTCAATGATTGAGGATCAAAAGCAACTGCAATATAAGCATGAGGGAGTGAGTTGTGTTGTGATCTTGTCCTCCTAGTATTCGAAGGATTCCCTGCCAATGGTCCTGCCGCATCCAATGTTAGCTGAGCCCATTTTGGTCATGGAAGAAGATGTAGAAGTAGAAGGTATATCCTCAACCTCATCTGTTTGATGCCTTTTTTTGGGTCATGGACGAACATCTTCCAAGTCACTGTCATCACTGTCACTCTCTTCAATGGAGGAAAGGGGATTTGAAGAAGTAAAGCTTGGACAACTTTCTTCAAAGTGTACACTCGTTTCATAGAAAATGTCATGTGTCTCTGGATCCATCAACTTGTAGGCTTTATTAGAGTTTGCATATCCAACAAAGATGCAAGGTTTACTTTGAGGTTCCTATGCCTTGCGTTTCTGTGGAGGTATTCGTGCCCATGTTGGACAACCAAATACTCTAAAGTGCTTTACAAAAGGTTTTCTTCCAGTCCAAGCTTCAAAAGGAGTTACTCCATCCAAAGCTTTATGAGGACTTCTATTCTGGATGTAGTTAGCACAATTCATTGCTCCAGCTCAAAAGAATCGATCAAGAGACTTATGTAGTAGCATGCAAGTGGTCATCTCCTTGAGGGTTTTGTTCTTCCTTTTGGCAACACCATTCTGTTGTGGCGTGTATGGTACTGAATGTTGAAGGTCAATTCCCTCTTGAGTACAAAAGTCTATAAGTCTTGAGTTCACATACTTCCCTCCATTATCTGTTCGAAGAACCTTGATGGCTTTCTCTAACTGCTTTTCTACTTGAGCCTTGAAGCTAAGAAATCATTCAAACACTTCACTCTAATGAGCCATGAAGAATACCCAAGTATAGCAAGAGTAGTCATCAATGAAGGTGAGTTCATAGCGAGACTTTCCAAATGATGGCATTGGAAATGGGCTTGCCACATCACTATGAACTAGTTCAAGAACACTTTGTGCTCTCCAAGACTTCCCCTTATCAAACATTTTTTCTAGATGCTTCCCAAGTGTACAATCTGAACAAACTCCTTCTGAAAACTGGACTTGAGGTAGAGCATGAACCATGTTCTTGCTGCTAAGCTGTTGAAGATACCTGTAGTTGAGATGTCCAAACCTCTCATACCATAGTTTATTTTTTGTATTTGAATGCATTAACAAGGCTTGTGCATTAGATTTAGGCACAAAGGAAGAGAAAGTGTAAAGCCTTGAATCATGATTAGCTTCACCTATTGCAACCATAGAGTCATCTTTGATGTTTTCCACTACCACTGAATTTGGAAGAAATTCAACCTTGTTTCCACCTCCATAGTGAGTGATTTGGTAGACTGAAAGAAGGTTGGAGGTAAGATTAGGAACATAGAGAACATCCTTGAACACTCCATTTTCCATCTCAACTTCACCTTTTCCTTCAACTTCCACTTTAGTATCATCCCCTACAAAGATGTGAGGTACCTCTAAAGGTGTCATGGAAGAAAAGTTCTCTCTTTGAAGCACCCATGTGATGTGTAGCACCTGAGTCAATAATCCATTCTCCCTAACTAATAGTGTTTGTGAGTAAAGCTTGCCCTTTGCTCTCAGAATCTAAAGATGAAGACCCCTTCTCCTTATAAGCATTAGGCAATGTAACATTGTGCTTCTTCATGATGATTTTTAATTCATTAATCTTCTTCTGATAACAATGATGCTCATCATGACCAATTCTTTTGCAATAGGCACACTTCTTCTTTTCCTGATTATTGTCCCCCTTTTTGTTGGTATTAGGAGAAGACTTTCCTTGTTGTTTATTTGATGTTGGTGGTGACTTTTCTGTGTTACCTTGTTTGTTATCTTTCCATTTCTTCTTTTTGCCCTTGCCTTTGTTTGAACTTTCACTAGTTGAATTTTTAGAGCTCTCATTGTTAGCCACCCTTGCCTTAGACTTTGAAGACTTGAGAATCCCCATTGTTATCAACTTAGCTTGTTTATCCTCTAAAAATTGAGCATAGTCATCATATGTGATTTTTTGATAAGAAGACCCTAGGGTATCCTTTGTGGTGTTGAAAGAACAGAAAAATGTGGAGTATTCAGATGGTAGCTTATTATGAATGAGATAAATCAACCTGTCATCCTTAATGGGACTACCACAATCATTAAGTTTTATTCTCAACTCATTCACCTTAATGATAAAATCCTAGATAGAATCAAAGTTCTTAGGATCTAAGGAGATAAGCTCATCTTCCATCTTGTAGACATCCTCCTCAATCACTTTCCCATATAGGTTTTTAAAGGCATCCCAAGTTTCCTTGGCTGTATTATATTTTATGATCTAATAGAGGATCTTGTCATCAACTCGTAATCTAACGAGTCCTAGGGCTTTCCTATCTGTTGTTTCCCAAGCACGAATTTCACTTTGAGATATTTGATCACCTATTGGTTTAGGAAAAGATCCATTTGCATATTGAGAAACTTCTTAATTCATCAGTTCACACCATTTTTTAAACTGACATGCGGCATAATTATGTGGTGTTAGCTTTGGAATCTTAAGATTTCCCATAATGCAAGGAAAGAAAGATAACAAGAAGAAAAGAGGAACACAATACCAAGAGGCACCCCACTTTTCACTCAATCAAATCCCCCCCAAAATGAATGATTTTGGACTTCTGATTTTTCTATTTACAACCTCCTCTTGGAGTTCAAATTTGGTACTTAGCAATGTAGCTTAGATAAACAACAATTTTGAAGTTTAATCAAAGCAATACAATGCAAAAAATGACCTATTTCTAAAAGTGGTATTTCTGTCCACACATGCCTATAATCCGATTACAGATCTAGAAAGTAGACAAAAAGTTATGCACTTCAAAAAAAAAATAGAACTTGAAAATATGTCTAGATGAGCCCGTATGGAGCATTTGAAGTTGTAAAATGTAGGATTGGATAGGTATAGTCGCCAAAAACTAAATTTTCTGACAAACCTGTGCACCAAAACTAGAAAATAATAGCACCATTGAATAATTTGAGAAATTCTAGCCCAGATAAAAAATTTGCACCTGATTTGGAGTTTGAATGACTGAGATATGGCTTCTCGAAGTTGGACTGTCAAATCAAAATTGCATATGGAGAAGGGTCTGCTCAAAAAACTGCGAGGTTAAATTTGATGTCTAAATGACTATTACGGTAGTGCAATTTTGCCTTCTTGTGATGGTCAAATGATCGTCAATTTTAAGACAGTGAGATGACAACGTCAACAAAAAGGCCAGCTGGTTGACATGGTACTACAAATAGTGACGTGTCAGATGACATTAGCCGTGTACAAATTTCTACGTGGCATTTAACATGCTGTACAGAGGCATTAATGTGTCTGCTGAGTGGGATTTGTGTTGGTGCTGCTAATGTGGCAAATGACGTGTTTGGGGGCGCTGACATGTAAAAGCCGTCAGAGGAGTGTCAGCCATTGGCAGGAGCAGACAGGTAGTGTCAGTAGAAGTGGTTGCTGGTTTTGGAAGCTGGTGTGGAGGAGGTCGCCGACAGGAGTAGGAAGACTAGCGGTGGTGTGGGATTAATCCCACATGCACCAAACAAAAGGGTGCCATTGTGTATAAAACAAAAAGGCCATCAATTATTACAACTTAAAGCCACCGGTTATTACAATGGCTTAAAGCCGCTGGTAAATTGTGTGATTGCCGGTTGAAGTGTTGCTGCTGGTTTGTTTGATATTGAGTCTGCCTGGTGTGTTGAAGCCCTGGCTCACCGATTGTGAGGAATATGTCTTGGAATAAAGAATATTTTGGCCACGAGCATCGGGATTTGACCACCCATTTTTCCTACAATAAATGCTTCCCTACAAGACTAATATGCCAAAATTTTTTGTAGATACAAATCTGAAAAAAAATTGCAGAGACAAATAATAAAAATGCAGATCTAAAAATTAATTGCACAGATTTGAAGAGATCATACCAATTCCACAAATTGGGCCTTTAGGTTCTGGTTTGCAAATTTTTTTTGCCTCAAATTTGATCATGGCTTAGGGTAAGCAAATTTATAATCAAAATTCACCGAATTGACACTTTGGATGCAATAGTGAGGTCTTCTTTGGCTCTTGACGCTCTTAATAGCTGCAGATACTCTGGATCTGAATTATAGTCCTCTGAGAGGTGAAGCAAAAATGGTCTCCAATGGCTATGAAATGATGCTTCCTCAGCTCTGATACCATGTAAGAATTTGCCTTAGGGAAAAATGACACCAAGATCAAGAAGGTCAAGAACTTAGCACAATATGGACCAACAATGTATGATCATAATAACAATATGAAAATGAATAATTAATGAATATACACTAGAAGTGCCTGTATATAAAGGCCTCTAGAAGGACTAGGAGTTAGCAAAGTGATATGCCTCACAACTAAGCACATGTCCACCAAGAGTGGATTATCCTCCATTGAGCACAGGAGTTTGTGCGATGGTGAGAGGATAAACTTACATAGGTGTATCTCATAAAAAGATTTTTTAGACAACATGTGCTTAATTAGAGTGCAGACAACTATGTTGTCTACATGAAAACTCAGATGAATATGCAAACTCTTGTGTTGTCAACAAGACAACTCATATGACTATGCATACTTCTAGGTGTCTACATGAAAACTAATATAATAATGCATTAACCTAAGTAAACTTAAGTAAAGTGTAATAATAATTAATTATTTATAGTAACAATAACCAGCTACAACAATTGGAAGAAAGGAAGAGATTTATGCGTGTGAATTAACATGCTTCCTTCAGGGAGGTCATTAATTCAAACCTCACATTGTCAATATAAGAAGAAAGAAAAAAAGGAAGAGATGTCCAAATAAGTAATTCCTAGATAAACAATTAGCTAATGTTTTGACAATGCTCTCTCTTAGCTACTCTACACACCAGTTTTCGACTTATGCAACTAACTACTCTAAACACACGAACTATGACAAATAGTAGAGAGAACAGAAGACATGCTTATGCTGAAGAGAGTAAGACATACAATCTATTGAACGAAGGAAACAAAACCAAGTTCATTGACATTCATTCAACTTTCAACATTAACACATTTATTCCATATACTCAACTTTAAACTAAATAAACAACAAAACTTAAAATGAACTCAGAGTCAGACACAGTAGTCCCAGCTATAGGGGTTTGCCCAAAGTAAATTTTTCTAATCTAATTAACTTCATAAAAGGTTACATTTATAGGCCTTCTCAAAATAGTCAGTTACATGGATGATTTCTTCATAGAGCATCTCTGAACAAAAAATTAAGAATAGGAAAAGCTTAAATCATTGTCCATTATAGAGATGAACAAAATGCAAAGAGAGACTATATTTAGGAAAGAGAAGAGGGAGAATGACAAATGTCTAGAAAAGCATCAGAATCATCATGCCTTTTTAGAAGTAACTAACTTAGCTCTATAGACTTTCATGGCTTCGGTTACTTTGTCTAACTCTTTGACATTTGGAATGATGATATTGTTGACTCAGACCATCCAGTAGTCATGAATCCCTATCAGCTCATCTATTCTGGCCACTCTTGATTAGAATTTCTCCATTTCCCTCCTTATGGTTGTATCCCCTAGTAAGAGTTCTTGGATCTTGGACACTTGGAAGTTGAGTGGGTCAACAACTTCATCAACAAATTCCAAGAACTTGGATTTCATTATCTCAATGTCCACGAGTTTACCATTAGTGGAAACAGAGGACTCTGTATGCAAGGTCTTCAAATATTGAAACAACTTTTCAATGACCTTTTGCACCAGCTCGTGCACATCCTTAAGCTCATTTGTAGATCTCATGGAGCTTTCTATGACAACCTCCAAGGATTGCTTCCAGTGAAATAGTGACCCCTTACCAGTCTTCAGAATACCATGAGCAATGGCCACATTTGTCTTCATGTCTATCACTTCCTGTAGAAGAGCCAATTGCTCTGTCATCTTGTCTGCTGCCTTCTATATTGTTGTCTGGTGACTTGAGGCTGCTTCCCAAGTCTTCAACTAGTAGGGGACCTTGAGCCTTGATTTGATCTACCCATGCCCGATCCACCTGCCTGAATTGCCTTTCTTGTTGCAGCTTCAGGAGTATGTTCTTGTTCTCCTCTGCATTCGGGTCAAATTAACTTGAAGAAGTGCTCCAGAGTGCAGACCTTATGTATTTCACTAATTCTTTGTTCGAGGCCTTCAATAACTCCTCTACTCTAAGCTATTCCAACTTGTCCTCGATTGTCTCATTGGTGGACTTCCACATGTTCACCATGGAGTTTTAAATTGGGATGCCAAGATCCACTGTCTTGATCTAGAAATCATCCTTTGAGAGCTCATAAAATTTACCCTCATTCTAAATCTCAACAATCTCAACTAGCATGTGGCCAGTCATTGAATCCGTAGCCAGTGCAACAATCATTTTCTGCTTCTTTGTCTTCTTCGATGGTTGAGAGGAGGTGACTTGTGTGATAAAGTACTTTGATGGGGCTACATCCTCTTATCTCGTCTTCTTCCTATCAATGGTATCTTTGAGCCACGACTCTGTAGAGAGCACATTGATAGCAGATTGTAATGCTATGGGGTCAAATAGCTTCCTCGGGATAAATGGAGTTGGCTTTCTCTGAGAAGCCATAGGGAAGGCAACTATCTTAGTTATCAAAAGGGCTAAAGTATCCCCCTGCTGAGATACATCTTGGTCTTGGCCATCCATGGGATTAGTGTCGCTATCCAAATTGATAACTTGAACAAGGGAAGATGGCTTGGCACTGATTTTTCTTGTTCTTTCCCCTTATCCTTGTTATCCTCTTTCTCCCCAATCTTCTCGATATTTGGAAGAGAGCCAACTCCACAAGTAGGAGTGAGTGGCACATTCTTTTTTGGAGGTTGGTCTCCCCTTGGCCAATGGACTATGATGGCCCTGTAGATGTTGATGTAGTGGTTGTGGTCATCGTTGCTATGGTTGACTAGGTGGCTCTAGTCGACACTCCACCCATAGAACCAATACTCCCAGCCCTTTTCTTCCTTACTCAAGTCCACTCCACCCATTTGTCTATTCTCTTGATTATCCCCTGCACGAGAACTTTCATAGAGTCAATGACTGGATCTGCAGGTGGGGTTGACAAAATTGGGGTGCTTTTGATCTTTTCGTAAGATGTGGGGTGCATGTAGGCTCCATCATTTACAAGCTTAGAAACATCAATAAAATCATTATGTAATTTAATTTCATCAATGGTAAGCCGCGACCAAAATCTCTCCTGAGTTTGGTACTCATTAAGACACTTGGACCAGAAGTCTTCAATATCTGGGAAATGCTCGTAGGCATATCCCAACTTCAGGAAATCCCTTACAAAGTTAACTGGATCATATTGAGGCTTGAGCACCTCATAGTCTAACAACCTAATCTTTCTCTCAAAGCTATTTACCAAATTTTGAGCATCTGATCTAGATGCACGTGAATACGGGCCAACCACTATAGGGAACAAAATCCAACAATCTTCTTTACATTAGAACATAAGGTGGTCACTTCAAGTATTTGTCAACACAAATCGACTAGAACCACCTTGTCCTCTGGATATCTTGGTAACCTCTTAGGAAATCCATCATAAGCTCCTATTCACAAATAGGAGAAACTTGAAAACTGGATGAATGAGCATCTAAATTGGCTTATGGCTGAAATTGCCTCTAGTTGGAGTCTCCTTTTAGGGCATCCTTGCAATTCTTAGCAAAGACTCATTGTGAAAGAATCATTGATAGCTACATACTCCTCATAGCTTCTTTGTAGTTGCAGATGTGGGTAAAATTCATAGACTTTGGTGCGCTCATTATAATTTGGGATGTAAGGGAGGTTGGGCCACAAGTGGTGAGTTTCCAAAGCATAGATCTGATAAGAGAACATGTAGAATTTCTTGAATCCTCTAGAAGAATTCAACCATGAGGTGAGCTCATCATAGATGATTTGTGCCTAGTCAATCTTCATATCTTCAACACATATTGATTGCACTAGGAAGAAATGGTGCTCGATGAACTCCAAAATCTCCTCTTTTCCTTTTAGTTTGAGGAGTGCAAGGATATCCATGATTTCTCTTTTCAAATTTGTGCCAAAAAGGGTTTTTGGCATTTTTCTCTTCTTTGAGCGAGTAGTTTGTAACCATGTCCTCTGCATGTCTTCTCGTCTGAGGGTTTTCTTGTTGAACATGGATGCAGAAGACTTGAAATCAACATCACAATACTGCTCCTTTATGGGGATGCCAAATGTAGATTGCATTAGTGCCTTGTTAATTGATATGACAATGGACTAGTCACGAAACAAAATCTACTTTGTTTTTGGGTTGTATCTTTTGATGCATTCCCTTACGAGCTCAGGTGCATGTACCACCACAGGAAAACCAACTACTTCAACTAGTCCGCTCTCTTTCAGTTTCTGAGTGATTGGGTGAATGGGTTGAGAATTAAGTCCTCTATGGAGATCACCCAAATCGTAGAATTTGAAGGATGCATCAATAAGCTCTTTTAACTCACTCTCCAGGCCAATTAACTTATCATAACCAATAGCTCTGATTGCCATTCATTGTGATTGCACATGATGCAGTTCTTGAGAAATAGCTATTTAAATATACTTGAGGAAATCAATTGGATGCAATTTTGATGAAATAACTTTAGGAATTAGAACATTGGTGCCACACAAACAAAATTAAGTTCGGCCAATGATTATAACGACATGATTTGCATTTAATTCCATGAGTAACGACTATTTAAACTTTCCATTCATTTGCATATAAAATACTAAGTTCCTGAAAGCTCTCTTACTTTACTTAAAGTAAAGTGATATGACTAAGAGTCACTAAACAACACAAATGCTTAGCTTTATGGGAAGTGCTTTACTTTGCTTCAAAATTTGAAATGCAAATATACTTGATGATGTTAACATATGCAGGAGAGAGAGAAACACTTAGCTTTTTTGCAAACCTATTTTCCTTCTATTCAGGATGACAACACAGGAAGTAATCCTTTTGCTAGCTTGTGCACTCCGTTCTTCCACTTTTTGCCTGAGGCTTTTAATACTGCATTTCCATTATATCGGGGTCACACTTTCATCACTAAATTTTTTGAAAGTATCTTTCAAGAATCTCTTAAGAATATTCGTATTTTATAGTGACCTGACTTTCTATTCTCCAAGCATTTGGAGAAGTGACATTTTTCATTGCCTTGGGACAGAAAACCCCACTCTCAACAATATTTCCCAAATTGAAGCACAACAAACAACACTCAACCTTTTACTTCAATCTAATAGCCTCAAAGCTATATCTTCGAGCATGCCATACTTGTTATGAGCCCTAAATGATTCATTCAACATCGTGCTCACATTATTTGATCATTGGGATAGAGATTTGGCTCCATATTATATAGCATCATAAGTAGAACAAAACAACTTTGCTTCCATGACTACGCAACAGAAAACCCATATACCCGTGTTCCTCTGTAGTATTTGACCTTATCTCCACAAATTTGAATGAGATTCATTCTGGCTTCTATCCATAGCTTTGTAGGCCTCTGGGCATGACATAATCATATTCATAGCCTATTAATCACTGTCATGACTTCATGCTTTAATTACACACTTGATAGAGTTTTCTCAGGGGAAAAAACAACTCGAAAGCTTAGAAACCATGGGATATGGAATCTTAGGGAAAGATAGAAGAGAATAAAATGTAGAACACTTACTTCTCAATGGGAGGTAGCCAAAACACACCCCAACCATGCCTAGATCACCTAAATCCCATGCGCACTAGAAAAATAGAAAACCCACTTAGAAAGATTAGGAAAAGGTAATGCAAGGGAGACCCATAAAATAAAGAAAGTGGAGCACTTGGGAAATATGAGAAGTGACCTAAAACATACTTAGACACATCTCTCTTGGAAACACACTCACCTCTACCAAAGACTTCAAACTTATAAAGTGTAAGACTAAAACTTGGCATAGTAAGCTCGAAAGAATTCGATCATAACTACAATAACATTAATACTCCCTCGTAGCAAGGGAGGAATTCTTTTCAATATGTAAGTTATAATTTCCCCTATGGCTACCCAAAAAGAGCGGTTCCATCATGATTAATCCCATGAGTGAAATGCAAATGAGCATGAGTGCTCATCACAAAATCACTTAATGTGATTTCGCCATCTCATCATGATGGTCACCATTGCTACTCCTAAAGGGCGAGTCAATAGGAGTGTCGAGTCATAGAGTCAGTCACTTGCCTCCACCATGGATACTCAGAGAGGGTAGGTCCATCATGACTAATCACATTAATGGAAATAAAAATGAGTACAAGTTCTCATCATATAATCACTCAACATGATGTCATCATCTCATCATTATGTTCACCATGGCTGCTTTTAGAGGGTGAATAAACAAAAGTGTTGAGTCTTGGATTTTCTCATATGACATTCACCATGGCTACTTAGAGTGTGGATCCACCATAGCTACTCTTATAGGGTGGAGCAAGTTCTTTCACCTCACAGATAAGAATCCTAAGTCATGGGTTCTCTCATATGACATCCATTGTGGCTACTCTCAAAGGGTGGAACAAGGGCTTTCACCTCAAACTCCTCCATAGAGAAGAATGCATGAAGAATTTTTTCATGATGATACGACTCTCGAAAATAGATATTGACCTTCTAACCTCCTCATTCAATGTTGCTTTTGATGATCTATCATACTCTTCTTGAACCTAGTATCAAACTTCTCACCTCTTTGTCCAAGGTTGCTTATGATAGATTGTTAAACTTCCTCAAAATCTAATATTATCCTTTTGACTGTCCAGTGTTGCCTATGATGGATTGTTAGACTCCCTTTAAATGTTAATTCTTCTTCTTTGAAGAAATTAATTTAGATATGTGCCACCACCTCAATTTCATGGCAATACATTGTGTATTCATTCTTTAGCCTACATTACTTTCACATATGATGCATCATGCTCTTCTCTTGAATGCTTGTCAATCCAACATGTATCCATCTATCCATGAATATCATTACCTAGATGTTTGCATAAAGACCTTCCAACCTAGAGAAGCCATCTTGATAAAGTCCACTCCCTTTGAAATAATATGACCAAGATCCTTAGATGTCAATTGAAGCAAATCTTCTAGCTGTTGCCTCTGTCAATATTTCTTTTTTTAATATGATGCAACTTTATCATGGTGACCCAGGCGGCTCTACAACTTTTCAAATTTATGTAGGGCTATCCCTTTATTATCATTGTTTCTAAAATTTTGAAGTTAGCACTTCATGGCTTGATCAAGCATTTGCAATTATTTTTTGTCATAACAATTTCTAATAGCAATCCACATGCAAGCATCATCAGGTCACAAAAGAGGAGCTCACTGATAATAAAAAAGAGCATAGTATGGCATAGCTAAAATTTCATAAGTTTTATCAAGTCATATCATGCATGATAATCCCTTGGATTTATATCAACTCCTTGTCGGTAAGCATCAATAGTAGCTAGAATATTTTCATTTCAACATATTCATGCCTCACGAGTGTCAATGTTGAATGGTAGTTCTTGTTCAACATTAATGCACACTTGAAACACAATACAACCTTTTCATCTTGAGGTTTAAGATTATAATAAATTTCAATTGTATAGCCCTACACAAGCCTATATATGTTGGTTAAAAAATACTCTATGTGTTAGGTGGCTTAGAGAAGCAAAATATTTACACCAATATCTATTAGAAACAATATTCTAGTGATGCTGCATCATCATTACCCACTTCATCATGCTTACTAGTGAACCCATCATTTCACTAGCAGTTATTAGAGTCTCCAGTCAATTTGAATTTGAGAATACAACACATCAAATGTATGGCAACCTCCAAATATAATGTTGAATCAATTTTCCTTGTAAGTAGTCATGAAGAGATTAAGCCCATGGAAAATGACCACATCTAGGAAGACTCTTTGCACTAGGAAGGAAGAGGACACACCCATAAACTAATGCTCCATTTTGTACAATGAACTCCCAATAATGAAGAAATGCCTCACATACTGATGTAGATTATGTTGTAGAGATGTCTCAATGTATAATTGATTTTCAATTGACGAGTTATTGTGTTGTCAGTGTAGTTTTTCAAGAGCTTTATAAATCCAATGTGGGGTTGATTTGAGTGTTGAGTTCGAGTGTGTAGTTGATATGGGAGACTCTACAATGTCTTAAGATTATGTATGCAAGTTTTCATGTACTGCACATAAGTATGGAGAAAACTATGATAGTGTAACCACGTTGAACATTTAGTGAAAAACAATGAATGATTTGATTGGTCTATCAATTATGTGATGATCCAAATGTTGTAACTCATGATGTATGATCTATACTCAATTATGAGTTCAAAATTACAATCACACATGATTTGGTTTGTAGAAAAACATAGTTTGGATCGTTAGAAGTATGTTTAGGAGAAGGTGCAAGACTACTTAGAACAATTGAAGTTTGATCCCCAATAGATAGTCTCTAGGTCGACTCTGGTAGATTTGTCACAATGTAAAGTTAAGTGATGATGTGACATAAATGGGTTATGATGAATTGGTCATACATTGGCCATTGTGATCAAATTTCTTGAATTCATGCATGTTCATTGGAAATAGTGGAAAAGATTAGATGTTTCTTTGTTGAATTGGTGTGTGGTTCAAACTGATGATTGTGCAAATATGGTATAGGATAGATTAGGGTTTGGTATTATATTTTGGCAGACATTAGTATAAGCTCATAATGTAGAACAAGATTTAGTATGCAAAGAGCATTAACAATAAAGTAAACATTCACAAACTAAAACTAAATTCACATATATGCTTAGACAAAGAAAACAAATAAGAGATGCAAACCTCAAAAGATGAAGCACTTCATTGTTTTCTTGATTTTGTAGATGTGTCCTTTGATGTGGATGTATGCTCAAGATGCTCAAAGTTGCTTCAATGGTGGAGATGGGTAATGGAAAATTGGTAGCCTTGTGAGCTCTCAATTTGGCATTATAAGGGTATGGGTATGGCTTTTGGCTCTCAAAAGGGCATGATAAGTTTACTCAAATGGTTGTTGTTGAAATGGCTTGGGATCGGATTCAATTTATAGGCTAAGGGCTTGAGGGATGGAGGGCTAAGATGAAAGTAGAGATGAAGGCTTAAGGAGGGCTAGGATGCACTCAAAGGAGAGCACATGGATTGTGCTTGTTTAGCACCAATGGGAAGGTGACACTTGTCACAAGGAGGATGAGTGTGAGAGGGTAGGGTAAAGGGTTGGTTAAAGGAATGATGAGTGGGGTTGAGTATGTAAGAGAGATGTAAGAGGAATGAGTGTGGAAGAGGGAAGAGTGTGGAAAATGGATGTAAGAGTCATGGGTGGGCTTGTAAGAGTCTTTTATGGTTTGTAAGAGCACTCATGACTTGGTGGTTGGGATTTTTGAGGGGAGACTTTGGTTTGGTTTAGGAAAGTCTTAAACTTGCTTAGGGAATGTGACAAAATTAGGGGGTGGATTAGGCTTGGGTTTAGGATTAGATTAGGGATGTTAGAGATGTGCAAGTGGATGGCATTAATGAGGGTGGGTGAGTTAGTGGCTAAGCTAAGTTAGTATTGGTGGATGGGGTGGATTAGGCTAAATGGAGGATTAGGGATAAGTTAGGGGTTTTTGGATTTGAGGATTTTATTTATCAAATAGATTTATTTAATAAATGGGGATTTTGGAATTAGATAGAAGAAAAGGATTTAATTGATAAATAATAGGTTATTTGATTTATCAATTAGGGCTATAGATGATTAATTAAATTAATCAACTAGGGATGGCAAAGGATTAATTAAATAAAAATTTAATTAATGATGCCTTTAGAGATGGCTAAATTAGATTACCAAAGCAGTGTAATCAAATTTAGGTGTCTACATTTTGCCCCTCTTTGACATAGTGTTGAGACAACACTATTTCAAAGAAGTTCGAGTGAAGACAACATGAGGAAGATGTTTTTGCAACAAGGTTTTCCTAGTCTCAGATAAGAAGAGGAGAGACTAGACTTAGATGATGCCCCCTTAAGAAGGCGACAGAGAGAGAAATGAGGCTCGATGACTTCTTGAAAAGTACAAGAAATCGAGATGAGCAGAGACATAGATTGGCAAAGAGAAGGGGCTGAATTAGCTCAAACTCTCACTACGGGAGAATGATAAAGGGAAATAAGAGGCACAATAGTAAAGCAAGCTTAAGACTTTCCAGGATTGGGGGGGAGGATGGAGGAGCAGAGCGCTATAAAAAGAATCCATGGTAGGGAGATGGATGATGGAATGATAAAGCTGATGCAACAGGATTTCAAAGAGTCAGATTGGCAGAAGATGGGTTTCGGAGATCCCTAGGACTAGGATTGTGGATCTCGAAAGATGAGGCTTGGTGGATTGATTTGATTGGTGGATCCCTAAGACTAGGATTGTGGATCCCTAAAGCTAAGTGTGAGGAGTGATTCAAAGAGATACTGATGCATAAGCTGTGGGAGGAGTGACAGATGCAGGATATGGATGGGGGATAATGGAGATGAAGGGATTCCATTGAAGCTTTTTTGAGCGGGGGGATACTTCAAAGAGAAGTACCACCATGTAGTTGAGCACTAGATTTTCTATAGGACTGTTGGTTAATTTCCAAGGTTACCAAGAACATCAAGGCCTTTTCACCAACCGTCCAGAGGACTGACAAACTGACTCGAAACAAACATGCAAGGATTGCCCCAGTATCACACATGAATCTCAGAGGAAGCAACATGGAAATGACACTAGGTAACCCACAAGTAGAAAAAGAAAAAACAAGCAAAAGACATGATCAAGACCTTACGCTCTGATTGCCCCATTCGCAGCATACCATGATATGGAAGATCATGGCAACCTTGAGGAGGGAACAAGGAGATTGCTTGGAAAAGATATTTTCAAGACCCAAAAGGGAAGATCCCCAAATCAAAAGAAAGTGTCATGTTTTCTTTGAGGATATTGCTTGGACTTTCATGTTTTCTTTGAGGACCATGTCACCTGACTGAAAGTGTCGTGGGAGCACCTTCTTGTTGAAATTCCTTTTGAGATGAGTTTGGTATACTGTGAGATGGTCATAGGCTTGTTGTCTCTTCTCGTCTAAGAGATCTAGCTGGGTGAGCCGAGCTACTCTATATTCTTCATCTGATATTTGCCCTCACAAAGATATGCATAGTGAGGGAAGTTCAACTTCTATAGGTAATACTGCTTCGGCACCATAGACTAGGGAGTATGGAGTTGTTCTTGTGGATGTACGAAAGGAAGTTCGATAGGCCCATAGAGCCAGATTTATTTGTAGGTGCCAATCGTGGCCGAAATCATTGACAACTTTCTTTAGGATTTTGAGGAGGGTTTTGTTAGTTGCTTCTGCCTGGCCGTTACCTTGTGGGAAATATGGGCTAGAAAAGTGGTGATGGATGCAGAGGGAAGTGCATAATTCTTCCATGTTGAGATTTTCAAAGTTACCTCCATGGTCAGTGAAGATGGTGGATGGGATGCCGAAGTGGCAAACAATGTGGTACAAGATGAACTTGGAGACCTGAACTCCTGTAGCTGAGACTAGGGGGACTACTTCCACCCATTTAGTGAAATAGTCTGTAGCTGTTATTATCCATTTATGTCCATCAGATGAGAGAGGTGTGATAGTTCCAACTAGATCAAGGCCCCAACAAGCGAAAGGCCAAGGTGGTGCAATAGGCTATAGATCCTGTGCTCGAGTGTGCACAAGATTTGCATGTTGCTGACATGGGAGACACTTCCTGACAAAGTCACAGAAGTCTTCTTCAATGGTAGGCCAATAGTAGCCTGCTCTAAGGATTTGTCGTGCTAGGAAAATACCACTCGTGTGGGCACCGCAAAGTTTGGAGTGTACTTCATTTAATGCCATCGAGGCCTCATTTTCATCTAAACATCGAGAGAGAGTATTGTGATAACCTCGACGATATAGGGTATTGGCTATGATAACATAGCAGGATGATTTTCGGATGAGTTTCTGGCGTTGGGTACATGTGAGGTGAGGGGATATGATACCATCGTTAAGGTAAGCGTGAATTTCATCATACCAAGGGTATTGGGGACCAACCAAGATACAAACACGATTTGAATCCTCATTCGTATAGGCAGGTGTGAGGAGCTGCTCGACTAAAAACTCATACTATGTAGCTTCTTGGGGAATTTCCAAGAGCGAGCTGATAGTGGCCATGGCGTCTGCTGCCTTGTTCTGCATTCGAGGCACTTGTGTAAACTGAAGCTTTGTAAAATGCTGGGTCAGCTGATCAACTAGCTCTTTGTAGGGTAATAGCTTTTCATCTTTGGTTTTATATTCATTTAGGACTTGCTTGATGATGAGCTGAGAATCGCCAAAGATTTGTAACTCAGTGATGTTCCATTCGGCTTCTATCTTTAATCCTGCTATGAGAGCCTCATATTCTGCTATATTGTTGGTACTAGGAAATTGTAGCTTGAAGGCTTTTGAAATATAATCTCCTTGAGGTGTGACCAGCAATATTCCTGCCCCTGATCCATGAGATGTGTATGAGCCATCAAAATAAAGCTTCCATGGGGGCTGTTCTTCAATTAGGCAGATATGCTCGTCTGGAAATTTGGTGAGCAAAGGATATGCATCTACTAGAGGTGCATTAGCTAGGTGATCTGCTATAGCTTGCCCTTTGATTTCCTTTCTATCCACATAGTGGATGTCAAACTCACGTAGTAGCATAACCCATTTTGCTAGCCGACCTGTGAGTGCTGTTTGAGAGGGCATATACTTGAGAGGATCAATTTTGGATACTAGTTGGATGGTATGACTTAGCATGTAGTGGCGAAGATTTTGAGTTGAGAAAACAACTGCCAAACAAGCTTTTTCCATAGGTGTGTAATTGAGTTCATAACCAACTAGGGTTCTACTGATATAGTAGATGGCTCTTTCTCTGCTATAATCATCAAGTTGTGCTAGAAGTGCCCCTAGAGCAGTAGGTGTTGCTGATATGTACAAAATCAGGGGACGACCAAGAATTGGTGGAATCAAGATAGGGGGATTGGTAAAGATGCTGCTTGAGCTGGTCAAAGCTGCGCTGACATAAAGGGTCCCACTTGAAGTTCTCATCCTTCTTTAGTAAATGTGAAAATTGTGTACACTTATCTACAAGTTGGGAGATGAAGCGCCAGACAGATTGAAGCTTTCCCTGAAGAGAGCGAAGCTTTCACAGTGTCTGGGGAGGAGGCATGTCTAAGATAGCCTTGACCTTTTTGGGGTCGATCTCTATACCTCGTTTAGAAACTATGAAGCCTAGAAGCTTGCCAGATGTGACCCCAAAGACACACTTTTTGGGATTTAGCATGAGATGATATTGGGCTAACCTATCAAAGACTTTCTCCAGGTCAGCGAGATGATCCATGAAGGTGTGAGATTTGACTAGGATATTGTCCACATAATCCTCTAAAATGCTATGGATAAGATCATGGAAAATGGCTGTCATAGCTCTTTGATAGGTAGCCCCAGCATTCTTTAGGCCAAAGGGCATCATGGTGTAGCAAAAGGTTCCCCAAGGGGTAGTGAATGCTATCTTATGCTGATCCTCTTCTGCAATCTTGATCTGATTATACCCAAAAAATCCATCCATAAGGGACAAAATTTCATGTCCAACTGTAAGATCTACAATCATATCTATGTTGGGTAAGGGAAAATCATCTTTTGGGCAAGCTTTGTTTAGATCTCTAAAATCAGTGTAGATTCTGATGTCACCGGAAGGCTTAGTGACAGGGACCATGTTGGAGATCCACTCTGAGTAGTCGATAGGTCGGATAACCTTAGCAGCTAACATTCTTTATAATTCAGCTTTGACCAGTAATGCCACCTTGGGGTGCATTTTTCTAAGCTTTTGTCTGACGGGCTTGATCTTTGGATCGACTGCAGGATGGTGAACTACAAGCTTTGGATCCAACCTTGGCATGTCTTGATATGACCATGCAAATGTAGGGCCCATTTGCCGTTGCACCAAAAGCCATGACTATTAGTGAACATGGAACACCACATAATTAACCACCTATGGGCAGGGGAGCGCGTCGCATCACCCAAAAATCTCCCCCTCGACGTGCATACCAGGTACTTACATGGGTCAGGAAGGCACGGGGGAGATTTGAACCCATGACCAGGCCAAAACCAAGCTTTGATACCAATTGTAGGGCCCATTTTCCATTGCACCAAAAGCCATGACTATTAGTGAACATGGAACACCACATAATTAACCACCTGTGGGCAGCGGAGCGCGTCGCATCACCCAACAGAAAATTGGCCAATATTCTCTCTTAAGACCTCAAAGAGGAGATCAACTTGGTCTTGTGATAGGGATGCAACAATGTGAACAAGTTTGGGGATCTCTGAAGAACCGATGTTGACTTCTCTAGTATCCTCAATTAGAATAGATGATACCTCTGGTCGATTATCTTGAGGAGGCAATACTAAATGCTCATGTTCTGCTTGTGGCTCTGGATTTTCTTGCTGAGGGGTTCTCTTCGCTGCCTTAGCTAGTCCCGGATTCACCTTAGTTCCAGTTTTGGGTGTATCGGAACTAGGTTGGGGATTTTCTCCAAAATACCCCTTGGGATCTAGTTTATAGATATAGGCAGAATCTGGCTTTGTCTGCTTGTGAGGTGTTTCAGCTCCCATGAATCTTAGAAGTGCTTCCTCTGATGTGAACTCATCAATGTGTATGACGCTTGGTTGGTCCCAATCTATGAGTTGTGGATGAGCGAGTGGTAGGTCAATGAGATGGATGGATAGTTCTCGGAGAACAGAGTCTCCTAAGAAGATTTGGTTTGGGATATCGTCGTAGGCTCTCTTTTCAACTTCCTCAAGAATGTCTTCAATTTTGACAAAGTCGCGGTGGATGTTCGAAAAAGCATGACCGTTCTCGTTGGTGTCCCTAGTTGTGGGTATACCAAAGCCAAGACCTGACTTCGTTTCCCACTTATGTGCTTCGATGGGACATTGCATGCCCCTTTCTTCTGGTCCTAGTCCACCTCCTTGATAGTTCCATTTTTCAGTGATGAGCTTATGTTCTTGGGGATACTTCTGGCTGAAGTGGTCAAGGCGTTCTTGATTTCTTGGAGGTGCATCCTTATGTAACCAATTGTTGATATCTGGAGTGAGCTCTTCATGAAGAGGGATTTTTGAGGATACAAAGGTGGTTGGGCCAAAATATTTGTATCGAGGAGGTGGAATCTCCTTAGATTTGTGATATGTCGGCCGTCCATGGGTATGTGGATCAAGTGGGATTGCTCCGACAGCAAATGCATCTGACAGACTATATTCTCCACAGCCTTTGTTATTGATCTTCACAGTAGATAGGGTGGAGGCGAGGATGGTTCCTGGGTCATTACAAGTGTGGGATGAGTTGGCGATGGCTGTGCCGATATCAATTCTAGGGCAATGATTTGTATAGGAGGCTTCAACTACATTGCAGTAAGCAAAGGGTTCTGGATCGGCATGGATGGTTACCTCAGTGCCCTGATGCAGAAATTTGATGCACTGATGGTATGTGGATGGAATGACTTTCATGGCATGAATCCATGGGTGGCCGAGGAGGATGTTAAATGGTAGGTTTAGATCAATAACATGGAAAACCATCTCTTGGATGACCAACCCAACCTTGATTGGTAGCAAAATAGTCCCTTCTGTGGTTCTTTCCAAGTTGTCATAAGCTTTGATGGTGATAACTTCACTGATCATATTTGCCTCAGTATGCCTAGCTTGTTTTATGAATTTTCGGGTGCAAATATTCAAGGCTGATCCATTATCTATCATTACTCTTTTCATGGCGAAATTGGATACCATGATGGCTATGCGAAGTGGAAGGGTGTGATCTGGCTTGATCGCGGGTATGTCGGTGGGTTTGAATGAGAGGGCACATGAGGAGGATAGGTGTCTGATAAGATTACGAAAATCAGTAGCATTGATATCAGAAGGGACACGAGATTCTATGAGAGCACTATCAAGGATGTCTTTGTACACAGGACTAGTGCAGAGAAGGTCTAAAATGGAGATTTGGGCTGGCATGTTCCCAAGGTGTTCCAAGATATTGTATCGGCTTTTTGATGGAGCTGATGGTGCTGATGAAACTGGTGGGCCTGGGATGTTAAATAATGCTCTTCGAGTGGTAACTGTACACTCATTGTCTGGTCCTTGAATATTGATAACATTGACGGAAGGCTCTTTCTTGGATATACAACCTATAAGGCTACCGTAGTCTATGTAGGATGAAGTCTGGTCATTGTTCTTCCCATGCTGTTGGTTTGGCTGGTGGTTGTTGGTGTTGTTGTTGTTTTGGATAGGTGCTTTTCCAAGATTTTGGTTGTTGTGTGGAGGAAAAGCATTTTGATAAATCTGTAAGCCTGCATTGGGAGAGGTTTGGGCACCAACAATGATTTCTTTCCAATCAATGAGGTCCTGCACATAATCCTTTAGTTTCATGCATCTGAGGGTGGTGTGAATGTTTACCCTATGGAACTTGCAATACTCATTATCTTTGTACCACGCAGCTTTGGATTGGCTTGGATCAATTTGCTTGGTAGGAGGAAATTTGATGAGGTTTTCCTTAGCCAATTTCTCAAAAATAACATCCAATGGCTCACCAAGGGGTGTATAGTTTCTAGGTGCGGGTTGGAATCTGGGTTTTTGTCCTACAACTGCATTGATGGCATTAGCTTGATTGTTAGACCCTTGAAAGTTGGGTCTTGTATTGTGGTTTTGATAGCTTTGGTTATTCCGTTGCTAGTAGTTGATAGCTTGTTGATTGTTTGTTTGATATGGTGGGTTAGACTGATTTTGAGAAGGACCAACAATACTCACATGTCTGGTGTCAGTGACGCCATCTGTTGCAACGTGCTTGTTTTTGTTCCAATACCTAGACTTGTCATTGGAATGTGATTGATTTTGGTTGGCCTCTTTGTAAATCTTGACCACACCATCTTTAATGAGTCCTTCTTCAAGGATCATTCCTTTCTCTTTGATATCTTTATAGGTCTGCAAACAGTTCATGGTCATGTGGTGAACGAAGCTGGGATGGGCATTCTCAATAAACATTTTCACCACATGGCATTCTGGCAAGGTGCAGGATATGCGGGTAGTAAGAGTTTGCCATCTTTGTAGGTATTCAGCAAGGCTTTCTCCACCTTTTTGCTTAGTGTGGACAAGGTCAACTATTGATAGCTCTGTTTCAACAAGATGGGCATATTGGGCTACGAATGCCTCAGATAATTCAGCAAAGTTTTTAATTGTGCCATAGGGGTTTCTGTAAAACCATTCAAGAGCTGGTCCAGCCAAGCTTTTGGGAAAAAGGCGCAAGAGGAAGACATCATTGTATGCCACGTCTTGGCAGTGCATGTAAAATTCTTTGATATGTGTGACAGGGTCTCCTTTTCCTCTGAATTTGTCAAATTTGGGTACCTTAAAGTGTTTGGGAAATGGTGTCATGGTAATGGCTCTATCAAATGGGTAAGGACACACATTCTCAAACTTGAATGTCTTTGGATCATTCCCTTCTTGGATGGATTTCAAAGTTGTCTTCATTTGCTCCCATTCTGAATTGATAGGTGATGGCTGGGGTGCCCCCAATGTAGGAGTGCCTTGAGGTAGGTATGCGCTAGATGGGGCCACTGAATATGGATGGCTGTGAGGGATTTGTTGATAGGGATTGTACATTGTTTGGGCACTTGCATGGTGGATGACGGGTTGTTGAGGGGGAGGTGGTGCATATTGCTGCATGTGTTGCGAGGCTTGCTGTTGATATGGGATTTGAGGTTGGGATTGAGGAACATAAGTTGGCTGTGGGATAAATGGATTGCTTTGTGGAGGTAAGGTATAAGATGGTTGTGAAGCTTGGGGAAAGGATCGGGGGGCTTGTGGGATTTGACCAATATATGTGGGTTGCGCCCCCATTTGGGATGGCATCTACAAATAATTGGTGGTTGGCTGGGGTGGTGGATTACCTCCTAGAAGTGGCATTGAAAAGTAGTTGGTAATAGGAGGTAATGGATTATTTGGTGGTGGAGGTGGTGGGAATTGAAAGCTTGGGAATGGAACTGATGGGGTTTGATAGCTTGGTGGCTGGATTTGGAAGCTTGGTAGAGTGGTGGCAGGTGCTGGGGTCACTTGGGAGCTTGGTAGAAAATTGGCAGTAGCTTGTGGGATTTGATAGCTTTGTGGAGTGAAGGTAGTAGCTTGTGGATTTGTGGCTGATGGTATTGAGCTCCCAAGACCTAATGGAAATGATGGAATTGTGCTTTGGGTTGTGGTGAACAAGCTGGGGGTGATGAAAGGTTGATTACTTGGCCCCATGGGTGGTATCCCTGTTGTATATTGTTGAGGTTGGCCAAAGATGCTAGCACTGATTTGGGAGATGGGTGGATTTGGAAGGTTGGGTTGGGGAGCAACAGCAGCAATAGTGAAGAGGGTGAACGGTGAGGTGTTTTGGGTAAAGGGGGTTTGGAGTGGAGAGGTATGAACCAAGGATGGAGTGGTGGTGGCTGGGTTGGCTTGTGGCATGGAGATTTCAACTTGGGTGGAGGATGGTATGTTTGGGTCTGTTGGATCATATGGATTGGTTGGAGGCTCTTCTTTTGGCATATATTGAGGATAATTTGGATCATAAGAGCCAATGGGTGGCGGCAACTGCCCAAACAATGGGTGAGATGGATCTGATAATGGAGGGGGTCTTCCAAAGTCAAAGGTTCCTACATTGTCCCTTTGAAAATTAGCCATGATTGTCTCTTTGTTCTTGTCTATAATGGCGTTTACTAATACTGCATTTCCTGGTTGGTTCATGAAGGCTTCAATGTCAGTAGGTGATGGCATAACTTTCTCTAGGCTGAAGGATGGCTGAGTGCTCAAGGGGGGTGAGGTTGTTTGATGCAAATGATAGGGCTCCATTGTTTCTTTCTTCTTGGCTAAGTGAGTGACGGGTGGCATGAAAAATGCTCCTAGGGATGAGATGCAACAAATGCTGGTGGATGCAAAAGGGGGGAAGGATTTTCTATGCAAATGATTGCATAGGTTGAGGAAAAGATATATGACAAAACCTAAAGAGGATTGGGTTGGGGATTCTAACTTCAAAGATATGTTGCCAAAGCACAAAAGGTCTGCTTTCCTATGTGCAAGCTTGGTGGTGATTGTGTCAACTTAAGGATAGACTGATGATCCTTTAGGAAGAACACAAGATTGACCACTTGTGGATCCCAACCTTTAGCTCAAGGTGATGAGGGATAAAAAGTGACAAAGCTAGATTACCCTAGACAAAGCTCTGTCAAAGGGATAACCTTGGTGAGATTGGTGGATTTGGAAGATTTTAGAAATGGCAAACTTTTGGCAAGGTGACAACAATTTTGAAAGCTTAGATGTGCAAGATTTTGGATTGCTGGCTAGATGGTTTGGTTCTAAATGAGATGGATGAGCTAATAATGCTTAAGGGGATAACCTAAGATGGCTGGTTTTTCTACAAAGATGACTCTAAAGTGAAGCTTATCCAAGAAGATGTGGAGAAACAAGGGTGTCTAATCATAGAAATCATGCCTAGTTGGTAAGGCATAAGCAAGATTAATTCCTAAATGTTGGGTAAATTTGATGGTGCGCTCTAACTAGGCCTCTTGAAGTGCTTCATCGACAGCTTTGTCCTCTGATTTGTGGAGTTTGGCAATTCACAAGCTTGGTGTTATTTCTTTTCTCTTGGCTGAAAGTTCTTGGTATGCTAGAGATGGCTTGATTTTGACTTTGTGAAACTTCTGTTTGGGTTTGGGTTGTTCCAACATAAATTCTTGAATTTTCTTTGCTTTGAGAGATCTCAGCTATTTTGCTTCGACTCGTTCAACTTCTAAAATAGGTAGTGACTATGCTAAGTGTGCCCTAAGCTAGGATTGACCAAGTTTGGCAAACATTCATTCAACAAGCAAAATAAAATCAAGCAATAGATAGGAACACCCAGATAGAAGTTTGTGGTTCTCAGAATGTGATACTTGCGCTGAGGAGTGTGTATGTTCTACAAATGTTTCGATCAGTCACCCCAAACACATTAACACCCTAGATGGTTTTTTGCAAGGGTGACAGTTGGTTTAGCTAGGCAGTCTTCGATATACCCAAGGTACGTGAGGCCCAAATTCGTAGATGAGACCAAAAAGATGTCATATAGTCGAGAGGAGCGGTAACCCACTTCTCCTCTTTCACTTCTCAAGGGTATAAATTTCTTTGAGGCTTAGCCCGAGTGACAAAATCTTGATCCCAAGAGAGGTGTCTTTCGATTCACCTCCCGATTCTTATACTCCGCCAGAACGTTGGAGTTGAGGTCATCCAAGGGGTGATGATATCCCCAAGCAGGCCTCTTAAAAAAAGAAATAAGGTTTTGGATCCTAATCTTATGCACCCAAGATGGCCTCGAAAGACGACAAGGGAAGAGAAGACTTAGATGACCTTGGGTTCAAAAACACGCTTGTTCTTTTACCAACTGACTCTTATGTGTGCTAATCTAGACCTTGCAAGCACTCATGTTTAAGAGACAATGTTCAATTCCAACTTGAAGCGCCAACAAAAGTAAATTGATCGAAGAATGCAAACAAGAAGAAGAGTTAGGGTCAACAAAAGTAAACTCGCGCACCCGGAGGCCCTCCACGTCAAGTATCGATTAATTTTTTTTAAGGCATTGAAGATTGAGTGTGTGTTCGTTTTAAACCCAAAACAAAGATGTGTGAGATTCAATTTTAAGCGAGCGCCCGGAGGCCCTCCACATCAATTGTTGTTCAATTTTAGTGCCTAAACTTGAAGTGTGATCGATTTAATCTAGAGTTTTGGTCATTTAAGAATTTTGATAAATCTAAAGCAAACGTTCAAAGACCAAGTGAGTTAGTTAGATTGTGGAACACTTAACACCTTTTTCAAGTAGACCCATCCCCATAAATGGCGCTGAGATTGCAACCAATGGTTGAATTGATGGGTGATTAAAAAAGAGGTGAGTCCAAGAAACTACTCAAATTGATTTTTGCAAATTTGTATTTAACTTAACAAAGTTTCTTAATTTTCCAAAAATCAAACTTTGCCTAAATTGCATGCAAAAGAGAGATTTGTTTGTTCTTTTTAATGGCCAAAAAATTGAAGTGTGAGATATTGCATTGATTCATTGATTCTTTGCATTCAAGATTGAGTTTGTTTGTTTTGAGCATGCATTTCAAAGAAAATTGATTTTAATCCATGGCATTCAATAGTGTGTTTTGAGCAACATTCATTCAATGGAAAATGTGTTTAACCATTCAAGTTCATTTTAGCAACATGCATTCAAAGATAAATGATTAAACATTCAAGTTCATTTTAGCAACATGCATTCAAAGACAAATGATTAAGCATTCAAGTTCATTTTTTAGCAACATGAGAACCTGCAAGGAACATGGTTAGTGGTTTCATATGTGCTCCAACTTGCAATGAGACAAAAAAAATAATTTAGTTAGTCACCCAAAATCTTCAAAAGTGAAAGCTTAACTATGAGAAATTTTTTTAAAACTTTTTTTGCTATTTTCTCTACGCGTAAAAATGCTTAGAATGGTCTAAATCCTATAGAACCACTAAAAGTCAAATTTTTATTTATACTCTTAAAAAGAAAAAAGAAAAAAGAAAAAAGAAAAAAAGTGTAGGAACTGATATGCTAAAATAGAAATGCAACATAAATAGGCAGAGACGATAGTTTATTAGGCGGAGACGCCAAGCTGCAGAGACGTCGAAACTCGCAGACGCTAAAACTCGCAGATGATAGTTTGATGAAGAAGGTAGTTGGCAGCGTCGGAGATGACAGTTGACTGCTGGCGGCGGCGGAGACGACAGTTTTCAGGCGGAGATGACAATTGACTGCTGGCGACGACGGAGATGACAGTTTGAGCTTTTGAAGGCGACACAGACGAAAGAATCCAGGCGAAGACGCTAAAACTCGCAGACGCTGATTTGCGTAGATGCCAAAATTCGCAGACAACAGTTTGGGCTTTTGGAGACAGCAGTTGAGCTCGCGCAGACGATGGTTGTGCAGGCGCAGATGACAGTTGTGCAGGTGCAGACGACAGTTTATCTTTCGCAGACGACGGTTGAGATGGCGGAGATGACAATTGAGTTTGCGCAGACGATGTTTTGCAGAGACGATAGGCAAAGATGCCAAACTGCAGAGACGATAGGCGAAGACGACACTGTGCGAAGGGAACCGACGGGTGCGATTTTTTTTCAAAATTTTTTGTTTTCTTGGTTATTTTTGGATTTAAAGGGTATGTCTTTCTCTCTAGTGCGTCCTTCAACCTGCAAAAACAAACAAAAATACCTTGCACCCTCTTAAACAACAACAAATCATTAGATTGTTAGTTTGTAAGCACAAAATATGGATTGAAAAAAGATTAAGGAATGACCCATATTGGGGTCCCACCGGGCGTACCAAAATGTATACACTAATCTAATGTGCTAGAAATACTAATTCAATGAAAGCATTTATACATTAAACTAACATAACATATAAGAGAGACAAAAAGAAGACAAACTCAAATGAGAATGTGAGCCATGGATAGGCTCTCTCAATGAGCTTGTTCTCTTATTTTTTAGATGTGTCTATGTATAGATTAGGGATGTATGCTCAATATGCTCAAAATTGCTTCAATGGTGGAGATGGGTAATGGAAAATTGGTAGCCTTGTGAGCTCTCAATTTGGCATTATAAGGGTATGGGTATGGCTTTTGGCTCTCAAAAGGGCATGATAAGTTTACTCAAATGGTTGTTGTTGAAATGGCTTGGGATGGGATTCAATTTATAGGCTAAGGGCTTGAGGGATGGAGGGCTAAGATGTAAGGAGAGATGAAGGCTTAAGGAGGGCTAGGATGCACTCAAAGGAGAGCACATGGATTGTGCTTGTTTAGCACCAATGAGAAGGTGACACTTGTCATAAGGAGGATGAGTGTGAGAGGGTAGGGTAAAGGGTTGGTTAAAAGAATGATGAGTGGGTTTGAGTATGTAAGAGAGATGTAAGAGGAATGAGTGTGGAAGAGGGAAGAGTGTGGAAAATGGATGTAAGAGTCATGAGTGGGCTTGTAAGAGTCTTTTATGGTTTATAAGAGCACTCATGACTTGGTGGTTGGGATTTTTGAGGGGAGACTTTGGTTTGGTTTAGGAAAGTCTTAAACTTGCTTAGGGAATGTGACAACATTAGGGGGTGGATTAAGCTTGGATTTAGGATTAGATTAGGGATGTTAGAGATGTGCAAGTGGATGACATTAATGAAGGTGGGTGAGTTAGTGGCTAAGCTAGGTTAGTATGGGTGGATGGGGTGGATTAGGCTAAATGGAGGATTAGGGATAAGTTAAGGGTTTTTGGATTTGAGGATTTTATTTATCAAATAGATTTATTTAATAAATGGGGATTTTGGAATTAGATAGAAGAAAAGGATTTAATTGATAAATAATAGGTTATTTGATTTATCAATTAGGGCTATAGATGATTAATTAAATTAATCAACTAGGGATGGAAAATGATTAAATAAATAAAAATTTAATTAATGATGCCTTTAGAGATGGCTAAATTAGATTACCAAAGCAGTGTAATCAAATTTAGGTGTCTACACGTAATAGGGCTAAGCCTTTAACTGAGCTCATTTCAAAAGAGTTTAAATATTTGTGGGTACTGATTTTCACTATGGGTTTTCCCTCTAACCAAAGGTTTCCACATGAAAAATATTGGTGTCTTTGTGTTGTGTGAACGTTTTATAAGTTGCCTTACATATAGTTTCACAAGTTTAATTTCAAGCATGTGGTGAATGGTTAAGATCTTTTTTGATTGATCTTTATTTGATAAGTTGGTAATAGTTTTGAATATGATTGATTATTGGTTCACCTTCTCTTAGTAATATTGGACATTAAGTATATTAACAATTGGTATAATTGCCTAGGTCCTCTTGGTGAAAAGCCTAAAAATTGTAGGTAAAGAACAAGATGATAAAGAAAGAAGGTTAAAAAATTTCTAAGGAAAAATTCTCCATATGGTGTGATAAGATGGAGATCTACATTGAAGAAATGACACCACAATATCGGACACATGTTGAGACCAGATGTATCAAACCTAATGGGACACTTAGTACAAATTATTTGATGGTGGAGATATAAAGCATACAAGCATTGGATTCCATTGTAAGTACCCCATCTGATACAAATTTTATTGATATTTGTGGATTTAATACTTTAATGATGTTTGAGAAAAGCTTAAGTTAGTTTATGTTGGAGATGTACATGTTTAGAGAGCTAGGGTTGACACGTTGAAAGGGAAATATGATTCCATGAAAACGATAGAAGGTGAAAATGTTGTTCAGTATGGTCACATGTTAAAAACAAGTTGTTACAATAAGAAGTGCTAGTAGAACCACAAATAATGAAGAACTAGTAAGTATAATGCTATGAACCTTGTTTCCTACTTATGCCATCAGAGTTTTTGCAATCAATGAATTAAGAAATTTAGATAAATTTTCCATTGATGGACTAAATAGAAATCTTACTACATTTGAGATGAATTGTTATGATAATATTATTCCCAATATTGAAGCATATTTCAAGGCCTCCTTACCAATGAGTCTAGGAAGCAAAGGAAAATAAGTTAGAGAGATTGATACTTCTCTTGATGAAGAAAGGAAACAAGATGAGTTTGAAGTCATACTTGCAAGTAAATTACCTAGAGGTATTGGTAAGTGTAAAGTTAAGCTACCTCTAAAATGATTTCATGCAAAAAGATAGGCCACATGGCTACTAGATGTCCTAATATTGATCAAAAGGAAAAGTCAAGAAGGTAAAGGACAAAGTAAATAAATACTATTATGTTGCAGTAGATGGAGTGACTAATGATGAATTAGAAGACGATGATGAATAAGTAGTGTTTATCAATGTTAAGGAGGAGACCACAAAAGGTAAAGGTAAGAAGGCTCTCATCTCAAATTTAGATCACAATAATGATTGGGTCATTGATAATGGATGTTGTCATCACATGACCAATGATAAAAGAAAACTCATTAAGCTTGAAGAGTTTTATAGTGTAGGATAGTCAGATTTGGTAACAATACTCAATGCTTTGTAAAAGGTGAATGTTTTATTTCTTTGAATGATAAGAGTAATGCTAATGATGTGTATCTTGTTGAAGAATTTTTCTTAGTGTCGTTCAACTTAATGATAAATTTTATCATCTAGAGTTCAAGGGAGGTATATGTAGGATTAGAGGAAGCTAAGGAGATTTGATTGCTACCGAGAGACATACCAAAGGTAACTTATTCCATTTGAGCACTACTGTGAACAATTGTTTGGCTACAAACGTTTAATATAGTTGGCTATAGATTAAAAGGTGTTTCCATGTGAACTTTGATAACTTGGTTAGGATAAGCAAGACTATTGTAATTATAGGATTTCCTCCACTAGTGAAACCAAACAATGTTATGTGCAAATAATGTCAATTGGGTAAGTTAACTAGTACTACTTTCAATAGTAAGTCTTGTTCATCTGAGAATGTCTTGGATTTAATGTATGTTAACTCATATGGTTCTTTGAGGTCTACAAGTTTTTATGGTGATTCATATTTCATGCTATTTGTTGATGATTACTTTATAATAACATGGACAACTTTGTTAAGAAAATTAGAAGAATTTCATAAGTTGAAAATGTTTAAGGCTTTAGCAGAGATGGAAAATGATAATAATTTCAAGTGAAGATCTAATAACGGTGGAGAATATTCTTGGGAATTTGTTAACTATTGTGATAAAAATGAAATCAAGAGGTAGATGTCTGCTCCAAAGACTTCACAACTATATGGAATAGCTGAATGAAGTAGAATGATTGTGGATACTACAAGAACCATGTTGATTCAAGGAGATGTTACAAATATGCTCTAGAGAGAAGCAATTATTATTACAATCTACACTATAAATCATATACAATTGAAGAAAGGTAGCGATAAGTCCCCTTATGAGTTGTGACATGGTCATACTCCTAATTAAGTCCTTTAAAGTTTTTGGAAGTAGATGTTATATTAAAAGGGATTATTTCATTATCAATTTTGATCCTAAGAGTGATGAAGGAATTTTCATATGGTATTCTACCAAAAGAAAAACATATAGATGTTTTAATAAGAGAATTAACAAAATTATCAAGAGTGTCAATGTGAAGGTAGATTTTAGAGATAAATATGATGTGCATGATGATTCCAATAACCATAAATCTAAAATTGCTTAGGAATTTTTTTATGTGTAACCATAAGAGCAAGAAGAGTAGGTAAAGACTGAGCAAAATAATGTTGAAGAGGAAATGATACAATTGGCAGAAGAAGAATTTCCAAAGCCCAAACTGATAATACCAAGATATATAAAGATGAATCATTCTACATAAAATATAAGTTAAGATGTGAATGGATGCTTACAAACTAGAATAAAGGTTAGAGAGAGCGCTTGTTTGATTTTAGAATTTAAAACAAGGACTGTTAGTAAAGCATTGAAAAGTAATGATTGGATGAAGGCTATGACAGAGGAATTTAATAAAATTGAGAAGAAAGACATTTGGACATTAGTTCCAATAACTACAAAAAAAATGTGATAGGTACAAAATGGATATTCAAGAACAAGCTAAATGAAGATGATGTAGTAATATAGAACAAGGAAAGACTATTTTGCAAAGGATATGCACAAGAGGAAGAACTAGACAATGGAGAGAACATTGCTTTGATGGCTAGACTTGAAGGTGTGAGGATGCTACTAGCCTATCCATCCTATAAGAAGTTCAAATTTTTTCAAATGGATGTGAAATTTTCTTTCTTGAATAGTGTTTAGACGAAGTCTACATTGAATTATCTACTGGATTTGTTGTTAGAAGATCAAGATATAGTTTACAAGTTGTAGAAAGAATTCTATGGGTTGAATTGAGCACCAAGTGAATTGTATGAAAGGTTACATTCATACCTAATCAAAGTTAGCTTCAAGAGAACTAATGAAGACAATAATGTGTGCCTAAAGATGGAAGAAGACAAATTGTTGATTGCTAGTGTTTGTTGATAACATTATCTTTGGTGGTAATGATGACATGAGCATGAAATTCATAGAAGAGATGAAGAAGGAATTTGAAATGTCCATGATAGGTGTGATTAAATTTTTCATTGTCTTACAAGTGATGCAACTCAAGGATGGTACTTTCATTTGTCAATCCAAGTATGGGAAGGAAGTGTTGAAGACTTTTGGGATGGAAGACTCCAACTAGTTGGAATGCCAAAGGTTATTGGATGCAAGTTGTTGAAGGAAGATGGTTTAGATTCAATGAATGAGACACTTTGTAGGTCTATGATTGAAAAAATATATTATATTGTTCATATAAGACCATACATTGGTCATGCAGTTGGTACTATTGTGAGATTTTAGTCTAATCATATAGAAATACACATGGTAGAAACAAAAATAGTACTCAAATATATTAAGGGAATAATTTATTATAGACATTGGTATCCTCATGAAGATAAATTTACTCTACGTGTGTTTACATTTGTAGATTGGGTAGGAAACATTGATGATAGAAAGAACACAAGTGGTGGAACATTCTTCCTAGGTGGGAGACTTGTATCTATGATAGAAGCAAAATATGTTGTAGCCTCAAGTAATTGCTCATAGTCTACATGGATAAAATAAGTCTTGAAAGAGATTAACGAGAAGATCATAGAACCAATGACTATGTTTTTTGTGATGATACTAGTGTAATAAATATATCAAAGAATCCACTGCAACAGCTCAAGACCAAGCACACTTTAAGTATCACTTTATAAGAGAAAAGATGGATGAGAAAGAGATGAAGATGGATTATGTGAACTCAAAAGAAAATATTTCAGATATCTTTAGAAATCCATTACTCAAGAATGCTTTTGAGTATATAAGAGGTAGGCTAGGGGTCATCTCCTACCCAAGTAGAAGTAAGATGCTATTGTTATATGAATCCAGTGGATTCATTGAATATTTATAGTGGATTTATGTAATGGGGACTACTTCTTACAGGGAGTCATTGAATATGAGGTTGTTGATAGGTGAATCATGATTGAGTGACACCTTTGACATGGTTGTCAAAGGGGGGATAAGTAGAAGTAGAAGAATTGAATGAGAGGATGAAGCAACTCAGGGGGAACAACTACATAGTGCACGACAATTGATGCTGCCAACTAATATTTTGGTGTTTCCATCACTAGTTAGTGTTTCTATCAGTGTCAAAGTGGGAGATTGTTGGCATAATTGATGCAAAGCATGTTGTAAAGATGTCTTAGTGTATAATTGATGTCCACTAATCAGTTATTATGTTGTCATTTATGTCAATTTATGGATTATTGGATGATAGTTTATCAGGAGCATTGTCCTAGTATATGTAGAGTAGAAATCTAGTACACGATTGATCTGAATATTGAGTTGGAGTGCCTGGTTGGTATGGGAGACTCTGAGATATCTCAAAATGATGTATGTACAATTTCATTTACTACACACAACTATGGAGAGATTTATGTTAGATTAAAGTATGAAAGTGTAACTAGGTTGACCACTTAGTGATAGACAATGAGTGATTTGATTAGTCTATCATTTTTTGATGGTCTAGATGGTGTAACTCAAGATTTATGATCTATACTCAGTTATGAGATTAGTGTTATAGTCACACATGATTGGTTTATAGGAAGGCATATTATAGATCACTTAAAGTATGTTTAGGAGAAAGTGCAAGACCACTTACAACAATTTATGTTTGATCCTCAATGGGTAGTGTCTAGGTTGACTCTGGTAGATATTTTACAATGTAAAGTTAAGTGATGATGTGGAAATATTGTGAGATAAATGAGTTATATTAAATTGGTAATAGTGATCAAATTTATCGCAGTCATGCATGCTCATTGGAAAAAGTGCAAAAGGATAAATATTCTTTGTTGAATCGATGTGTGGTTCAAATTGATGCTTGTGTGATGCTTGTGTGTGGTTCAAATGAGAAGGGGGGTGGGTGAATTAGTTGTGACAAAATATAATTGAAATAAAACTTATAAATCTAATCTCCAACAATTAAAACAATGATGCACAATAATAAGAAACTATACACCATAATACAATGATTTATTGACTAGGGAAACCCTTGATCAAACATAAAATATCGACGTGGATGGAACCCACAAGATAATGTAATAATATATAAGTTCCTTGTTAAAGCATGTGATCATGTAGGAGTCAAATACAATGCATTGAGCACAATTGTCCTTATTAGAGGATAAATCCCTGTTAAGAGACCTTGAAACCTTGTTAGAAAGTTCTAACCTTACACTACAACATTTGGGGTCAAATTGTGATGACATTTTGCGACAACGGTCTAGTTTTTGGTGATTTTCATATTTTTTTTTGCAATTTTCCTTGATGTCATCGCAATACCGATGTTAGAGTCGTAATTGTGACATTGGTGTAAGTATAAAAAAGAAAAAAGAAAACATGACATAAATCATTCCCCATTTGTTTTGATTGTGGAGAGCTACATGCAAAAGAAGGTGGAGAGCTCCAAATGAATGAAGGTGGAGAGTTGTGCACAAAAGAAGGTGGAGAGCTCTGAATGTTGTCATGCCCCTGTGCTTGATGCATTTTGTTCTTGTAATATCCCTCCATTCGTTGCTATGCCTTTTCTCTATGTTTTATTTCCATGTTCTTTATTTGCAAATTGGTTGCCAAGCCCTTGTCATCTCTGTGATTTTCGTGCCATGCCTTTTCTTTATGATTTCCATGTTGTGCTATTGCTCTACAGTTTTGTTGCTATGGCATGCCTTTGCTCTATGATTTCATTTCCATGTTGTGCCCCTGCTCTATGATTTTGTTGCCATGCTCTAGATTTGCGATTTTCTTCAAGGACTATGTAAATATTGGTTTCTTTTCCTTCAAAATAGGTATATCTTTACATCTCCTTCTGAACATGTATATTTAGAGATCTTTTTAAAGGTACTTATTACATCTTAGCACAACAAAAAAAATGATCCAGCTGCATGCATATTCCAAAATCCAAATAAAAATTAATAAACCTCACTCAACCCATGCTAAATGACTTACCTCAAGATACTCCACAAAAATAATGCATAGTAGGAAAAATGGGTAGAGTTTGCAAAATTTTTTACAAGAACATATCATAGCAGATATTTTTAGAAAGAAACTAGCCATAACCAGTTAAATGGATCTAGTTTTTGATTCATAGGATTGATTACAAATTCCCACAGAGCTGTCATTAGATTAGGTACAATAAAATGAACAATCAATTGTACCTAGCTAGCATGATCAAATTTAGTTTTTCAAGGTGATAATATTGCATATGCAAGGAATTGAAGAATAACTTCAGTGAAGAGTTGAGTGTAAGGAGTTGAAGAAGAAAGTTCTGCTTCTGTATAAATGCCATAATCATGAGGCTCATTCCCTTGTAGAAGCCTCTCAAAAAATGACATTACCTCTAAATCATGCAAAGGATGTTGATGTGGTTCCCAACCTTGAAAAACTCTTATAAGAGTTTGATATTTGGAGTGTAAATTCTCAAAGACACTTGCAAGTGATTCCAATGTCATAGTACCTACCGCAACACTTTCTTGGATTCTATCCAGTGGCTCCCATAATATCCTCTATGTTGTGTACCTATTGTTTCTTCCATGCATTCTCTTTCTAAAGCAACTCCTTCTCCTTCTCTTTCTAAAGCCACTCCTCCTTCGCTCTCGTGCCTTAAATTTTGACTATCAAATTTCTGAAAATTTGCCTCTACCTTATCTAAAATCAACTTTACATTGTGTTGTAACTCTAGCATAGGTGTTTGATCATTGACAACTTTCATTTCAGCATTCAAGTTTTCAAGATTGGTCAACACCCTCACTTGCATACCTCTCATGTCAAGCACTTTCTGTATTATTTCAACACCATATTCTTGCTTTTGAGCTAATAGTTCTTCAAGTGCATCTTCTTGTAAAACAGTAATTTTGTTGGATGATTGTAAACTGTTAGAAAGTGCATTTTTGTTTTCATGTATATAATAATAATAATAATGAATAATAATAATGTTTTCATGTATGTCAAAAAAAAACTAACATTACCATTGGATCATATAATAATGAAGTAATCAACCCAATTAATCAACAACTACACCAATTTGACTATTGTTTCCAATGTCATAGTACCTTCACATGCATTTTCTTGTAGAACATTAATTTTGTTGAACAATTGTAAACTTTTAGAAAGTGCATTGCTGTTTTCATGTATGTATGTATGTATGTATACAAAGAGATCTTGTGAAAAGTGGACTATGGATTATAAACAAAAAATAAAAGAAAACACAACATTAATCATTCCCCATTTGTTTTGATTGATTGTGGAGAGTTGCATGCAAAAGAGGGTGGAGAGCTCTGAATGTTGGTGGAGATTAGTGGAGATCTAGGATTTTGTTGCAGTTCCCTTGTGATCTCTGTGCCCTTGCTCTGCAATTTTCTTCAAGGGGAGAAGAGGTACCTATGTAAATGTTATTTTCTTTTCATTCTAAACATGTATCTCTTGTTCATATATAATAGCTTTGGTTAGATTCAAGGATAACTGATTATGATGATTGTATGCATATGTGCATGCATGTATGTAAATCAGTGCTTTACACACACACACACACACACACACACACACACACACACACACACACACACACACACACACACACACACACACACACACACACACACTGCATAGTACTTGTGCTAAATTAAATTAATCATTCATGTCTTCAATTCACACACACAATTATCCTTGCATTCAATTGAATTTATTCATGCCAAATTAACTTATTCATGCCAAATTAACTATACAAAAATCTGTACTTACAAATTATATTATCTCTTCATGATTGATTAAAGATCTCATGCATAATATCATCCAGGTAATGATTAGATGCATTCACATTAAGTCATAATAGGATCAAGTAGATGATCTATTTATGTTACTTCATACTTGTTTTATTGAAAATTTTGTTTATCATACTCAGTAATACTAGAATTATACAGCTACAGCTAGTACTCTTGTTTATTTTATTTAATCATATAAATTTTCTTAAAATTAGACTGTATATTTGTTATCAATAAAACACAAATATGGATCTCTAATAGTTATTTTTTTTCATTTCAAGATCTTCATAATTAACGTGACGAGTTTTCACTACTGCACAATGGAATAGCCACAGTGGGGAGCCACATAGCTCATGGCTTTTTTCACCAAATTATATTTTTATTTTATTTTTGTCCTTCAAAAATATTATAGGTGAATGCTCTTCTGATTTTCCATATATTTAATAATTTGTTGCTTGTCGTTTGAGGTTATTTTCTATTATGAGATAGAGACATCTATCATAAGGATGGACATGCCAATTTTGATCATCCCACTTTCGAAGCTGATTCCCTTATCAAATTAATGGAACTACTTGCAACTGACACCTTGATTTTTTGCAACTTGCTCGATCAACCATTCAAACAATTATCTTCCTCCTATGCCAACATCTAATCTTCTGTAAGTCTCTCTCCTCTAAAGACCTAATACATGGAGCCATTATCATCATGAGTAGACTCACTCTCCTTAGAAGAATTCAATCGAAACTATTTATACCAAACTAAGTATGCAGAAATCTATACATAAAATTATATTATCTCTTGGTGATTGAATAAAGATCAAATACAGTTTTTAAATGTGATAAAATTGCATTTGTAGATCTATGGATGTATGTATGTGTATATGTATGTATGTATGTATGTATGTATGTATATATGTATCTCTGCATCTCATTGCCGTGCCCTTGTGATCAATTGATGGGGCAAATATAAGAGATACATGTTTAGAAGGAAAAGAAAAGAACATTTACATAGGTGCCTCTTCCCCCCTTGAAGGAACTCGCAGAGCAAGTACATTTGGGCCCAAACACCACAAATTATACTGGCATTGCAAATTACTGTCACAATTTGACTCCAAATGTTGTAGTGAGCTGCAAAGGGCACAAAGATCAGAAGGGAATGACATGAAAATGAAAGAATAGAGAAAGGGAAAGGAGATCATAAGGGAACACCAACAAAATGCAGAGATCACAAGGGCACGACAACGAAATCCCAGATCTCCACTGATCTCCACTAAGGGCATGACAACAAAATGCAAAGATTATAAGGGCACGATAATCAAATGCAGCGATCACAAGGGCACAAAAATGAAATATCCACCAACATTCAGAGCTCTCTACCCTCTTTCATATGCAACACTCCACAATAAAAAACATGGGGAATGATTTATGTTGTGTTTTTTTTTTTGCTTATATCTAAAATCAACTTTACACTGTGTTGTAAGTTGGCCATAGGTGTCTGATCCTTGATAGCTTTCATTTCAACATTTCAACATTCAAGTTTTCAAGTTTCCTCTTCATTATATAGTCCTTTCCGCCCTAAAAAAAAACTTTGTTACTTCATTAAAATAAGGACTTGAACAAAGCCAATGATAAAAAAAATCCCAATGTCCACAATCCAAATAACAAAATAATAAAACTCACTCAAGCCATGCCAAGTGACTTAGCTCAAGATCTTGCACAAGAATAATGCAGACCAGGAAAAATGGGTAGAGTTCGCAAGAAAATTTAGAAAAACATATCATAGCAGATATTTTAAGAAAGAAACAAGCCATAACCTAGTTAAATTGGTCTAGTTGCTGATTAGCTGGGTTGATTACAAATTCTTGTAGAATTGTCATCAGATTAGGTACAATAAAATAAATAATCAGCTATTCCTAGCTAGCAGGATCAAATACAATTTTCCAAGGTGATAAAATTGCATATGCAAATGTATGTATGTATATATATATATATATATATATATATATATATGTGTGTGTGTGTGTATATATATGGATGTATGTATATATGTATGTATGTATATATGTATCCATGTATATGTATGTATGTATATATATAGAGAGATCTTATGGATTGTGGAGATTAGTGGAGATTTAGGATTTCATTGACATGCCCTTGTAATTGCTTCATTTCGTTATCATGCCCTTGTGATCTATGTATATGTATGTATGTATGTATGTATGTACATATATACACATATGTATATGTATATATGTGTGTGTGTGTCTCTGTGTGTGTGTACATATAAATAGAGAGATCTTGGCACAACAGAAAAATAATAAAACTCACTCAATAGGTAGCATGGCCATGGGTATTGTCACTAATGGTTTGAGTAAAGTCCCTTGGCTCCTAGGAATTTGTAGCATAGGTTAAGGATAGTAACTCCTTACACTCAACTCTTCATTGAAGTTATTGTCACTGCCATAATGACATTATGCTCAAAACATGAAAAATTACCTCTAAAACACAATGAGATTACCTCTAAACATGACATTACATAGTGTACCTGGCTATTGAAAATAGAAGGCTAAACTCTGTGTTTCAGCATCAACTTGACTGGTCTATTTAGACCCATTGATTATTGTCACAAGCTTTTAAACATAACTATATAAGGAGTGAGTTAGGATGTATATAGGTTAACCTTACATTAACTATAAGGGTGTCACAATATTGTAATTATAGAAAACCACCTGATTCGCCTGAGTGGGTGTATGATGGCAAAGAGTTGTATTAGGTGAGTACAACTCACTAGTGATTATAGGAATACAACTATATCAAAACAATTAGAAACTAGAACTACATATTCATTATAGTGAGTAGTTCAAGGGTCTTGATCCTATGGTTACAGGTATGTAGGCAGCTTGGTAGGTGAAGTATGCCTCCAGTGTGTAGAAACCTTGGACATAGTTAGGTAGTTGAGCTTGCACCTTCTGTAATACTTCATCTGACATGTAACTAATCTTGCTAATAGACCAAATTCTTGGATTAACCACTTTGAAAAAGATATATATGAAAGAGATTAATAGGATATTCTTCTATATTTGAGGGAATTATTTCTAATTTTGTTATTACACATATATGATTATTCATCAATCATGTGTGATTTTGATTATAATTTGTTGTAATTAATAATATCTATTTTTATTCAATACTCTTTTCATCCCTTTTGTTCACTGATGTTTGTATATCCTCACTAATTGGCTAAGTAGATATAGTTTTATTGATAGGAATTCATTATTTGGTGACTACATTCTCTTTGTATCAGATTGGATTTAAAATTCATGTTCATTATATATAAAATTCCAATGGTTGTGCGTCACAATCCCTAAGAGTCTTTTCCCTATTTTCTCTTACAAATAAATTCTGATATGTCTTCAATACTCTATGCTCTTCTTTTTATTGTTTTCAACTTTCCTAATATCTTCCCTGTAGATGTCTCGTTTGAGTTGAGATTTAACCTTCAATTGTTGATTCTTACAAACTTTTGACTGAAGACTTTGTGTAGTGAGTTGAAATTGAATATGTCTTTTATTTGATATTTAAATTTGATTATAATACTTATTTATTATTATTGTTATTTTTAAAATTTAGTCTTAGAAATAGATATTATTATTTATTTAACTTTATCAAATGCAATTAAAATTAAATTAAATCAAATTATATTTATTTATTCCTCATAATAACTCTATTATTAAAATTGATCTTGGAAACAAGGACCATTACAGTTTGCCCTTCCCAAAATTGCTAGTCCTCAAGTAATTCAATATTATCTCCTTATGAATTGGTTGACAATCTTGCAACAACAGTTTTAGTTTGGGATTAGTTACTTGAAAAATATAAATATAAATATCACAAGATTAGATTTTAAATAACTAAGATAAATTTTAAAAGAGGAACTTATCTTTATATACTTTTTGATCCTTCCTTTGCCTTTCTTTGACCCATGAAAAGTCTTGATTAATAATCCTCATAAGTATTGGTAGAGACTTTATCTCGATTCACCTTCGGTCTTTTGACAATTTCCAATTTCAACATATTTTTTGAGAGGCTAACAGGGCCACTAACTTCTTGGAAAATGTGGGGATTGATTCAAATGATGAGATAGATTTGATGAGTGGAGATCACATTCCACAGAGTTTGGGGCATTTGTCAGTAAAGACATTGGTTAAAATCTGAAAGAATCCCCTTGTATATGGTCAATGGTGTTCTCATGAATTTTTGGTGTTGTTGCTACCGTCCTTAGATTTTGAACAATCTTTCTCTTAGATCTTCTATAGTATTCTGTCAGTACTGCTTGGATTGACAGGAGATTGTCACTATTTTTTTGTAGACTAAGTATACTTCCTCCTTTTGCTATGTTGGGAAAGTATTTGGCACACTCCTTTTCTATTTATTTGGGCCTCTATTCTTTTAAAATCTCAAATCAAATGGTATTCTTTGGAATTCAATGTGGGCATGTGCAGGTTGTAGTGGTGGAGGAGGTGCCAGAAACTCAAGTGGTCAAGATCTTCAAGAAACCCAATGAGCAGGAGAAGGATACAATTATTATGCTGTTGGGAGTATATTATTGGTCTGATGATCATGGTCATGATGACAAAGTGGTATTTGACTTATTCTAACCTATAATACAAATTTTGGGCTATCCTATTTTTGCATATGGTGTGGCTAGGAGGATGATTGCTGAAAATCTCTATTTGTAGGTGATGAATGCTCTGGATCTAATAGATACGAACTTGGCTGGAGGAGTCTTCTAAATGTTTTCTTTCTTGAAGTTGAGGGAAAGAAGAAAAAGATGAAGAAAGCTTGGTCACTTTACAAATCTGGGGTTGCAAAAAGAATATGATTGGAGTAGGTTTAAAACATTTTTCCAAGAAAATGATGATCTTTTCCCATCTGAAGTCTTTCCCAAGTTGATTTCAGAACGCAATGAGATAGGATACCTAGTTCATTAATTTGGAAGGTTTGGTCTATTGAGATGATATGTAATGGAGTGTTAGCTCCTTGATATTATGTATTTTCTTTCTTAAGTAATTAAGTATTCTATTTCTTATGATATTATTGTAAAAGTGATAAATGTGGAAAGAAATGATGGCATTCAAGTTAAAAAACTACGACTTCAAACTAGATCTTGGAAGTTCATGTACATTCTTAAGTAGACATTTGTGAGCACTAGGTGTGTGAAGGCTCCATGAAAAAACATATAGAAGAAAAAAAGGTCACGATGAATATTTTTGATGACATGTTTTCTAAGAGCATACACAAGTTCCTTAAGGTGACTTGGCAATACTAAATTTTCATGTTTGCCAACACCACTGCTCTTCCTCCATATCCTGCACAAATAAAAAATGTTGCCTCCAATATCACAACCATATGGTAAATGGGAATAGCACATGCCTAATCCATAACCTAGTTAAATTGGTATAGTTGCTAATTAGTTGGGTTAATTATAAAATCATGTAGAACTATCATTAGATTAGGTACAATAAAATCAACAATCAGTTGTTCCTAGCTAGCAGGATCAAATACAGTTTTCCAAAGTGATAAAATTGCATATGCAGATGCATCACTTGAATGCCAGGCATGAAGCATATTCCCCAATTTCTAATGAATGGTTGGATATAAAGGCTCCATATGATGGCCCAACAATGGAAGCCAAGGATGTAACCATGCATGTATTGGCATAGTTAATGTCATTGTTAATGATCATTATATTTCCCCTAAATACATACATTATATATATACATATTGCCCATTAACTTTGCATTATTTTTATGCTGGATCTTGAGTTAAGTCACTTAGCACAAGTTGAGTGAGTTTTATTGTTTAATTATTTGGATTCTAGAATATGTATGCAACTAGATCAATTTTGTTGTTGTGCTAAGATGTAATAAGCACCTTAAAAAAGATCTCTCTGTGTACATACATACATATATACCTACATGTATATGTATTTATATGTATGTATGTATATATCATGTGGAGATCTAGGATTTTGTTGCCATGCCCTTGTGATTGCTACATTTCATTATCGTGCCCTTGTGATCTCTACATCTTGTTGTCATGCTCTTTTGATCTCTACATCTCATTCGTTGTATTGTACCTAATATGATGAAAGTTCTATAAGAATTTGTTGTTGTGCCTTTGTGATCTTTACATCCCAAATATCTATTGTTATTGTTAATTTGGACATCACTATATGGTCTAGAGTGTTATTAAGTACTGAAGCCAATAGTTACTTCTCCCATGTCTCCAAAAAATGTAGCATAGGTTTAGGGTCCCTTGGCTCCCAAGATTTTGTAGGAGCTATTCTCATTTCTGGAATGACTTGTTTTTTCCTAAAAATATCAACTATGATATGTTTTTGTAAAATTTCTTGCAAACTCTATCCATTTTTCTTGGTCTACATTATTTTTGTGGAAGATCTTGAGGTAAGTCATCACTTAGCACCTTAAAAAAGATCTCTCTCCATATACATGTATGTATGTATGTATGTATGAATATATGTATGTATGTATATATGTATGTGTATGTATGCATGTATGCATGTATCACGTAGAGATCTAGGATTTCGTTGCCATGCCCTTGTGATTGCTGCATTTCATTGTCATGTCATTTTGATCTCTATATATGTATGTATGTATATATATGTATGTATATAAACAGAGAGATCTTGGCACAACAAGAAAAGAATAAAACTCACTCAACAGGTAGCATGGTCACAAATGTGATGGCAATGCCTATTGGTAAGTAGATTCCTCTTTTTCTCTCTCATTTTTCATGTGTTTCTTTCATTTGAACTATTATTTCTTAGGGGGCATTTTCTAATATTGGATTTAGTTTATGCAGGTGGCAATGAGGACATTCTTGGATGTACCCATGTGATGAATTATTCATGAGCAATGAAAACGTTCAAATGCATGGACAATAGGTGGAGTTGAAAAACATAATAGATTTGCATTTTTGTTTGAGGTCATTAATTGGGTATTAAATAAATGTAATTATGTTGTGCTTTATCAGCTCTTCCTACTATCCATGCATTTGAATGTAGCATGCATTCTCGTTTTAGAGTGGCAAAATCTTATTTTGGATGTGATGAAAAAATGACATGCACTAGAAGATGGGAAAATGATGTCACTTTGCAGGTATGAAACCCTTTTATTATACTTTAAACATTGATCCTTTTTAAAAGATTTTAGATGTTAACGGGGAATTTAGATGTTGTGAGGGGGCAGAGCAGGTGCAAATGAGCTTCCACCTTTACGTGGTTGGCTCTGATTAGTAGAGAATAATTAAACTATTCTCGAAACCAAGTGAAGCTCAATATTGACCTATTTTGCAATTGTCATAGAAAAAAAATTGAAATGTGTGATGTTGGAGAGAGTTCTTTTCTAACAAATCTATTTCTAAAATACGATTTTGGTTATGAAAATTATTAGGACACTGCAATGCTCTTAATAGTCATAAGAATCATCTGGTCTCTCCCAAAAGATAAAAATAACAGGAAAACCAGTTATAGGGGTAAGAGCGTTGCAGTGTCTTGATAATGTTCATAACCAAAGTTGATTTTTATAAATAGATTTGTTAGGAAAGCACACTCTCTAACATCACACATTCTATATTTTTTCCTAGCATGTAGTCATTGTAACTCTGATGGCTAGCTGTCGGTTCCACAATGTTGCTGCCACATATTCATCACTATTGCGATGGATAGGTACAAAGGCTAGTCAGGGGATCCAAAATTTTTTTTTCACATGGACATTGCACATGAGATGGGGCCTTTGACAGTGTATTTGCCCCTGTGGATTCAATTTAAAACAGCTTGGGTTGTCGTAATTGTGATGAGAGACCTTGCCATCACAACTTTGGACGACAAAAATTTGACATGAGCCAATTCCTGTCAGAGTCGCTTGGGTGACAAATGGTCATCAGCATTGTGACATCTTGCCATCACAATTTGGGCCCAAATTTAGTAGTGTTATTAAGTGATAATATAAAACAAATAGACCCATTTCCTAAATGCTCCAACACGTGCGAAAGACAATATTTTAGGATAACATATCCAAACTCATGAATTGATTGGTTTGCAATTTTTCAAATTAGTTCCTTTGAAGCACACCTCAACCAATCAACATTACAATTACTCTTCTTTGATCATCCAACATATAAGCTCACATCTACATCAATTGATAACATACACAATGAAACTCAACCATGGAAAATAAATTTCCTTTATATCCCTTATAAATAATTAATTAGGTTGGCATATTAGAGCTTCTCCAATGTACATTTAATTATACAGGTCCACAATAATGCATACACACCTCCATAAGCATCATTACTAATAATAAAACAAAGTTCCCACACATTACTATAGAGATATTATACTTTACAATGATAAATAACATGCTTCCTCAACATAATCAACTTCTGGTAAAATATAACACACATTACATATCAACGACCTTTCTAGAATAATTGAAATGGTTTCTAATCTCTAACAAACACACAAACAAGTCTTCTATCATATCCCAAGTTTTTTGACATTAATTCCTTCTCACCGATAAGATATAGAAAAAATACTACCAATTGTCCTTGTCATTATTTCCTATACACTGGTCTGCTACCAATCTTCAACAAGTAGGTTGTAACTTCTCTAGAACATAACATAAAAGTTAGAAAATATAGACATAATATTTATACTCATTTTTATACACAAATCTAAGCTCACATAATATATTTTGGCACATATCAACTTCCATTGACATCTTGATAATCAACCTACGATATACAAAATTTATGTCTATTATGAACATACAAATATATGTTGTTATCAATGACAAAACAAGTCATAATACAACATAACAACTACTCATCCAAGTGCCAACGAAGACCTCAATTCCTAACAATCACCCCCTTTGGCATTGATGGAAACATATAGTGAAAAATCCTCAATTCAATCATGAACTATATCTTGTAGATTACTTAGTACAATTTTTTGAATATCTTCAACATATATAACCTTCATCTATAGCTCAACTCTAATACATTCCTACATGAATTTTCTCTCCTGTAGGGTTTTCATTCATCTTCTCCCATTTTGACATCAATGGAAAAGGTGCCAATATGTGAAATATAACTCACTAATGTTCTCATGTTCTAAAATCTCCTCCCACTTTGATGACAACATTCATCAAAGTACCTGCATTGTATCAAGATAATTTACAACCAAAGAAATGTTAAGTACCAAAAAATAGTGTTATACCAATAATCATTACATAAGAGCTCTATGATTATCTCTACTCAATGTGACCACTCTCCCTAAGGAGAAGTGCCAAACATCATATCCAAATGAATATGCTTTGAATACAATGGACTGATGCAAACATTCATCAATTATTCTTCACAAGGTGGGGCCATTATCCCAAGTGTACGTCTAAGATACTCAAAGGTGTCTTTAGCCAATGATTTAGTAAACATATCAACTACCCATTCTTTTATTCTCATCACATATTTCAATCTCATTTCCTTCTTGGTGGCTTTCTTTCTTAGAAAATGATACTTAATTGCACCGTGTTTAGTCTTTGAATGTAAAACTAGATTCTTAGACATATTAAGTGCAATTTTATTATCACAATGTATGTTAGTAGGTTAAAAAAATGTAATACCATATCATTTTGCATCTATTTCATCCACATTATTTGACTACAATTATTTGTTACAACTATATATTTTGTTTCTATTGTAGATTGACAAATACAATCTTGCTTCTTGCTTAACCAAGATACTAACCTTTCTCCAAGGAAAAATGCTCCTCCACCTATTCTTTTTCTATCATCTACATTTCTCGTCCAATCAACATCAATATAGGCACACATCAGTAAATTTACCCTTGTTTTTTGACCAAAATTTTCGACCAAAGTCCATATTGGTCTATGATTTTTTTGATTTTTTAATGCTCGTGTTGGTCAAAATTTTGAACAAATTAAGCTTTTTATACTCGATTTGGTTGAAATTTTGACCAAATCGGATTCATAATGAAAAAAAAAGAAAATCGTATTCATCATTTTGTTATTTGGGGAGTTTATTTAGCTGGTTTGTTTGGTGGCAGGAATTTGTTGTTTAGTCTATCCTTGGATTGTATAGGAACACCTCTTGGCATAATAGGACCCTGAGGTAAATTATTTTTCCCCATGGTGAGTATGAGATTTAAATTAGAGATTGTTGTGGATTGGGATATTTGGTAAAACTATTACAACCATAGGAGGCTCCATATTGGCTATGTTGTGTCCATGTAACCAATCATGTATTTGGACTTGCTAACCTTTTTTTGTAGGCTTATGCATTGTAACTTGTCCTCTTTAGGTGTGTAGGGATCATTTGTTAGTGTATTGAGTATATGCTTTTGGTAGATTTAGAATGCCTGTAATGTATGATGTTATCATGTTTTTGAGTTTAGCAGGTATCTACTTGTAACTGTGATATCTAACATATATTTCAGAATTACTGAAGAGAATAAGAAAAATGCCCTTCTCTTCATTCTTTGAAACATGATGAACTTAGGCATTGCATGATTAAATATTTTCATTGAAATTTTCCATAGATCAAGGCTTATGCATCATAACTTTTTCTCTTTAGGTGTGCATGGCTCTTCATCAATGTATCATTGTATTGTGTATATGCTTTTGGTAGATTTTGAATGCTTATAATGTATAATATTATCATGTTTTATAGTTTAGAAGCTATCTACTTGTTATTGTGATGTTTAACATAAATTTCAGAATTGCTGAAGAGAATAAGAAAATTGCCAGCTTCTTCAGTCTTTGGAAGATGGTGAACCTAGGTATGACATGATAAAATCCTCTCACTGAAACTTAGTATAGATCCTTTCCCATGCTAACTACTGGCAACTTGAGCATCACGAAGGTCTAGCCTCTAGAGTTTGGACATAATGTTGATTTGAAGCATGGTGTACCATTGAATATATAGATTCAATTGGGAGAATGATGAGGAATGAAAGGCTGCACATAAACAAATTCTAAATTCTATGATCTACTACCACTTAATGAATGACTACACTCACCAATTGGTAGGAGAGAAGTTCAATAATGTAATAGTTTACATACACTAAGATCTGCTTACTCTTGTATAACTAAGAGACATGTTCAAGAAATATAGATAAATGCAATATTGCTAAGGATTATCTTTTAGTTTGGTCCATTTAGCATCATTAGTAACCTCTAATACCTAGGTCGCATCTCTAAGAACAATTTCTCTTGGGACATAATATTGGTGAATTTGAGCAAGGTGACCAAATTTTTCTTTCAAAACCATATGTGCAGATATAAACATTAAGTACATGTCCAATAATTTTGTAGATATATTTTCCTGTGAAGAAAGACTACACCTAGCAATATGAAAATAGAACAAAATAATGAGACAATTGGTAGATTGTGGTCTCAATTCTGAAGAAAAGTTGATAAATATAATTGTCTTTGCAAAAAGTGCAAGGGCTTAAAGAATCGAAGAATTCTAATCACAACAACTCAGAGTCATTTTAGGAAACATGGTCACGTTGAAGAGGGCCACAATTTTCATCGATTAGTGAATGCAGATTTCCAACTGGAGGAACATGGAGGTGTGAATATCCAAGCTAAGGATGACACTCCTATGGAAGAAGATGATAATGTGCCAGAGGATATGATTGAAGAAGATTGTATTGGCATAGCTGATGAAGATGCTCACGATGATGGTACTAGCATATTTGATAATGATGATGAAGATGTTCTTGATATACCTATACTTGAGAAGGCACACAAGCCCCTATACCAAAGCTCCCAAACAACTATTCTCTTTGCTATAGTGTTGTTAGTGAACTTGAAGGTTATGAATAGTTTATCCAATGTAGCAATGTCGTGTATGCTAAGGTATGCCATTTTTGTCATCTTCAATGTTAACATATCATTACTGCTCATTATATTAACAATTTATATTTGTTATTGTAGGTTGATAGGTGAGTTTTTGTTACCACCATCAAACATTCTACCTCATTCGTACCAAGAATTATCTACCATTAAAAATCAAATTGGAATGAAGTATCAAACAATACATGCATGTCCCAATGATCACATTCTATATCATAAATAACATGAATTTGCAACATAATGCTCTGATTTTCATATTAGTAGATTTTAATCAGATCAAATAACAAAAAAGGTGCCTCACAAGGTTCTTTGGTACATTTCCATTATTCCACATCTTCAACTATTATTCAAGTGCACTAGCTTGACACAATTTATGGTTTACCATGCACACAATAGAAGTCAAGCTAACATTATACGAATGCTTACAGATGGTTTTACATTTAAAGAGATAGAAGAAACATGACTAGAATTTAAAGAAGAACCTTGTAATTTCAAGCTTGCATTGATAGTGGACGTGTCAATCCATTTGGAGATATGAGATCTGTTTACTCAGTGTGGCTTATTTTTGTTATTAACAATAACATTCCTTCTTGGATGTCCATAAAGAAGGAGCACATAATGTTGTCAATGATTGCACTCGGTATTTTTTTATTTTATTAGTTATCTAAATTAATTTATAAATAGTACATCAAAATGGTCATAATAACTATGTAATGTTTATGTTCATTCAATTACTAGGTAAGTACCAAGTTAAAGATTTAAACATGTATATTGAGCCCTTTATTGATGAGTTATTGAACTTATGGAATGGGTTCACTATGTGTGAAATCTCTAGACCAATAGGACAAAGAGAATTTCAATTCCATGCAATGCTTGTATGGACAATACATATGCTCCGAGGCTAACTCATTTTTGCTATATGTTATATTGTTAAGGTCACATATTTTTGGTCTATTATAGTACTTACACAATATTGTTGTATGCTTAAGTTGCAAATGATAATTGTACACAATCCAATTGTACATTATATTTTAAGTCTTTAGAAAAAGGAAAAATTTGCATGTCTAGTTTTTGGTCTAAAGATGAAATCTTATCAATCAAGAAGTTTAGGAAAGTAGGTGTTCGATGAGTTTAGGCACTTTCTCCACAATAACCATAAGTATCAAATTCTTAAAAAACATCTTTTTTAATGATAAATAATAGACAATAGCAAGGCCACAAAAAATGACACCTCATTAATGAAAGTTGGAATATAATTGACAAAATCATTGAGGTAATGTCTAGTTTGTGGTCCGAAATTTAAAATTTATATTTTGATCTTTTCTTTGATTTAGTAATGATGTAACTGATGCTCGTGAAGGTTGTCAAGGCATTAATGACTAACTTTCTAGAGTAATAAAAAGTTATCCTACTCAATTTAATAGGTTACCATTACTACAAGGATCTCCTAATTGTGCATTTGTTTGATGCTATGCATATTGGGAAGAATGTAACAGAGACACTATGGAAAATATCGAAGGGAAGGTGTGATAGAGAAAAAAGTGAAAAAATTTGTAATGACATTCATAAATTAAATCATGCACTGAAAGATTTTATTGAATCAAATAGAAATGGAGATCGCATAAATACGAGTGCCTTTCCTTAGTTATCAACAGAACAACAAAGTGATGCATTAAAAGAAGTCATAAAATTTTTTTTCCAGAAGATTTGTTGCAAATATAAGTAGTCTTGTATCAAAGAAAGGTTATTTTTGGCTAGGGTTGAAAACACATGATTGACATACATTTGTGAAGGTAAGTCATGTTCTTTATTTACAATAAATTTGTAAAATTGCATGTATTACCTATCACATTATTTCATAATATATTAAAAAGATCATTTTTTTATGATTATAGTACATCCTACCTCTATCCCTCCCACACCAATTTGACAACAATATTAAACAATTTATATATGATCTTCGAAAATACATGAGGTTAGATGTGTTATTTCTTAGATTTTTTGTACATATATTATATTTATGACTCACTTTACTTTTTATGTAATCTATTGTAAATTTTTATTTGAAATCTTGTTTATATGTTCTTGAGTGTTGAATCTCTTTTAGGTGGTTATCATCTAAATAAATTGATAAAAAAGATATAAAATATTGAAAGAGAAAAATTTCACAGCTTATGTGTGAAATGCAAAAGTGTCTACCTTCAAGTTTTTTCGATGCTAAATAACACTACCTTATACATCAAGTTGAGGAGATTGAATTGTGTGGACCTGTACAAACTAGGTTAATGTGGATGGTTGAGAGGCACTCAAAATTTATGAAGGACTTATTTCGACAAAGAACACATCCTAAGGGTTCTATGGTAGAAGGATATATGGTATACTAGACCATAGTGTATATTAATAAATATCTTCCAAAATTTGCAAAAAATATTCATGTAGATCACATTTGGGCTCCCAACTCTATTAAAAAATTTGAAGGGGATTACTTGATGGATAAAGGTAGATTCAGAAGAGTGAGAGGTAATTATAAGATGTTATTGTAGTTAATTAATTCTTATCCATCATCAATATAAGTTTTTTCTAACTGGTCTAGTTGTTTTCTTTATAGTTGGTTGTGATTGAGATGCACTACATCTGTATATTGTAAACAATCTTGATTAGATGACAATATGGATTCAACAGTCCCAAAAAAATGGTCACTCATTAACATGGGATATTGTTGCATTGTTGGTTAAAGAAGCTCATTGTAATGGAGATCCTAATGTTACACCAATGGTCCTTGATCTAGCATATGGCTTAAGAGATAGAAAGGTATGCAAAAGATTACTAATCATGACCCATAAGTTTAATATCAACTCATAGATTGATGCAAATAATCTTGATATGTTTGAATAATTTTAGATCAAACACAACAAAGCTATGTACTACCATGGCTATAAATTTTGCATAAAAAAGTTAGATGAAACAAAAAAAACTTGTGATTTTGGGACAAGTGCAGTCTTTGAGGTTACCAATATTTTATCTAGAAATGACATACATCCTTAACAATCAAAAAATCAATACTATGAAATTTTGGATGATATACTTGAGTGTGACTTTAACTCATTCAAATTAGTTCTATTTGTCGTCAAATAGTATATGCTACGACTGAATCGAAATGATCCTGATAGGACTATTCTTGAACATGATAACAAATTTACAATGATTAATACAAGGTCATTTGAGCCAGTTGGAGATGAGCTCTATGTTCTTCCAAGCCAATGTGAGCAAGTGTTTTACTTTGGCATTCCATATAAATTGGGTTAGTCATTTATTATTAGACATGATCCAAGAGGAAGTCCAGTAAAGTATAATGTGATGGAAGAGGAAGATACTAAAGAATCAAAAGATGAAGTAAATGATGATCATAAATGATTATTACACAGTTAAGAAGAAGAAGAAGAAGATGATGATAATTCTGGTGATGCTGACAATGATGGTGATGATGATTATGATGACAATTATGATCATGTTGATGAAGACAGTGATGATCAAGGTGATAATGGTCATGATAATGGTAATGAAGATGATGATGTTGATTTGGTGGTCAGAACCTCCTTCGAGGTTCGTGACATGGCTTAACCGCCTCTTGTGGATTTGGGTAAGTCTGGTGTTTGTGACATTAGTTGATAGCTTGAGCTTTTGGTGCAACAACAAACATACCAATAATTGGTACCAGAGCCTTGGGTTATAGGTTTGAATCTCAGGAGGTCTCCTTCATTCTGTTGGTGTGGAACCCTCAGTCGATGCTAAGGGGGAGATTTTTGACTTGGTGATCAGCACCTCCTTTGGGGTTCACGACATGGCTTAACTGCCTCTCATGGATCTAGGTAAGTTTGGTGTTTGTAATGTTAGTTGATGGCTCAAGATTTTGATGCAACGACAAACATGCCAACATATGATGATGTTGATGAAGATGGTGGTGGTGATGACGATGATCAAAGTGACAAGTACAATGATGGTGATGATGATGATAACATGGATAAAGATGATGATTAATGATATGATCAATGAAATGTTTATCGATGTATGATATGTATATGCTACTTTAGTATGCAAGAAACACTAATTTAATGAAAATGAAAGCATTAAAATTAACTAAATTAACATAACATATTAGACAGACAAAAGAGGAACCCCTAATTAGAAATGTGAGCCAAATGAATGGACTCTCGCAATAGGAATTAGCTCTTTGCTTGGTAGATGAGTCTAAGTAAAGGATTGGTATGTATGCTCAAAGGGCTTCAAGTTTGCTTCAATGGTGGGGATGGGTAATGGAAATTTGGTAGCTTTGTGAGCTCTCAATTTGGCATTATAAGGGCATGGTTAAGGGCTTTGTTTCTCAAACTAGCATTATAACTTTAGCTCAAGGATTGTGATAAAATGGCTTGGGAGGGGATTCAATTTTTAGGCTAAGGGCTTGAGGGTTTGAGGGCTAAGATGCAAGGATGGGGAAAAGCTCATGGAGGGCTTAGATTGCATGAGAGGAGAGCACATGGATTGTGCTTCCTTACAGCCAATCAGGGAGTGACACATGTTACAAGGTGAGAGGATGGAGGAAAGGGCAAGGATGAGTCAACAAAGGAGGCTCAAGGGATAATATCTTCATAAAGACCCTTTATAATGGCTTGTAAGAGCAATGAATGGGTTTGTAAGAGTCTTTTATGGCTTTGTAAGAGAATTTATGGCTTGGTGGTTGGAATATTTTGGAGATTGTTGACTTTGCTTGGCTTAGGAAAGTCTTAAGCTTGCTTAGGGAATGTGACAAGGTTAGGAGGGGGATTAGAGGTGATTTAGGATTTAGATTAGGGATGTTAGAGATGGGCAAGTGGATGAAATTTAATGAGGGTGGGTGAGTTAGTGGCTAAGCTTGGTTAGTATGGGTGGATGGGGTGCATTAGGCTAAATGGAGGATTAGAGACAGGCTTAGGATGAGGATGAAGACCTTCTAGAAAAGTCTAGAACTTCCTAGGATGAGGATAAATAAATTTTATTTATCTTAAAGGTTTGGGTTGAGGAGATATTTATTAAAAAATTTTAAATAAATATGAGGATTAATATTTAATCTTAATTAAATATTTTGAGTTGGGATTAAGGGTAAAAAATGATGGGATTAGCCTTTAATCAAAATTAAAGAAGGATTAGAAGATTTTGGAAGAGGTTAGTGATCTTAAGGAAATTGGCCAAGTTTTGGGCAAAAAATAAATTAAATATTTATTTTGAGATTTTTGGTCAATTTATTAATTTAAATAATTAATAAATAAGGAAATAATGTTTAAATAAGATTTAAACATTTTTGGGAGGGATTCCTTAATTAAATATTTTTAATTAAGACAAAGGGTCTTATAATCAAAATCGTATGCTCAGAGTGCCCGATTCGTAGCATGCCATGATATGGAAGTTCGTGGCAACCTTGAGGAGGGAACAAAAAGATTGCTTAGAAAAGATACTTCAAGACCCAAAAGGGAAGATTCCAAATCAAAAGAAAGCAAAAATCCAAAAGAAAACCGTTTGCCAATGAGATGGGTAGGACGAGGTACTAAAGGACCAAGATCAGACATGAGGAAAGCTATATCCTACAAGGATCTATCGAAGAGCACCTAAGCTAGTGGATTTGGATGAGTGATGCACTTGACAAACTGAACCAAGAAGGAGAAAAATTTGGTGATAGGAGATCTAGCTAAAGGATGCATTGGAATAGCTAACCAAGGGTTGTGCGATGTGTGCAAGATGCTGATCAAGAATGAACTGGCATGAAAGCTGGATAGATACAATGGTACTAAGCTAAAGAGGATGTACAAGCTGACGAACCAAGATATGTTACAAATGTACAAGGTTGTTCATGTTGTGGTTTTTGTGAGATGGAAATGTTTTAGAGTGTGTTGGACATTTGTAATAGTTGATAGGCGAATAGGTAGATGGTTTGCAAAAAGCTTAAGTGAAAATGGGGTTCTTTGTGTGCATGTGATAGGATACAAACTAGGATACAAGCTTTGGTATATAATACAAGCTGGAATATGGTACAAGATTTGGACAAGATTTGGATATACAAGCTATGATACAAGGGATGATACAAGATTTACAAGTTGGGGTACAAGATTTACAAGCTGTACAGGAGGTATTTACAAGCTTCATTAGATTTTGGATATTTGGTTGGAACACCAAGGGAACAAGCAGGTGTTTTATGGGATGGTGGGTGAATGGGTGAGGGATAGGATAGTGATAGATAATGGATTAGTCTTAGTACACAAGGCGCCTGAATTACCAAGTTTTCACCAAGGTACCTATCCAAGGTGTTTGAATTGCCAAGTTTTCACCATTGGATGCTTATTTCTCTTTACTATTTTTTTGTATTTTTCAAAAGCTGGGTATACCAAGGAACTTCAAGCATAAAACTTCTTGAGATGAATGATGTTAGTAGGATCATTCAAGAGTTCTCCTTCCAATGTAGATAGCTGATAGGCTCCGGAGCCAAAGGATGCAGTGACAACATAAGGACCAAGCCAGGTAGGTTCAAACTTGCCTTTCTTTTCTCGATCTGCTTGGACTTTCATGTTTTCTTTGAGGACCATGTCACTCGACTCAAAGTGTCATGGAAGAACCTTCTTGTTGAAATTCCTTTTGAGACGAGTTTGATAGACTGTGAGATGATCATAGGCTTGTTGTCACTTCTCGTTTAAGAGATCTAGCTGGGTGAGCCGAGCTACTCTGTATTCTTCATCTGATATTTGCCCTTGCAAAGATATGCACAAGGAGGGAAGTTCAACTTCTATAGGTAGTACCACTTCGGCACCATAAACTAGGGAGTATGGAGTTGTGCCTATGGATGTACAAAAGGAGGTTCGATAGGCCCATAGGGCTGGATTTATTTGTAGGTGCCAATCGCGGCCGAAATAATTGGCAACTTTCTTTAAGATTTTGAGGAGGGTTTTGTTAGTTACCTCTGCTTGGCCGTTACCTTGTGGGAAATATGGGCTAGAAAAGTGGTGATGGATGCGGAAGGAAGTGCATAGTTCTTCCATGTTGAGATTTTCAAAGTTACCTCCATGGTCGATGAAGATGGTGGATGGGATATCGAAGTGACAAACAATGTGGTACAAGATGAACTTAGAAACCTAAACTCCTGTAGCTGAGACTAGGGGGACTGCTTTGACCTACTTAGTGAAATAGTCTATAACTGTTATTATCCATTTATGTCCATTAGATGAGAGAGGTGTGATAGTTCCAATTAGATCAAGGCCCGAACAAGCGAAAGGCCAAGGTGGTGCAATAGGCTGTAGATCTTGTGCTGGAGCATGCACAAGATTTGCATGCTGCTTACATGGGAGACACTTTCTGACAAATTCACAAGAGTCTTCTTCAATGGTAGGCCAATAGTAGCCTGCTCTAAGGATTTGTCGTGCTAGGACAATACCACTCGTGTGGGCATCGCAAAGTCTGGAGTGTACTTCTTTTAACGCCATCACGGCCTCATTTTCATCTAAACATTGAGAGAAAGTATCATTATAACCCTGACGATATAGGGTATTGGCTATGATGACATAGCGAGATGATTTTCAGATGAGGTTTTGGCGTTGGATTCATGTGAGGTGAGGGGATATGATACCATCTTTAAGGTAAGCATGGATTTCATGGTACCAAGGGGATTGGGGACCAACCAAGATACAAACACGGTTTGAGTCATCATTCGCATAGGCAGGTGTGAGGAGCTGCTCGACTAAAAACTCATACTACGTAGCTGCTTGGGGAATTTCCAAGAGTGAGTTGATAGTAGCCACAATGTTTGCTGCTTTGTTCTGCATTTGAGGCACTTGTGTAAATTGAAGCTTTGTAAAATTTTGGGTTAGCTGATCAACTAGCTCTTTGTAGGGTAATAGCTTTTCATATTTGGTTTGATATTCATTTAGGGCTTGCTTGATGATGAGCTGAGAATCACGAAAGATTTGTAACTCAGTGATGTTCCATTCTGCAGCTATCTTTAATCAGTTATCTTTAATCTTGCTATGAGAGCCTCATATTCAGCTATATTATTGGTGCTAGGGAATTGTATCTTGAAAGCTTTTGGAATGTAATCTCCTTGAGGTGTGACCAACAATATTCCTGCCCCTGATCCATGAGATGTGTATGAGCCATGAAAGTAAAGTTTCCATGGGGGCTATTTTTTAATTAGACAGATATGCTCATCTGGGAATTCTGTGATCAAAGGATATGCATCTATTAGAGGTGCATCAACTAGGTGATCTACTATAGCTTGCCCTTTGATTGTCTTTCTGTCCACATACTGGATGTCAAATTCGCTAAGGAGCATAACCCATTTGGCCAAACGGCCTGTAAGTGCTGTTCTAGAGAGCATATACTTGACAGGGGGTCTATCTTGGAGACTAGTTGGATGGTATAACTTAGCATGTAGTGGTGAAGCTTTTGAGTTGAGAAAACAACTGCCAAACAAGCTTTTTCCATAGGAGTATAATTGATTTCATAACCAACTAGGGTTCTACTAATGTAGTAGATGGCTCTTTCTCTGCCGTAGTCATCGAGCTATGCTAGAAGTGCCCCTAGAGCAGTAGGTGTTGCTAATATGTACAAGATCAAGGGATGATCAGGAACTGGTGGAACCAAGATAGGGGGATTGGCAAGATACTGCTTGAACTGATCGAAGCTACGTTGACATAAAGGATCCCACTTGAAGTTTTCATCCTTCTTCAGTAAATGTGTAAATGGCGTACACTTATCTATAAGCTGGGAGATGAAGCGCCAGACGGATTGAAGCTTTCCTTTAAGAGTGTGAAGCTGTTGCAGTGTTTGGGGAGGAGGCATGTCTAAGATAGCCTTGACCTTCTTGGGGTTGATCTCTATACCTCGTTTAGAAACTATAAAGCCTAGAAGCTTGCCAGATGGGACCCCAAAGACACACTTCTTGGGATTCAGCATGAGATGATATTTGGCTAACCTATCAAAGACTTTCTCTAGGTCAGCAAGGTGATCCATGAAGGTATGAGATTTGACCAAGATATCATCCACATAATCCTCCAAAATGCTATGGATGAGATCATGAAAAATGGCTGTCATAGCTCTTTGATAGGTAGCCCTAGCATTCTTTATGCCAAAAGGCATCATGTTGTAGCAAAAGGTTCCCTAAGGGGTAGTGAATGCTGTCTTATGCTAATCTTCTGCTGCAATCTTCATTTGATTATACCCAAAAAATCCATCCATGAGGGACAAAGTTTCATGTCCAGTTGTAAGATCTACAATCATATCTATGTTGGGCAAGGGAAAATCATCTTTTGGACAAGCTTTGTTAAAATCTTTGAAATCAGTGCAGATTCTGATGTCATCGGAAGGCTTAGTGATGGGGACCATGTTGGAGATCCACTCTGAGTAGTTGATAGGTCAGATAACCTTAGCAACTAACATTCTTTCTAACTCAGCTTTGACCAGTAATGCCACCTTGGGGTGCATTTTTCTAAGCTTTTGTCTAACGGGCTTGATCTTTGGATCAACTGCAAGATGATGAACTACAAGCTTTGGATCAAGTCCTGGCATGTTCTGATATGACCATGCAAATAAGCCAATGTTCTCTCTTAAAACATCAAAGAGGAGGTCAGCTTGGTCTTGTGATAGGGATGCAACAATGTGAACAAGTCTGGGGATCTCTGAAGAACCGATGTTGACTTCTCTAGTATCCTCAATTAGAATAGAAGACACCTCTGGTCGATTATCTTGAGGAGGCAATGATAAATCCTCATGTTCTACTTGTGACTCTAGATTTTCTTGCTGAGGGGCTCTCTTCACTACCTTAGCTAGTCTTGGATTCGCCTTAGTTCCAATTTTGGGTGTATCGGAACTAGGTTGGGGATTTTCTCCAAAATATGCTTTTGGATCCAACTTGTAGATATATGCTAAGTTTGGTTTTGTTTTCTTGTGAGGTGTTTCAGCTCCCATGAATCTCAAAAGTGCTTCCTCTCATGTGTACTCATCAATGTGTATGATGCTTGGTTGGTCCCAATCTATGAGCTGTGGATGGGCGAGTGGCAGGTCAATGAAATGGATGGATAGTTCTTGGAGAACAGAGTCTCTGAGGAAGATTTGGTCTGGGATATCGTCGTAGGCTCTCTTTTCAAATTCCTTAGGAATGTCTTCGATTTTGACAAGGTCACGGTGAATGTTCAAAAAAGCATGACCGTCCGTATTGGTGCCCCCAGTTGTGGGTATGCCAAAGCCAAGACCTGACTTCGATTCCCACTTGTGTGCATCGATGGGGCACTGCATGCCTCTTTCTTCTGGTCCTAAACCACCACCTTGATAGTTCCATTTTTTAGTGATGAGCTTATGTTCTTGGGGATACTTCTGGCTAAAGTGATCAAGGTGTGCTTGATTTCTTGGAGGTGCATCCTTACGTAACCAATTGTTGATATCTAGAGTGAGCTCCTCATGAAGAGGGATTTTCGAGGATACAAAGGTTGTTGGGCCAAACTGTTTGTATTGAGGAGGTGGAATCTCCTTAGCTTTGTGATATGTCGGTCATCCATGGGCGTGTGGATCAAGTGGGAATGCCTCGACAGCAAATGCATCTGACAGACTATACTCTCTACAACCTTTCTTATTGATCTTCATGGTAGATAGGGTGGAGGCGAGGATGGTTTCTGGGTCATTACAAGTGTGGGATGAACTAGCGATGGCTGTGCCGATATCAATTCTAGGGCAATGGTTTGTATATGAAGCTTCAACCGCATTGCAATAAGCAAAGGGTTCTAGATTGGCATAGATGGTTACCTTAGTACCCTGATGTAGAAATTTGACGCACTGATGGCAAGTGGATAGAACGAATTTCATGGCATGAATCCATGGGCGATCGAGGAGGATGTTGAATGGTAGGTTTAGATCAATAACATGGCAGAGTGTTTCTTGGATGACTAGCCGAACCTTGATTGGCAGCAAAATAGTTCCTTCTGTGGTTCTTTCCAAGTTGTCATAAGCTTTGATGGTGATAACCTCACTGATGATATCTGCCTCAGTATACCCAGCATGTTTTATGAATTTTAGGGTACAAATATTCAAGGCTGATCCATTATCTATCATTAATATTTTTACGTCAAAATTGGATACCATGATGGCTATGCGAAGCAGAAGGGTGTGATCTGGCTTGACCATGGGTATGTCGGTGGGTTTGAATGATAGGGCACATGAGGATGAAAGGTGTCCAACAAGATTACAAAAATCAATAGCGTTGATATCTAAAGGGACACGATATTCTATGAGAGCACTGTCAAGGGTTTTCTTGTACACAGGACTAGTACGAAGGAGGTCTAAAATGGAGATTTGGGCTGGCATGTTCCCAAGGTGTTCTAAGATATTGTATTGGCTTTTGGACGGAGCTGATGATACAGCTTGGGTTGATAGTGCTGATGGGACTGATGGGGCTACGATGTTCAATCTTGCTCTTTGAGTGGTGACTGCACACTCATTGTTTGGGCCTTGGATATTGATAACATTGACAGAAGGCTCTTTTTCAGATATACAACTGATAAGGCTACCATAGTCTATGTAGGATGAAGTGTGGTCATTGTTCTTCCCATGCTGTTGGTTTGGCTGGCGATTGTTGGTATTGTTGTTGTTGGTTTGGATAGGTGCTTTTCCAGGATTTTGGTTGTTGTGAGGAGGAAAAGCATTTTGATAGATCCGTAAGCCTACATTGGGAGAGGTTTGGGCACCAATGGTGATTTCTTTCTGATCAATGAGGTCCTGCACATAATCTTTCAGTTTCATGCATCTGAGGGTGGTGTGACCTTTTACCCTATGAAATTTGCAGTACTCATTGTTTTTGTACCATGCAACTTTGGATTGGACTGGGTCAATTTGCTGGGTAGGAGGAAATTTGATGAAGTTTTCCTTAGTGAATTTCTCAAAAATGACATCCAATGGCTCACCAAGGGGTGTATAGTTTCTAGGTGCAGGTTGGAACTTAGGCTTTGGTCCTGCAGCTACATTGATGGCATTAGCTTGATTGCTAGACCCTTGAAAGTTGGGTCTTGGATTATGGATTTGATAGCTTTGGTGATTCTGCTGTTGGTAGTTGATAGCTTTTTGATTGTTTGGTTGATACGGTGGGTTGGACTAATTTTGGGAAGGACCAACAATATTCACATGTCTCATATCGGTAACCCCATATGTTGCAACGTGCTTGTTTTTGTTCCAATACCTAGACTTGTCATTGGAATGTGATTGATTTTGGTTGGCCTCTTTGTAAATCTTGACCACACCATCTTTAATGAGTCCTTGCTCAAGGATCATTCGTTTTTATTTGATATCTTTGTAGGTCTGCAAACAGTTCATGGTCATGTGGTGAGCCAAGCTGGGATGGGCATTATCAATAAACATTTTTACCAAATGGCGTTCTGGTAAAGTGCAAGATATGTGGGTGGTAAGGGTTTTCCATCTTTGTAGATATTCGAGAAGGCTTTCTCCACCTTTTTGCTCAGTGTGGACAAGATCAACTACTGATAGCTCTGTTTTAACAAGATGGGCATATTGGGCTGCAAATGCCTCAAACAATTCAACAAAGTTTTTAATTGTGCCATATGGGATTCTATAAAACCATTCAAGAGCTGGTCCAACCAAGCTTTTGGGAAAGAGACACACGAGGAAGATGTCACTATATGCCACTTCTTGGCAGTGCATGTAAAATTCTTTGATATGTGTGATAGGGTCCCCTTTTCCTATGAATTTGTCAAACTTGGGTATCTCAAAGTGTTTGGAAAATGGTGTCATGGTAATGGCTTTGTCAAATGGGTAAGGACACACATTCTCAAACTTGAAGGTTTTTGGATCATTTCCCTCCTGGATGTTCTTCAAAGCTGTCTTCATGGCTTCCCATTCTGAATTAATGGGTGATGGTTGGGGTGCCTCCAATGTAGTAGTGCCCTGAGGTAGGTATGTGCTAGATGGGCTACTGAATATGGATGGCTGTGAGGGATTTTCTGATAGGGATTGTACATGGCTTGGGCAATTGAATGGTGGATGATGGGTTGCTGAGGTGGAGGTGGCACATATTGCTGCATATGTTGTGAGGCTTGCTGCTGGTATGGGATTTGGGATTGGGATTGAGGAACATAAGCTGGCTGTGGGATAAATGGATTGCTTTGTGGAGGTAAGGTATAAGATGGTTGTGAAGCTTGGGGAAAGGACCGGGGAGCTTGTGGAACTTGACTTTGGATTTGAGGAGTTTGACCAATATATGTGGGTTGTGCCCCCATTTGGGAAGGTATCTGCATGGCAAAAGAGGCTAAGTAATTGGTGGTTGGTGGTGGTGGATTTCCTCCTAGAAGTGGCATAGAAAAATAGTTAGTAATAGGAGGTAATGGATTAGTTGGTGGTGGAGGTGGTGGGAATTGAAAGCTTGAAAATAGAACTGATGGGGTTTGATAGCTTTGTGGAGTGAGGGCAATAGCTTGTGGATTTGTGGTTGATGGCACTGAGCTCCAAGGACCTAGTAGAAATGATGGAATTATGCTCTGAGCTGAGGTAAACAAGCTGGGGGTGATGAAAGGTTGATTACTTGGCCCCATGGGTGGCATCCCTGTTGTATATTTCTGAGGTTGGCCAAAGATGCTAGCACTGATTTGAGAGATGGGTGGATTTGGAAGGCTGGGTTGGAGAGCAGCAACAACAATAGTGAAGGGAGTTAATGGTGAGGTGTTTTGGGAAAAGATAGTTTGGAGTGGTGAGGTATGAACCAATGATGGAGTGGTGGTGGCTGGATTGGCTTGCGGAATGGAGATTTCAACTTGAGTGGAGGCTAGTATGTTTGGGTCTGTTGGATCATATGGGGTGGGTTAAGGCTCTTCTTTTGGTATATACAAAGGATGACTTAGATCATAAGAGTCTATGGGTGGTAGTTTCCCAAACAACGGGTGAGATGGATCTGATAAGGGAGGAGGTCTTCCAAAGTCGAAGGCTCCTATATTGTCCCTTTGAAAGTTAGCCATGATTGTTTCTTTGTTCTTTTCTATAATGGCGTTCACCAATACTACATTTCCTAGTTGGTTCATGAAAGCTTCAATGTCAGTAGGTGATGGTGTAGTGTTCTCTAGGCTGAAGGATGGTTGAGTGCTCAAGGGGAGCGATGCTGTTTGATCCAAATGATAGGGCTCCATTGTTTCCTTCTTCTTCTTGGCTAAGCGAGTGATGGGTGGCATGAAAATGCAGAATGTTCCTAGGGACGAGATGCAACAATGCTGATGGATGCAAAGGGGAAAGGCTTTTCTATGCAAATGATTTCCTAGGTTGAGGCAAAGCTATATGACAAACCTAAGGAGGATTGGGTTGGGGATTCTAACTTCAAAGATATGTTGCCAAAGCATGAAAAGTCTACTTTCCTATGTGCAAGCTTGGTGGTGATTGTGTCAACTTTAAGGATAGACTGATGATCCTTTAGGAAAAACATGAGATTGACCACTTGTGGATCCCAACCTTTAGCTCAAGGTGATGAGGGATAACAAGTGACAAATCTAGATTACCCTAGACAAAGCTCTGTCAGAGGGATAACCTCGATGAGGTTGGTGGATTTGCAAGATGGTAGGAATGGAAAACTTTTGGCAAGGTGACAAAAATTTTGAAGGCTTGGATGTGAAAATTAGGCTTTTGGGATGCTAGCTAGGTTTGAGGGGATTGGTTTGGTTTTAAGGCAAAGATCTAAATGAGATGGATGAGCTAAAATGCTTAAAGGGATAACCTAGAATGGTTGGATTTCCTACAAAGATGACTCTAACATGAAGTTTATGCAAGAAGATGTGGAGAAACAAGGGGGTCTAATCATAAAAATAATGCCTAGTTGGTAAGGCATAAGCAGGGTTAACTCCTCGATGTTTGCTAAATCTGATAGTGTGATCTAACCGGGCATCTTGAAGGGTTTCATCGATAGATTTGTCTTCTACTTTGTGGAGTTTGGTAATTCGAGGGCTTAGTGTTACTTCCTTTCTCTTGGCTGAAATTTCTTGGTATGCCTGAGAGGGCTTGAGTTTGGCTTTGTGAAACTTCTGTTTGGGTTTGGGTTGTTCTGACACAAATTTCTGAATTTGTTTGGCTTTGAGAGATCATGGTTGTTTTGCTTCAACGTGTTCAACTTTTGAAATAGGCAGTGACTACACTAAGTGTGCCCTAAGCTAGGATTGACCAAGTTTGGAAAACATTCATTCAACAAGTAAAAGATCAAGCAATAGATAGGAACAACCAGATAGAAGTTTTTGATTCTCAGAATGTGATACTTGTGCCACAGAGTGTGTATGTTCTACAAATATTTTGATCAGTCACTTCAAACACATTAACATCCTAGATGGTTGTCTACAAGGCTGAAGTTGGTTTAGCTAGGGAGTCCTCGATATACCCAAAGTATGTGAGGCCCAAATTCGTAGATGAAACTAAAATAATGTCACACAGCCGAGAGGAGCGATAACCCACTTCTTCTCTTTCACTTCTTAAGGGTATAAAGTTTCTTGAAGCTTAGCCCGAGTGACAAAATCTTGATTTCAAGAGAGGTGTCTTTGGATTTACCTCCCGATCTTTATACTCCGTCGAAATGCTGGAGTTGAGGTCATCCCAAGGGGTGATGAAATCCCCAAGCAGGCCTCCTAAAACTTAAACAAGATTTTGGATCCTAATCTTATGCACCCAAGATGGCCTCGAAAGACGACAAGGGGAGAGAAGACTTGGATGATCTTGGGCTAAAAGACAAAATTCTTTTTCAACTGACGTTTAAGTTTTCTAATCTAGACCTTGCAAACACACATGTTTAGGATGCAAATGTTCAATTCCAACTTGAAGTGTTAACAAAAGTAAAATCACATCTTGCTCTCTCTTCCTGATGATGGATCACATAGTGTGATTCGAAACGTTGATGAAAAATCTCTACACAATCTATTCTAGAAACTCAGCATTATAAAAGTAAAATCGATCGAAGAATGAATACACCAAGAAGATTTAGGGTCAACAAAAGTAAACTCGCGCGCCCGGAGGCCCTCCACATCAAGTATTGATTGATTTTTCTTTAAGGCATTCAAGATTGAGCGTGAGTGTGTTTTAAGCCTAAAATAAAGATGTGTGAAATTGGATTTCAAGCGCGCACGCAGAGGCCCTCCATGTCAAGATTTGTTCAATTTTTAATGCCCAAATGAAGTGTTAGAGAGACTTATGTGCATTCAAGAAATTTTCTAACTTGGAAAAACTAATAAAAACATAAGTAAGTGGAGTTTGATTTTTGTGGAGCTTTTAACACCTTCTTAGGTAGACCCATCCCCATATATGGCACTGAGATTGCAACCAATGGTTAGAATGATGGGTGATTAAAAGAGGTGAGTCTAACAACAAACTCACTCAAAGCGTCTTTATTTGGTTTTTATAACTTAGAAAGTTTCTAAAATATAGATTCTTTTTATGCCCCAGAAGATGAAGTGTGAGATATTGTAATGATTAATTGACCTTTTGCATTCAAGATTGTGTTTGTTGTTTTAAGCATGCATTCCAAGAAAAAATTGATTTTAATCCATGGTATTCAAGATTGATTTAAGCGACATACATTCAAAGACAAGTGTTTAAACATTCAAGTTCATTTTAGCAACATGCATTCAAAGACAAGTGTTTAAACATTCAAGTTCATTTTTCAAGAGCATTAAACCATGTAAGAAGAACCTACAAAAAATATGGTTAGTGGTTTCATAGATGCTCCAACCTGCAAAGCTACAAAAGCCAATTTGATTAGTCACCCAAAATTTTTAAAAATTGAAGCTTAACTATGGGGAAAATAAAATCAATTTTTTTGGTTCTTTTTCATAGGCTTAAAAAATGCTTAGAAAAACCTCTACTCTATGGAACCACCAAAAGTTAAAATTTGATTTATACTCTTTTAAAAAATAAATAAATAACAAAATTAAAAGTGCAGGGATTAGTAAGCCATAGAGATGTTAAAACATAAAACAATAATAGGTGGAGACGACAGTTCACCAGGCGGAGACGCCAAACTATGGAGACGCTGAACTATGAAGACGCTAATCTGCGCAAATCACAAAAAATCAGGCGGAGATGATAGTTAATCTGGTGGCGCAAAAAATATGAAATTGGGTGGAGATGTTGAACTGTAGAGACGACAGTTAACCAAAAGCAGCGGCGGAGACGACAGACAACTAGAGGTGGTGGCGGAGATGACAGACAACCAGAGGCGGTGGTGGAGACGACAAAAAAAAAAGGTAGAGGCACTAAACTACAGAGACGACAGTTAAGGTTGCAGAGACGACAGTTTGGTGGTGGCACAGACAACAGGAGATTAGGCAGAGACGCCAAACTGTAGAGACAAAAATTTTTCGGACAAAAATGATAGTTGATTTGGTGGAGACGACAATCACCAGGTGGAGATGCTAAACTGTGGAGACAACACTGCGCGAACAGAACTGATGGGGGCGGGTTTTTCTAAAATTTTTATTATTTTTTTGGTATTTTTTGAATTTTTGAGGATATATTTTCTTCCCAAATGCGTCTTTCAACCTACAAAAACAAGAGAAACACCCTACAACCCACTCAAACAATAAAAAATGTTAGATTGTTAGTTTACAATAACAAAACATGGATTGAATGACCCATAGCAGGGTCCCACCAGGCGTGCCAAAATGTATATGCTACTTTAGTATGCAAGAAACACTAATTTAATGAAAACAAAAGCATTAACATTAACTAAATTAACATAACATATTAGGTAGACAAAAGAGGAATCCCTAATTAGGAATATGAGCCAAATGAATGGACTCTCGCAATAGGAATTAGCTCTTTGCTTGGTAGATGAGTCTAAGCAAATGATTGGTATGTATGCTCAAAGGGCTTCAAGTTTGCTTCAATGGTGGGGATGGATAATGGCAATTTGGTAGCTTTGTGAGCTCTCAATTTGGCATTATAAGGGTATGGTTAAGGGTTTTGTTTCTCAAACTAGCATTATAACTTTAGCTCAAGGATTGTGATAAAATGGCTTGGGAGGGGATTCAATTTATAGGCTAAGGGCTTGAGGGTTTGAGGGTTGAGATGCAAGGATGGGGAAAAGCTCATGGAGGGCTCAGATTGCATGAGAGGAGAGCACATGGATTGTGCTTCCTTACAGCCAATCAGGGAGTGACACATGTCACAGGGTGAAAGGATGGAGGAAAGGGCAAGGATGAGTCAACAAAGGAGGCCCAAGGGATAATATCTTCATAAAGACCCTTCATAATGGCTTGTAAGAGCAATGAATGAGTTTGTAAGAGTCTTTTATGACTTTGTAAGAGCATTTATGACTTGGTGGTTGGGATATTTTGGAGATTGTTGACTTTGCTTGGCTTAGGAAAGTCTTAAGCTTGCTTAGGAAATGTGACAAGGTTAGGAGGGGGATTAGAGGTGATTTAAGATTTAGATTAGGGGTGTTAGAGATGGGCAAGTGGATGTCATTTAATGAGGGTGGGTGAGTTAGTGGCTAAGCTTGGTTAGTATGGGTGGATGGGGTGGATTAGGCTAAATGGAGGATTAGACATAGGCTTAGGATGAGGATGAAGACCTTCTAGAAAAGTCAAGAACTTCCTAGGATGAGGATAAATAAAGTTTATTTATCTTAAAGGTTTGGGTTGAGAAGATATTCACTAAAACATTTTTAATAAATATGAGGATTAATATTTAATCTTAATTAAATATTTTTAGTTGGGATTAAAGGTAGAAAATGATGAGATTAGCCTTTAATCTAAATTAAAGAAAGATTAGAAGATTTTGGATGAGGTTAGTGATCTTAAGGAAATTGGCCAAGTTTTGGGCAAAAAATAAATTAAATATTTATTTTGGGATTTTTGGTCAATTTATTAATTTAAATAATTAATAAATAAGGAAATAATGTTTAATAAGATTTAAACATTTTTGGGAGGGATTCCTTAATTAAATATTTTTAATTAAGACAAAGGGATTTAATGGCATAAAAATAAATAAATAAATAAAATAAATAAATAATTAATAAATGATGATGTCATTAGAGACTTTTCAGAAAATAAAAATACTTTATTTTTAAAAATATTTTAGGTGTCTACATGATCAATGTCAAGTATGATGGGGTCATGATTTATTTATAGAAATTTGTTTGATTTATATGTTTTTATAATTAAGTTATTATGTGTTGAACTCTACTGTCATGGAGTATATATAATGATATTACATACTACCACACATAAAGTAGAGGTAATGAATTAAAAAATATACAATGATTTTGATGAATGCATCATGTAATTTTTGTCTTCTATGTAATTTCTAGTATATTGATGGAAAGCCAAAAGCAATAGAGAATATTGCAAGATTTATAAATAGTTCTCGACCTATGTCAACTAATAAGTGGTCAAATTGTATATTCGAGGCATAGAAGGGAAATCACATTTTTGTATGTGTGATAAAATCAATAAGTGCAAGGGAAGAGTTTCTGATAAATTACAATTCGAATTGTGTAGATAAATTTTTTTTCCTATCATGGGATTGGCAAGTATCGCATTCAAACCAATTGCCTCTAAATTAATATTGACTCCAATATACAATCTACTGTTTTATTAATATTTTTTTGGGTAAGTCTATTACTTTCATTTCATTGCTGATTGCTAAGAATTACTAATCTTTTTCATAGGGCAACATGGATACACCATAAGGCACAGGTGAGGATGTACCATTTCACACACCTTCTTCAGTGAAGGTAAACCTTAATTATTGTAATTGTACAAATTATATAAAAAAAATGTCATATTATTATGTTCTTTTCTTTATGGATTTGGAGTTATTTTGATGGAATTTTACTAATATTGATGTCACAATTTGATACTTATTAATAGGGAAAAGTGAAAATGATAGTAGATCAAATGTGGTCTAAAACACGAGCATCATTTCTAGATGACATTGTCCATAGTGCTGACCTCATATTCATGGCACATCAACTCATACAAAGATACAGTGATGAAATTCTTAACATTATCCTCAAGAGAAACCTAACCAGGAGACAGAGGCACTCAAAGAAGAATTGATACTTAGAGTCAATTCTTTGAAGGTAAGCAGTAATTAATCTTAAGAAATAACAGAAGTTTAATAGATATTTATATTTTATAGTATCTTATGGATCATGATCTAAAATATTATGTGTTATTCTACAAGATTTTGTGACACCTGCAAGACTGCGTGGTCAACATGGTGAGGGTTGTATCACACAACCTTCATGTAAGTAACACTTTCTCTTTACAACATAGCTAAAAATTACAAAGTTATTATACTATTAAGTTTATTTAAGGCATATTCAATTATGATTGAGTGCTATTCCATACTTGGGTCTCTGTTTGAACTAGTTAGATATATGCCTATATATATATATTCAACATTACTAAAAATTACAGTATTATTACACCTCTTTAATTATTACAAATGGATAAATAGTTTGGAAAAACAAAGGTATGTAAATCAATTTTTGGATTAGATTGTGTAGAGATTTTTACCATCAACGTTTCGAATCACACTACGTGATCCATCATCAGGATGAGAGAGCAAGAGATGTCACTTTATTTGACATCTCTTGCTCTCTCATCCTGATGATGGATCACGTAGTGTGATTCGAAACGTTGATGGTAAAAATCTCCACACAATCTAATCTAGAAACTGATTTACATAACTATGATGGATTGTGGAAATTTGATCGCATTAAAACAAAGGTAGATACACAATCTGGTCAGTTCAGGATTGTTTATCCTCCTCCTCAAGTACCACCTATTAATACCATCCCAATTGTAGAGATGCCTAGTACTCCTCAAGAGCCATAAATGTATACAAAAGAGGAACTTGATGAGGAGAAGGGAAAAATATGGTAATTGCATGTGGAATTGGGCATCAAGCATGAAGATAGAATTATAGATACAATCTTGTATCTAGTGGATAGAGCTGGTTGGCCTTCATTTTATTTAGAATTGTCAAAATTAGTACAGATATGGAATGGGTTAATGAATAATGAGGTAACTTTAAGGCCAATTTTGGACAAATGGATTAGTAGGGATGACATCATGACAACCCTTTGTTGTCATGTGATTGATTTTTCTAATAAATGAGTTGAAAGAACTTTTGACTAGGCTACTAATCTCTTAGCTTTTGATTGTAAGAGAAATTTGTTGTAGAGAAAAATAAAAAATTGTTTCTTGAAATACCTTGGTAAAATTTTTGATCTCCTTCCAAATGTACTTAAAGGTATAGGCCAAATAAGAGAAAAGGAGGAATGGGCCAAAGAATTGAATGTATTAATGAACATCAGGCTTAATATAGTTGTAAATGATAAAAAGTATATTTGGGTTGCCACAACTATAGAGGAAGTGGTATAAGTACAATTATTTTTTGATTCTTTTAAACAATTTTTTGAAGAAATAAGGACAATTGGAGGAAATGTCTTGAGAAAGGAACAATAAATATAATTTTCAATTGGCCTGATGATACACTCTTTGACAAGTGGGTAACTAATTATGCTCCAACATTAACATAGTTATTGAAAGAGGTAGATGAAGGAGAAAACATGGACAAGTTTGTTGCTACAAAAAAGGTGCAGTTAATTGAAGTATTGGTGCAAACAGAGAGATTAGATGAAGAACAACCAATTGCAACTATGGACATGGTAGTTCAAACTAATGATATGGTAGGGGATCAACCAGTTATGATAAATATAAAAATCATTGAACCTGATACATCAAGTATAAGCCAAGTGGTTCCACAGTTGGAAGAGCAATAGATGCAACATAGCCAATCACTAGATGTAGTGAATTAGTAAGCAGTTGATACAATAGAATTGGTCCCACCACAAGAAGATCAATGATAAAGACATTCTATTGTAAAGTTGCAAGCGAGCACGAAATTTTGTCTTTTTGTGATAGCAATAGATTTTTTTCCTTTTGTCCTTCTTTTGTTCTAAGGACAACTGCCATTTTCCCTCTATTCTTGTATCTTGTTGCATCTTACACTATATAAGTGAGTTCCAAAGGCTAGAGGAGGGTCCAAAGTCTATATAAATTTTAGTATTTATGCTATTTTCTGTAGTTGGTCCAGTTTTCTTTGTGTTAATTATATAATGTATTCAATTTTTCAAGTCTAAGAATATTGAATAACAAGTCTGTCATATTTGGAGTTTTTATTGAGTTTATACCAGTAATGTATTAGTTTCAAAGAATATTAATATAAGGAGGGAGTTCTAAATATCCATGTCTCTAAATATTGTCTCCATTTTCATATGCTTGTTACCCTGGGATTGAGTGAGCAAAGTTCATGCAATTTAATGCAACTTAGATAGGTTGTATGTCAATTTATTTTCTCTTTTAATTCAAAGAATTAATAATTGCTTCCATAAATCGGGTTTCAAAACATTTGAGAGGGATATCATAAGAATGGGGTTTAGGGTTAACAACTAATAATTTTAATTGCAAGGAAATTATATAGGTCAAGTATTTACTGGTGTGACTCTGTACAACAAATGGATAAGACACTAATCATAAGTTGTGATGCAAATTCATGTAAATATTTGGTTACACAAAGTACATATAAATCAAATCTATTTTACTTTTTTGTAATGAAGAATCAAACTATTGGTCTTCACTTATTTGTAATAATATTTCTCTAAATTATAGGTAGCTACTATAATCAAGGAGTTATTACAAATCTAAGAAGAATTGTGACCATTATCTGCTATAGTGGATATATCTGGAGAGAAGAGTGTGAATGAATGAATTGTGAAAAAGAATATCAAAAAATATCCAGTCATTCTCATCCCTAAGGTGCACCCGCCTTGGCCCTGTAGAGCCTAAAGTGTAGAAAATCCCTATGATTTTGAGAAGTTGGTCTAGATTTGAAGAGAATTCAGTTGAATATAGGAAGTAGCTAACCCTTAGACTGACTCTTGCATTCTACATCCAGTCTTCATTTATTGCCATGCAAACTTGATGGGATATGTAAAAACTTTATTCATTCCTTATATCCCTAAGTCCTTTTCCTTCGCATCAAATGAAGATTTTGAAATTGCGATGATGTGATTACCTCTTTTTTCTCCGTCACCCCAATTCATTACTTAACTGTTAGAGGGGTCGCGAAGGTGTGGCACTATCATCTCAATAGTTAGCGCAACTCAAAAGGATAACATCCAATTTCAAGTCGCAAAGTTGTGACTAACCATACATCACATGGTTGTAGGTCAAGTTATACCTTAAGAATACCTCAAGGGGCTCACAATTTTCATAGCTATCATATCTTGTTAGATCAATGGCTGGTGTATTCACACTTTCTAAAGATGTACAAATTTTAGCCAATGTGGGAATATGAGCTTTTGACATGTGTCTTGGTGAGCTAGGTGCCTATGAGGTCCTCATCGCATCATTGTAGGGGTTAATAACAAGTTAGGAATTTACAAAATTAATAGGAAAACCTTAAAAATTAAGAAAGAAAACTCCTACGCATTCTTAAAAATGTGAATAATGTAAACCCTCTTTTAGGATCTAGGACAAAAATTCATTAGCGTAACATTTTTTTAGGGATTTCAATGGATATGGATGACCTTTGAATGCACCTTGCATCCATATTTTCTTCCATGATGACCAACAATCTCCTTGCAATCAGTAAGCTCTATAATCACCTTCAATTCAATCTATACATATACATATACATAAAATAATTTTATATAACTAGTTAAATTTTGTATCTGAATAATGCAAGGAGCCATGATAGGATTTGCTGGATTCACAAACAACGATCTTGCAAGCCTTGTAAAGAAAGTTGCAATGCTTAGTCTTTTTTCTTATCTAGATCATGTTACTTCTCCCCTATCAAGAACTGCAACCACAATCAACCTTGATCAGGTACTTTTTTGTTAACTACATTTCTATACTTTAATTCATATGTATACCAACTTTCTTTAAATCTCACCATTTTCACTGACAAGTATACTTGGTTTTGGGCATCTACAAATACAATACATCAACGTAAGTTGCAAAATCATCTATTGAATATCAATACAAATTTATGAATACAATACAATACAAATTTAAGAATATTAATATTGCATTTTACATTCTCTCATTTACGTTGATTTAATCATTCTTTAAATCACATTTGGGATTTTTCATTTATTTTAGGGTAAGTAGTAGCTAGTATTTGAGGCTATGGATTTGTAGATTCTTCCAGAAGTTTAGAAGATGTTGATCTTTAATTACTGGTGAGCATATAATAAGTTTTGATATATATTTCTTTTGTCTTTTATACTACATATGTCTATGTTAGAAACAAGTCCACCAAGATAACTAGGAGGGGGGGGGGGGGGGGGGGTGTGAATCAGCTATCCAATAATTAAACCACTTATCTTCATTAAATAAACTTAACCATTTAACCAAAGTAAACAACAACCATACAAAGATGCACATAGACAATTACACCAGATATGTTGAATAGGGAAACCCTTGATCAGATGAAAAACCTTGGTGGGAATGATGTCTACAAGATGATGTACTAATATAAATATTACTTGTTAGAGGATAGACCCTGTTACATTTAGTACAATGAGTCCCTATTAGGAGACTTTGAATCCCTATTAGGAGATTCCAACCTTGTTAGGAGTTGTGGTATAATGTATGCAAGAAAAAACCACTACTCAAACATGCAATTTCAACTACAAGAAGAGCTCATTGCTCAACAAGTAATTTAATGGTATCTCCTTCATTTCTTTTTCCTTTCTTCTATCCTATCAATTGGACCAATAACTTTCAGAACTTATAGACCAGGTCATGAACCTCGAATCCAAATAACAAACCTAGGATCACTTAGCAAAACCTTGGCAATGAAGTTTCCTTCACTTCTGCACTACTTAGCTCAACTTCACATTTCACACTCTCTATTTCTTTTCGAACATTCATAATTTGTATATCACTATGTCATGATAAAGGAAAATGTCCTTCCTTTATATCGAGTCCATAAAACAATTCCTGAGTCAGCTGTTAGTCCTTCTCAATTAATTATTATAGGACCTCACTAACAACACATTACACTTAGCGACGACCTTAATCTTCTGCCTTGCAACTTGAATAAATTTTTGTACACGCAATATTATGATGAGTGAGCTTAGCCACATCATCCTCAACATGTCTTCTCCATGTCCTCAACCTCGATCCTCAAGATATCAACTCTACTGGGAGATATAATAAGTTTACTAGAACATGCCTCTATAAAATTTATCTCAAAATAGATATCACCAAAACTTACATAACTTCTTCTAGACTTATCCTTTCTACTTTTGACGTTAACTGTATATACCAGATAGTCAATAGTATCTCTCATAACCTAGGGTGGTTATCATGCTCAACTAGTCATTCGTACCAACTTAATCTTTCTATTGTTCTTCTGTCAAACACCATAGAAGACAATAAGCATGCTATGTTGACATCAATGACAAACTCAATCATGAATGTAACATATCATCATCAAACCAATCTTCCAACAGTCTAATCTTATGATTGTAGTCAACATATTTTGGTTAGAAGTTAAGCTTATGTGCACTACTTCAAAGGTTGGGAAGCTAATAGGTGGGAGCCAAAGGGAGGAGCAATTGCAATGGGTTGTGTTTTTTCGTTCTTTGTAAAAAATTCATTTTTTTTTGCATAACTTGTTTTTGATGTATGGTTGTAGCACTATTAAAGAGCCACCTTAAGTTAGCAATCATTGACAGTATCTTAATTTAAGATAGCTAAATTTACTTGGTTATTAGAAAAAAGTTTTCATATTTAGTTTTCAAAGCAATATCCCTTCGATAGATGTAGATTGGTTCATATTCAATTTTCGAAGGAGTATCCCTTCGATAGATGTAGATTGGTTTTGATTGATACATTCCATCAAAATGAGCTTTAGAGTTTAAGTTACGATGACACGAAAGCTAACTAGAGTAGTCCGTTTCGCACCATCGCAAGTGATCAAGGTTAACCTGGGGTCAAGATGGTGATGATGCAAAATGCATTGTTCGCATTGTCGCAAAGAGTTAACTGCAAACCTTGGTCAAGGCTACGTAGCTATGTAGTCATTGTTCACACCATCGTAGGGTTATTTGCTAAGTTAAGAACCTAAGTCGTGATGGTGCGATGGTAGTTAGTCTAGTGGTTATTCTCATTTCACAATAGTCAGTGGAAAGAAATAACAAGTAATCACGATGGAGCGATCAATGGTTGAAAATTTGTAATGAACCCAAATTGGGGGTCCATCATGTTTTCATGAATTTCCATTAATTTATATTCTTTTTTCCATATTTTCCAATGATAAATCTTTGATCTCTTATCTGCAGAATTATGTTTAGAAATTACAGAGTTTGCTCTTATATGTACTATGACTAATACAAATATTATGTTTATAAACACCGAATATTTGTGAGTCTGATTATTAGTGATAATGGCTAATCTGCTCTAAAATAAAATATTGAAGGATCTCATGGCCATTCACATATAAACCTCTGATATGAAGTCCATTCTGTCTAATCCTTGATTTTTGAATTCCCAATATATTCCCCTAGTTTTTCCCGCTTCATTCTTATATGTGTGCAAGGAGGGTTGAGGGAAATGTCGTGACCTTTCCTTGGTTGTGACTTTCTTAGTAACCATTGATATATTATTATATTGTTCATTTTATTATTTCGTTCATGTCATATTAATGATAGATCAATAATATATTATATTGTATATATATTTTATTTATTGAAGTGTTGTATATTGATTGTATATATTAGATCAATATATATATATATATATATATATATATATATATATATATATATATATATATATATATATATATATATATATATATATATATATATATATATATATATATATATATATATTATATATTGATTGTATATGTTAATGGTTGTACCATATTAGATATAATATAATATTGATTAATTAATCAATTCATTACCTTTAGTTTATTAATACTATATTTTCTTTATATATTATTTATAATTCTCGATTATATTATAATATTATCCTTGAATATGTCCATTTCATAATATAATATCATTAATCATTTATTTATATATATTTTATGCTATTATAATAATAATTATATATCAATATTATATAATAATGCTTGATGCACTACTATTAATATTTATATATTCAATATTTATTTAGTAATAGTGTACATAATTTATTAATAACATTATTGTTATTATTATATGTACAATTGATATCCATGAATTTTGATTACCTTACTAATATTATCAATATTTTATTTATTATATTCTAATACTATTATCACATTATAATTATAATGTAATATCGTACTGTATGATAATAAAATTATTATATTACTATTATTATTTTATTTATTAATAATGATTTAACCTTTAATATTACCTTATTACCTTAGTAATGTATTATTATTATATCAATAATATATTATTATTTATTCTTTAATAATATATTATATCATTAATAATATATCAATATTTCTTTTAATATATTATAAAATAATATATTTATTTATTCATAATAATTTACATATATTACCCTAATTAGGGGACATGATAGTTCGCCCTTCCTCAAATTGCTTGTCCTCAAGCAATGATTGTTTACACTAAACCTTTATTGTGAGTTCAATATACAAGTTATACACTGGAATGAAAGAATACATAAGGTACGCATATAGTTAATGTCATGATGCATAAAATAAATATCTGAGTACTTGCAGACATGAAGCATACACAAAGAAGACATGTTAATGCATGAAGACACAAAGCATACACGATGCAGACACATCATACATTCTTTGTTGATTTTCACAATGAAGTAGAGTAAAAAGGAATGAAAAATATACTTCCCTAATACGCCTTTTTGATCATGGATCCTATAGACACAAATAATTATTAGCATATAATAGCTCCAGAGAAAGATGAGTCTTGTGGTGATCCCTTTTCTCATTTACATAATCCTTTGGAAAGAATCAATTGTGATGACCCCTTTTTAATCTTTAACCTGATATTCAATTTTAGGCATAAATTAGGAAGTCATCCAAATTAAACAAACCTATGATCCTTACTGCTATTAAGATATTTGAGGAGTTGAGCATTAAATTAATTTATTGGTTTGTTTGGAAGATTTCTCCTCATAGTGCCGGATCATCTTCTCTTATCTTGATTATGATCATTCCGAGACGGTAGAATGACAGTGCAGAGGGCGTGTGAAACAAGCTCCAAGCGTATTTGACAAGTGCTCGAAATTACTCCGCCTTTCCCCCCACCAACTCCCTATCTCAGAATTTAATAATATGGATGAAAAGATGGGTATTAAATTTAATTTACTTAGTTCATTTGAAATATTTCTTCTTATAGTACACAAACAACTTTCTCTCTCCTTGTTACTATCATCTTGATGGTAGAATGACGGTGCAGAGGGCGTGTGAAACAAGCTCCAAGCGATTCCGACAAGTGCTCGAAATTACTCCAGCTTTCCCTCCACCAACTCCCTATCTAAGATTACGTAATTTTGGACGAGAGATAGACTCTTTGTACTAATTGAAATGTATTTTAATTACTATGTTTTCCTTAAATCAACATTTATTTATATTTCATTCTTCATATATTCTGATTTCATTTCTTTGTAACTAGAATCATTGATAGATTATTCAATATTCTTCACAATAACAAATGTGTTAGTAATAAGAAAGAAACTATCAATTATTTCATACCAATATATGCACAAAAAATATATATCTTACCTCATTACCCTTATGTGTTGAAGTGGTGATTATAGGATATTTATCCATTATTTGCTCTTAACTACCTTAAGGATCCTTATAGATTCAACCACCTTTACTGAATAGTTCCCCACTTCTATGTGAATTAAGCGCTTTGGGAGAATAGGTCAATCATAGAGATGTACCGAAATACTTTTGCTCTAATGATTTTCCTTTGTGGATTTCCCTTTCTTTACGAGTTTGCCTCTAATGAAATTTCAGGCTCCTTACCTTGGAAGTGTCAAACTCCCTCTAAATCTGGTATCATAATGTAAAAGAAAACTTTAAACAATACAAAGTATATATTTACCTTAAAGGAATCGGTACCCTAACTTTTACCATTCCTCCTGATATGTGAGTTAATAATATGGTAGTTTCTAGCTGACGGATCATTACATCCATGCATTCCTTTATATGGTTCAGTTAGGCAAGGAATCTTGATTTTAGACTGGGATAATTGGTAACCCCTTGATTCTATCTATCCTCACATTTTTCATGGCAACAACTCTTTCAAATTCGGATTATCATGTGTTGATTGGTTGAATTATCTCAATTTAAGGAAGAACATTAAATGAAATTGTTAGTAGTCTATGCTCCCATTTTGCAGCCCTAGTCTATGATGGATTATTTGAACAAATTAGGTAACTGTAAAGTAGCACACAACACTTGAGATATAAATAGGCAATGTGTGAAGAAAGGAGCACTTTTTGGTCCAATATATAATTCTATATCTTTATGTACATCTTTTTGACGGCTAGATGGAAAGCCACAATTTGAAAAGCTATCTTTAGATTGTAATATTAATTTTGACTTTGTTGATTTTCCACGTGTGATAGCAGGGATAGTATATAATGATTTTTGAATATGAATATTGTTACCGATCTGCAGATTGCTTTGCACTATTTGATTTTGGTGCTTCTATATATTCTTCTTCAATTCTTAGTTTAGGAAAGGCTATATACGATATCAAAATATCAATGTGATGGTACGATGATATCAAATTTAGAGGTAGGATAAGCCTAGTCTGTGTGTGGTGCAATAACATTAGAGACTTGGAGTTAGTTCAAAGGCAATTTGAATTATACAAGGTTACCTGGTGCTGCAATATATTGCTGCCAATAATTTTTTATTCCTCTGGATTTCCATCGTAGGTTCCTTCATATCGGGCTTATTGTTTTACAATATTTGTATTGAATTTTATTGTCTTTATATCTATGTATCAGCTTATCATACCTAGACTGTTAGCGATTCTACGTACGTAGTAAATCTAATACTTGACATGACAAAGTGAAGTGTTGTGATGTGTGTTGTCTTGGTGTTAAATTTTGAGTAGATAGATGCTACAATTTATTACCATCCTGTATAGTAATGGCTTAAGTACATTCTATAGAGGTTGCTATATGTACGAAGGATGGAGAATCAATGACGTGATTAAAGAATAGACGATGACCTACGTTCACTGGTTTGACTGTGCACAGTTACTGAGTATCTTGTTACGGTCTTCTTATATGACTAAGAAATGCACAATCCAGCATATAATGACTGTCCAGTGATCAAGATAAAGAAAAAGAGGTTATTATTATTATTATTATAATCTGTGCTTCCAATCACCAATTTCCATGCATCTGGTGATCATAATCAATTGCTGCATACAGATGCAAATTTGTATAGAGGATGTTCAATAATCGAATTGTGATATAGAGGAAGTCTAATCATTTATTTCTCTGATCATTTTCTTCTCTAAGTTAGATCCCAACTTCGGTGGTTATTTGGGCAGCTAGATATGCAAAATTGACTTTGCTCTTTACTGGTTCCCTTCGTGGTTTGCTGGATTCGCTTTCTAAAAATCTTAGAATGATGTATCTGCAGCTCCTTTAGCAAGCAACTCCCTACTAATGACTGCACGGGGAATTTATGATTGGGAATGCTCAATCACCATGTTATATGCTGACCTGTATTTCTTTTCAAATTGTCTTTCTATTCTATTTCTAAGTTCCTTGATGTTGGAAAACACCATTATTTTTATACATCAATGACACCATTCGTTAAATTAATTTTGAACTTTAATAATTTATATAGCGATGGTTTTATGTTGTAATAGAAACTGAATTTGTTCTAACTTCTGATCAATCTTTGGTTAAGGAATGATAAACTAATAACGCCAAACCAACTCTTAATTGCTCTTTCCAAATCTTGTGTTTTATGGAAGTTTTAACAATTTACTATCACCGTAACTCCCAAACCTTTGTTGGGCTTCCACACTAGCAGCCACCAAGGCAAAGGCTGGCTCAATAACTACACATAACATGTTTAAATCCATTTTAGAATTGCCGCTACCTTCCCAATTGCTTCTGACATGGCATTGATACTATTTTTATTTTAGACTACATCCAATACTTATCGAGCTGTCAAGCAAGCAAACAACTTGCTACAGATAAAACAAAGAGAATAGTTTCTAGGTATATGTGGAAGAAACAATAAACTTCTGCTGTGTAAAAGGACCAACCGTCTTAGAGCACATAAAATTGGAAGCAATGACCATCATGAGTTGGTGCTATACTATGAGTGGTTTAAATTTAAAATATCTTTTAACTGTATATTTCCTAATGATTGATCTGTAGTTTTGACCTGAGCTTTGTAGTCCTCCTTCCAATGAACCCTCCATTGGTTTACTCATTATATACTGAATTTGCAGCCTTTTTGTGATATATGTTGTGATTTGAAGATTGTTTTTTTTTGTAAATGTAATAATAGCACTATCATTTCTGTGTATCTGCATATATATTTTTATGACTGCATTAGTTCTGATAGAAGAACCATTTCCTATGAACAATATGCTTTGACACCAATAATATCATAACTGATTCTCATCGTGCTGAATATACATGTTGTGTGTTCTGAGAAGGGCATATCACTGACATAACATTGATTGTATAACGAATCTGCCTTATCCATCAATCTCCATCTTGCTCTATTGTTTCACTATATCTTTCAAACTTCATTATTTATATCCTCCGATTGATTTGCATAAACTATTCTTCACAGGTTGGCAAGATTTCTGCTCTGATACCATTTGTAATGAACCCAAATTGGAGGTCCATCATGTTTTCATGACTTTCCATTAATTTATATTCTTTTTGCCATATTTTCCAATGATAAATCTTTGATCTCTTATCTGTAGAATTATGTTTAGAAACTATAGAGTTTTCTCTTATATTTACTATGACTAATACAAATATTATGTTTATAAACACTGAATATTTGTGAGTCTGATTATTAGTGATAATGGCTGATCTGCTCTAAAATAGAATATTGAAGGATCTCATGGCCATTCACATATAAACCTCTGATCTGAAGTCCATTCTGTCTAATCCTTGATTTTTGAATTCCCAATATATTCCCCTAGTTTTTCCTGCTTCATTCTTATATGCATGCAAGGAAGGCTGAGGGAAATGTCTTGACCTTTCCTTGGTTGTGACTTTCTTAGTAGCCATTGATATATTATTATATTGTTCATTTTATTATTTCATTCATGTCATATTAATGATAGATCAATAATATATTATATTGTATATATATTTTATTTATTGAAGTGTTGTATATTGATTGTATATATTAGATCAATAATATATTATATCAATATATATATATATATATATATATATATATATATATATATATTGATTGTATATATTAATGGTTGTACCATATTAGATATAATATTATATTGATTAATTAATCAATTCATTACTTTTAGTTTATTAATACTATATTTTCTTTATATATTATTTATAATTCTCAATTATATTATAATATTATCCTTGAATATGTCCATTTCATAATATAATATCATTAATCATTTATTTATATATATTTTATGCTATTATAATAATAATTATATATCAATATTATATAATAATGCTTGATGCACTACTATTAATATTTATATATTCAATATTTATTTAGTAATAGTGTACATAATTTATTAATAACATTATTGTTATTATTATATGTACAATTGATATCCATGAATTTTGATTACCTTACTAATATTATCAATCTTTTATTTATTATATTCTAATACTATTATCACATTATAATTATAATGTAATATCGTACTGTATGATAATAAAATTATTATATTACTATTATTATTTTATTTATTAATAATGATTTAACCTTTAATATTACCTTATTACCTTAGTAATGTATTATTATTATATCAATAATATATTATTATTTATTCTTTAATAATATATTATATAATTAATAATATATCAATATTTTTTTTAATATATTATAAAATAATACATTTATTTATTCATAATAATTTACTTATATTACCCTAATTAAGGGACATGAAAAAATTGTCTTCACAACTTTGCAGGTCTACACAGTTAATGAAGAAATGAAGTCATGAATCTGCGATGGCATAAAACAATTGGTTGCGAGACAATTATCTTCACCTTTTTGCTACTTCAGAACTGCCAAACATTTCATGTCTGGTAGTTGCGAAGCAGCTAATTTTTTTAAAAACAAATCTAGTTAGTCAAAATTTCCACCAATGCATTGATCAACATTGGTGTAACTTTTGACCAATCTTGGTGGCAATTTCAACCAAAGATTTATCCATAATTTGACCAATGCATTGACCAACATTGGTCAAAATTTCAACCAATCTTGGTGGCAATTTTGACCAAAGATTTGTCCACAATTCGACTAATGCATCGACCAACATTGGTGGAACTTTTGACCAATCCCCAATGCATCAACCAACACTGGTGAAACTTTCAACCAATCTTGGTGGAAATTTTGACCAATGCCTTCACCAGGATGCAATGACAAAACAGTTAAATTTTGACCAAATAAATCGTCGATATTTCAACCAATACAAGCTTTGGTCAAGATTTTGATGAAAAAAAATTGACAAACCAATTGGTCGAATATTAGACCAACATGGGTCAAAAATTCAACCAATTTTTGTCAAAAAATGAGTCAAATTTTACTAGTGACACAAGGTAAAATCATTAGATCTATCATACCACAAACCAAATTCTGATATTCATTTCAAATATTTGAATATATCCTTTTTACTACAACAAGATTTGTGTCCTTAGTATCTTCTTGGTACCTTGCCACAATTCCAATTGCACAAGCAATATTAAGTCTGGTGTGAGTCAAATTTTGCAAACCACCAATCATTGATCTATACCTTATTTTCATAGTACTAGGTGAATCATCATTGTTAGTCAACTTTCATCCTGTAACCATAGGTGTTCCAACTAGTTTGCAATTTTCTAAGCCAATTATTAATAATATCTCTTTAAGATACTTAGTTTGATATATAAAGATACCATATTTTATTTGTGTTATTTATAATATCCAAAAGTACTTTATTTCATGAATCATAGACATCTCACATTCACTTTTCATCTCATTAGATAAATTATTGCTTACCTTATCATTCCCCCCAAAAATGATATCATCCACAAATGCTTCAATAATCAGGAAACCATTTGAATGGATTCTTAAGTACAAATTACTATCTATTACCTTTTCTAACCTTGCGTACAAAGCTCCAGTTGCTTTCTTCAATTCATATAATGCTTTCTTCAATTTGCATACCATGTATTATTTCTTTGTCAAAGGAAATCCATTAAGATGCTCGATTCATACTTCTTCTTTAAGCTCTCTATTCAAGAAAGTTAACTTAACATCCATTTGATACACTTTGAAATTTTTGTTAGATGCATAAGCCAAAAATAATCTTACTTCATCTAATATAGATACTGGGGCAAAGGTTTCCTCAAATTATATATAGTCTTACTTCATCTAATATAGATACTGGGGCAAACGTTTCCTCAAATTCTATACTTCCCTTTTGTGAATATCCTTTACATACCAATCTTTCTTTGTTTCTTACCACTTTTCCTTGCTCATTCATTTTGTTCTTGAATACCTATTTTGTTCCAATAACATTCTTGTATTTAGGCCAAGGGACTAATTCATATGTATTGTCTTTTTCAATCTTCTCAAGTTCTTTCTTCATAAATTTATTTCAAGATTCATCTTCGCATGATTCATCAATACTCTTAGGTTCAATTTGAGAATTCAAACAAATTTCATCTCTTACCTGTCTTCTTGTCAATACTTCTCTACTTGTATCACCAATAATTTGATCATCGTGATGGCTTCTAGAAACATACTTAGGTGTTCTTTATTCTTCCCTAGGTTCTTCAATTTGTACTTGAATTCCATCATCAATATCAAATAATAATTCCTCTTCTATATTCTTAATTTGAACTAATATCTTACTTACACTGGCCTGATTTGAATCATCTTTCAAATCATACTCAAAAGTTCTTTCTTGTACCTAAAATCTTTCATCAATTCTGACATTTGCACTTTTAACAACTTTTGTTAGTTTCAAGTCATAACATCTATAAGCCTTATTTTGGTTAAATATCCTATAAATAACCTTCATCACTTCTACGATCAAATTTCCCTATTTCATCTTCTCTTTCGATATAACATTTTGTTCCAAAAATTATGAAAAACTTAACAGTAGGTGTATGACCAAACTAAAGCTCATAAGGTGTTTTACTTGTTTCTTGTCTAATCTGAACCCTATTCATGGTGTATACTGCAATATTAACTACTTCTCTCCAATGTACATATGATACCTCGCCCTCAAGTAACATCGCTCTTGCTACCTCACTAATGGTTCTATTTCTTCTCTCAACTAAACCATTCTACAATGATATTTTAGGTGTTGAAGTTTTTCTACAAATTCTATTGTTATCACACAATGAATTGAACTGATTAGATATGAACTCTCCAACTTTGTGTGAGTTTAAATATTTTATCCTCATTCCTGATTCATTTTCAACTTTTTCCTTAATGATCTCAAAGTTATCAAATGCTTAGATTTTTCTCTCAAGTAAGTAACCAACATCATGTTAGTAAAATAATCAACAAAAATAATAAAGCACTTTTCACCATAGAATGTTCTTGTCTTGGTAGGTCCACATAAACTTGTGCGAACAATCTCCAACTTCTTGATGTAGTAAATGTTTCTCCCCTAAAATGTGCCCATTTTCTATTTTACCATTATACATTCCTCAACATTATGTTAGAAGGTTGCACAATCTTAAGTAGATCTTTGACTGCAGTAGAATTAATCACCTTTACTAGACTATCAAAATTTGTATGACAAAATCTTCTATGGCATAGCCAAATATCACCAAAATTTACAACAAGACAACTTATCTCAACGGGATTTAGTTGAAATACATTACCTCTAGTCCTTGTTCCTGTAGCAATAAAATTTCCATGCATGTTCTTAATTGTACATTTATTATCAGTAAATTGCAAATGATAGCCTTTGTCAACATTATGCTTTAATCCATCAAAAAAATATACATTAGTGTCAGTCTTACTATCAGTAGTTATAGAAGCTTTTCCTTTTATTAGATGTGATATCCCCATCAAAATAAGATGCATACAATTAAGATATAAATGAATAGATAAATAATAAATAAATATAATAATAATAATACTAATAAAAAATAAAAATAAAATAATAATAATGATATCGTTATAATTTCTTACAATCATATTATAATATATTAGTATCAAAGTTTGACAATTAAATATTATTATAAAATGATAAAATATAAAATATTCATAATACATAAAGTGAAGTTTGTTAGGGGATTTGACTTCAACATTTGATAGAAAGTGTGAACTTTCAAATATCTAAACTAATTAGATAGGAGACTTTTTAGTATGGAAGAAGCCACAACTATTTGACTTGAGATCCATATAATTTTCAAGACAAGGAGAAATTAAACATTATCAAGAAAATAAAATGCAAGGACAATATTGATTATAGGAAAGACAATCTATGAACAAGAGCTCTTTGCGAGCTAGAGTCCCTGCTTTTTGGCAAGATTGGAGTGTTTATTTATTTTTAGGTGGAAAGTAGGTCTAACTAGAAATTAGTTTGGTACATTTGTGTATCATTTTCAGTTGATACAAGAGAACCATATAACATATTGTAGAAACCAATAAAATAGGTGGTAAGAGTGACATTGATCTAAAAATTGTCTAATTTTTAAGATAGACATCAGTATAAAGAAGTAAACAGTTGAAAGCAATGTACACTGATCGTTTTCTCCTTCAAACGTAGTTGCTAATCTACAATAAAAAAGTAGTAGTAAAGAACAAGTGACTAGTGCATGATTAGTTGCAATTTGTTATATGCATTTTACAACTTGTTAGATACAATGGTTTTCAATTGTATCTAATATTCATATTCATCCTTGTCATGATCAAAGACATCAAGGTCAACATTTTGTTCAACTCCATTTGAACTTCATTCCATGCCACTCACAGTAACTATGCATTGTGTGATGTGCAAGAGCTTCATGTTAAACAAAATAACTACCTAACATAATTTTGCATTTGTTTTAATGGAAGAAATCCTCAATAATTATCATCATAAATCCAATAAATTATAGTTGTTGCACTTTGGGATGTAATGGGTACATTGAAAAAGTCCATACATATAGTATTCCTTTTACTTCTCAAGTCTTTTATAATTTTTACTATTGTATTTTTTAAAAACATTTTAACAATGAAATTGTAGATTTATTATCTAAATTTGTGTGAGACACTTGGACAACAATAAATTGAATGTACTAAAAAAATTACCCAAAAAAATTCACGGTTAAGTCAATTTAAAATTGATAGATAATAATTAAATTGATATTTATTTTATTAAAATTTAAATATTAAAAATTTGCATGTAGAAAAAACTAGATGCTTCGAATATTAAAAATAAAAATGCTATTATTGAATTGAAAATAACTACTGAGAAAAAATTGCCATGAAATTCATGCTATGATGTCGATAAATATTGGAAGTATGTTCTATAGTTGTTTAGAACCAAATCAATCCATGGAATGGATCGAGATCTTTCATAACAAATTAAATGAAACATAAGGCAATTAGTCATAAGAGGCCTAGAAGTTGTTGAAGTATAATTTCTTCTAGGACAATTATGTTAGCGACACAATAGTCAGATTAAATCTGATTTAGAAATATGATAAAGTTCGCCAAATCTCTTTACCTTCAACCGACTAACTTAGATTTGATTTCATAATCTAATCTTTATCTTTATACTCACGTCAGTACCTTATCTTTATTTAATTTTTTATTTGATGTCTAGTCCATCTACAATGACACTAATTGCATTTGTGACACGAAATGAATGAATTCATACACCTGTCCTCACATATTCATTTTTTCCTAATATTAATTTCCAGGAAAACATTAAAAGACCACCAAAAATAGTGTTAGCTAATTAGAAATTAGAAATTGGCATGTAGTAATTGTATTTTTTAAATATAACTTCTCAAACTTTGAGAAATGACATGTGTTTAGGGGAAAAAATAAATAGGTGGGGGGTCAAAAGAAAACATTGGTTCCCTGCCTTATATAAGGTAGGGACTAACAAGTAATTAGTGCTGAGAGGAATGATAGTTCCTATAAAGATTGATATCCCTACAATAAGTAATCGATAATCATTGATCAAACAAATATCAAAATATTTGCAACAATTAATAAGAAAATAGTATGATATGTAGATTAGTGGAGTGACTAGGACATATCAATAAATATAAGTTGGAGACAATGATTATGATGCCAACAACCAACATATGGTAGAACTCTAATTACATTAATAATGATGTGATATTATACAGTGACCATAAACATGGATATGAAGGAAAAAGATGATAGCTTCAAGATAAGGTTAGATAAGATGAGGATAAATATCATTCTTATTGACAACTATGGAACTAAGGAAATATGTTGTTGAGTTGCCAACAAAGTCAAACTACCGGTCATAAGTGTTAGGCCATGTTAGTATATCATTGCTATTAAAAAAAAATCAATATCGATATGTGATCAAACCATACATTTCCTTACTTATTCTTACATGAAGAGGACATATCAATGATATGAAGTCTTAAGAATCAATGTCATCACCAAACTCACAAATCAATTTAGATTATATGGTAAAGGAATTGAATGCAAGTCACAAGTTGTACGAAAGATAAAATACATCTTCCGCAATAATGGAAGGGAAATCTAGAATTAGCAATCGCATCTTGATGTGTAATGGGTACACCGGATAGGTATGAAAGTCAATTAAGAAAGATTTTGCTTTTTCTTTTACTTACGTTTTATAGTGCAATACCTTTAAGTTTGTACAACTTTGTATTTCTTTGATTATTTATCCATCCCTCTCTTTCTTGATTTATCACCCCTTGTCCCTCTATCATGCTTATTAGCCCACATGAAATGTAATAAAAATCACCCATATATATTTTCCCCTCCTTCCCAATATTTTTTAATTTTTGCAAGGAGGAGAACAAACAATTACAAGGATGAATCATCCCTTCTTTTATATTCCCATACCATATGTGTATCATCCATAATGTCATTAGTGTATTATAATAATAGATAACTTAAAAAGTGCATATATACTAATGAGAAAAAAATTGTTAAACTATTTTATTTTTTACACTTTTTAGCCAACACCATAATGAAAAAGATATCAATCACTCTCATTTATCACACTTCTTACCCAATATTTGAAGAAGGAAGAGCACAAGTAGTAATTGCTCCTCCTATAATGGGAATACCATTAGTACTTATAACTAAATCCATGACTCATCCCTTCTTCTCTACTCTCCTACCATGTGTGCATCACAAATGAAGGAGATCACACATAATATCATTACATCACTTACTTAAAGTCAATAAGAAAAATTCAAATACAATCATCCACTTGTAATGCACAATAGTTTGGTCATTGTTTTTCAACATTTTGTCATACATGAGGTCAATTACTTGGCATGGTGTTATTTTTGCAATAAAAACATCAACAAATGAATCATAACTTCAAAACCATATGAATCAAAACATTATCAAAACAAATCCTTTAAACCAAAATATAATTACATTTTATTTTTTAGAGGATCACATCATGTGTGTGTGTGCGTGCGTGAGTGTCACAGAGAGAGAGAGAGAGAGAGAGAGAGAGAGAGAGAGAGAGAGAGAGAGAGAGAGAGAGAGAGAGAGAGAGAGAGAGAGAGAGAGAGAGAGAGAGAGAGAGAATTTTATTTGAAACACAATTATAATTTATTAATACTATTTGTAATATATATGAAGATGGAGAAAGATAGAGGGAGAAAGAAAGGGGGAGGATTTAGAACACTAAAACTAAAGAATCTTGATAATGATTACAACATATGACTACAAAAATGAAAATGAAGAAGAAATGGACTATTTTAGGTATTAGAAAAAAAAAACAAAGACAACCAAGGAGTTGAGAAATGAAACCTTTTAAAGCACTTTGAATAAAATGCATTAAAATATTGAATTTTTTATAATACTTTACTACAAGATAACATGTGTTTTTAATGTTTCAACATTTTGGTTTTCCAAAAACACATCGAACTTACTTCCAGTTGGTAATTAGAAATCTTCAAGCGGTGAAATTATCTACAACGACCTTGGCAAAAGATTGTCTCACTTCTTTCTTGATAAAGTGGCTAGGAGTGGATGGATATATGACCTCATTCATAGTCATTAAAGACCTAAATTGAGTTAAATAGTTTAAACCCTCATTAAGAGTCTCATAAATAGGCAATGAAAGAGATTTTTTCATGGTATATATCTACAATCTATTCTAGTAATTTATAATCCAACTTTCATTTTCCATTTGTGATGATCAGAAAAGAACACATTACCCTAAAAGTCCAAATAGGAAAATAACACAATGCCCTAAAATTCTAAATAGGAAAAGAAGACAATAGCCTAGAATCCCAAACCCTGGAATTAGAAGGAAAACCCAAATTGAGAAATAAAGATCAACACATACATTATTTAGTGGAAGCTACATACATGCTTAGGGGAAAATTCCTAGTAGCCACTTGTGCTAACTTTGCACACCTAGAACTCCTAAACCTTAAGTTAATTTTTGTGAGTGAAGAGCTTAAAGCTAACATTTTGGCTTTTGGGTATTCAGTGATCTCTCTCTAGGGACTGTGCAGTGCGAAGTGATCCAAAAGTGTCATTTTAAAACATTCACTTAGAACCCCCTATGTTCATGCACCAATGGTCAATCACTAAAAAAACCAATACTTGTGGTTAAATGTGCCAGTAGTCATTATGAATTATTCCAATAGTGGTTCACAAATTGATCAATCACCAACCAAAATAGCTAAAAAACACTAAAAAATGATAGACTATTAATACATGTGTGATTGGCTATTAGTACATGTGTTTATATTTTTGGGGGCTCTTTTAAGTTTTGTAATTAGGGGAGATCTATGAAAAAACTTTCATGGTTATTAGACTCCTTGTTAGTTAGTAGGTCTCTTCCACTACATATAAGCATTAAGGGATCCAAAGAATACAACATTTCCATTAGATAAATTACACCATGGAAATGTAAGAGTTAGATTTGCATTAAATATTGAGAAATTTTGAAAAAGTCATATTTGTGAGTTTTTCCTTTAATTGACAAATGCATTGCCCAATGTGAGCTACAAAATGATCAAATAGGATCCGACAAAGGTTGATTTCAGACACTTTGAGTCTTGTCAAGTAAATGCCATCTTCTCTTGATTGGAGTAAATCATGATTTTCTAGCAGAAAATTCTTGCTCTCTCTTTTCAATCACTCGAGCGCTAGCTATGGCTTATCTTTGTAGAGGATTTGTTGCTGACAAAAGTTGAATAGTCCTGATTTGTCTTATGGTCGCTCATGCTCTTTCTCTGGCTCTCAATTGTTAGATCAAAGAAATAGGTTGAGCTTTTCCAAATAAGGAAATGCCTTGGACGTACAAATATAGTACAATATTTCTGTATAATCCTTACAAAAAACTATCTTATGAATTATTTATATACTAATAGAATATTTTACATTTTTAGATTTTAAAAAAGATCATATTATTATTTTGAATTTTTTTTTTTAATGCAAAAAGAGGGGTAAAAATTTATTAAGACAGAAAGGAATACAACAAGGAGAGCTCAATAAGGAGCTTGATCCTAAGCAACAAGATCATCAAATTCGTGCACCATCTCAAAGGACAGTTGCCTCCTATCCCTAATATTCCAACCCGAATCATGACTAGATGCCCATTTGGCTAAACAATCAGCAGTTCTATTCCATTCACGAGGAATATACGTGAACCTAATGAACTGAAAAGAGGAAGAGAAGAGAAGAATTTTATTAACAACAGTAACCAGCTTCCAACTAACATCCTCAAGCTCTTGCGAAGAAAGCATTTTCACCACTACCTGGGAATCAGACTCACAGATAATCTTACTCCATCCCCGCAAGCAACACTGTTCCACAGCATATAAAATAGCTTGAGCTTCCATGAGATTGTTAGTATAATCACCCTTATGAACTGAGAAGAAAAATTTAACATCCCCAGAACTACAACGAGCCACTCCGCCAATACCAGCCGGACCAGGATTCCCACGGGAAGAACCATTAGTGTTAATTTTCAGAACTCCACAGGGAGGAGGAGTCCAGTGCCCATCCCAGTTAACCCAACCCTTCCTCTGATGATGAAGCTACCTGGACATAGAAGGAAACCTATGAGCTGCAACCCCATCCTGCAGATGAAAATTGAGGCGATTAGAGATAGCAAGATCAACTGGATCCATACCCCCATCAAGCTCACACTTCACAAGAATAGTTTCCTAAAGAGAATGTGATATTTTCCACCAAAGATGCAAAACACCAAGCCGAACATCTTGGAATATGCGACGATTCCTCTCCAACCAGATATGCCAAAGCATGAAAGATGGGCCAACAATCCAAGCAACATGGAGAAAAGAAGACTTGGAGGGAGCAGTACCCAAGCGGGTCCAGAACTTAGGCAAAGAGGAAGCATGCCAACAAGAGCAACCCCAAGCGCGCCACCAAAGGTGCCATATCTGAGTAGAATAGGAGCAATGGAAGAACAGATGGGAGACAGACTCCTCTCCATTACCACACAAAACACAATAAGAGGGGCCCTGAAATCCACGTTTACAAAGATTATCCCAGGTAAGACAACGGTTGTGAGCCACTAGCCACATGAAAAAATTGCACTTGGACCAAGAAACTTTATTCCAAACTTGCTTCCACCAAGGGACCTCAACATCCCCAAATAATTGTCTAGTTATCTCCTGATACCCAGCAGAGACATGATATTTACCAGACAAGGTACCGCCCCAAGCCAAAACATCTGGACCAAGCAAAGAAGAACACTCTCTAGAGGCCAAATTTTGAGAAAGCTCCTGACGATCCATGTCTGTACCTCCAGGAGGCCAATCATAAGAATGCTTCCATCTGTAACCAACAACAGGTCCCAATTGATAAGGAGTCTTGTAATGAGCCACTTTATCCCATCCAACAACAAGAAAAGAGTCACAAAGAGGCTGAAGATGAGGGTATATGGATAAAATGGAAGGGAATCCATCCCAAGCATCAGACCAAAAAAAAGCCTAAGAACCTCCTTTACATATCCAAAACAGACCCCTCTTTACCAACATCGCACCTGTCTTCAAAGTATGCCAAACCATTGAGCCATGACCTTCAAGAGGAAGTGCAGAAACAGAGCAAGGATTAGCACCATGAAAATATTTGTGAGTGATAATACGAGCCCAAAGTTGATGTTGTCCAGAGCACCATCACCAATAAAGTTTAGCAGCCAAAGCTTGACTACTCAATAGAGTAGATCGAAGACCAAGACCACCCTCCTTTTTAGGCCTACAAATAGTTGCCCAATTAACCAAGCTCCATTTAGTACTATGCAAATTACCACTCCAAAGGAATTCTTGAGAAAGAGCATCAAACTCCTTGAGAAAGTAAATAGGTGCAGCGTGAACCATGCTTCGATAAGTAGGAAGAGCTTGGATAACAGCTTGAAGAAGAGTAACCCGAGCAGCAGTAGAAAACCATCTATGAGTCCAATGATTTACCTTATCCTGAAGCTTGGTAATCAAATTTTGCCAGAAGAGACGTGGTTGCCTAGAAACAACAATAGGGATGCCAAAATAAGTCAAAGGAAGTGATCCTATCTGAAACCGTAGGATACCAACAATCCTGTGCTGAATAGAATCAGGAGTGTTAAAAAAGTAAATGGAAGATTTGTGCTCATTAACTTTCTGTCCTGAAGCTGCCAAATAAACGTCTAAAGCATGTCGAAAGGCTTCAGCTTCCTTGATCCTAGCAAGACCAACAAGAGCAGAATCATCAACAAATTGAAGATGGATAAGAGAAGGTAAGCCATTACCCCACCGCCAGCCTTGAATAGAATTCTGGGACACCTGATGCTTAATGAATCTGCCCAAGCCTTCAGCCATGATGATGAATAGATATGGGGAGAGAGGGTTACCCTGGCGGAGGCCTCTAGAAGCACCAAATAGTTGACAAGGTTGACCATTAATAAGAACAGAAAAAGAGGCAGAAGTAACACAACTCATAATCCAACTCACCCAGTCAGAGCTAAATCCAAAAGAAAGAAGAATACTCCTTAGGAAGCTCCATTTAAGTCTATCGTAGGCCTTAGCCATATCCAGCTTAACAAACATGACTCTCTCCCTTGAAGTAGCCATAGAGTGAATAGCCTCAATAGCAATAACCACCCCATCCAAAATTTGTCTGCCAACAACAAAACCACCTTGTTCTTCTGAGATAATAATGGGAAGCCACCTTTTCAATCTCTTAGCAATCAACTTAGTAATAACTTTGTAAACCACATTACATAAGGCAATTGGTCTAAAAAACTCCAATTGATTAGCACCCTCTCTCTTAGGAATAAGAGTCAAGAATGTAGAGTTCAAAGCTCGAAGCATCTGCTTGCTAGCATAGGATTCTTTAACCACCTCCAACAAATCATGATTAATGATGTCCCAAAATTCCTGAAAGAATTCAACTGGAAAGCCATCAGGGCCAAGAGCCTTCCCCTTAGGCATGCCAAAGACCACCTCCTCTAGCTCTTCCAAAGAAATAGGACACATGAGATAATCATTCATTTCTTGAGTGATAAGGGAAGGAATACAGGACAAAATAAGATTTTCTTCATTATCAGCAGGAGGAGAGTCCTCAAAGAAGAGGGTAGAGAAGTACCAAATAGCCTCCTGGAACAAAGCTAGCAAGGAATTCAGTTGGATACCTTGAGAATTAACCAAAGAAGAGATAGTGCTCTGATTCCGGCGAGATTGCACTGTTTTATGGAAAAAGGCAATGTTACGATCACCTTCCTGGAGCCAATCAACTCTAGCCTTTTGCTTCCAAAAAATTTCCTCTCGAAGTTCCCATTCTTCTAGAGCTCTAGAAGCAAGGGATTCAGCCTTGCCAAGATCCTCTAAGAAACCTCGATCTCTAATCTCCCTTGTGATGACATCAAGATCTTCTTGAGCAAGCCTCTTCATAAAGTGAAGGTTCCCATAGCATTCCCTATTCCATATCTTGAGCTGCCTTTTAACATATTGAAGCCTTTTAGAAAATGAGAACATTGCAGTACCATATGCAGGAGCACCATCTTTCCACCAACAGAAAACACAATCATGAAGAGAGGAGTCCCGAAGCCACATCAACTGGAACTTAAAAGGAGGATGCTTTGGAACATAAGCCCCTATAGCGGAAAATTTGATTGGCCAATGATCTGAACCCCTCCAATCAAGGATTTCTGAAGAGATAGTAAGGGTGCCACTAACCCAGAAGCAAGAAACAAGAAATCTATCCAGACGTTCTGAGATAGCAACAACACCAGTCCTACGATTATTCCAGGTATAGAGACCATTAGAAGGCTTAACATCAGAGAGATGCAAAAGAGATATATGTTGCCAAAGAAGAGCAGAAGAAGGCCCCAATCTAGCCAAACCACCATGCTTCTCCTCCAGACTTAAAACTGAATTGAAGTCCCCTGCTAACACCCAAGGATGATAAGGATGACAATTTCTAATATATTGAATATGTTCCCAAAGTTCCTCCTTTCCCACAAGATCAACAAGTGCATACACATTAGTAACCATGATTACCTCTCCTGAGTCTAGAGCAGAAGCTACCATAGAGAGAGCTGAGCGAGAAGACATCCAGCCAAGAGGAGAAATTTTTTGAGGATCCCAAAATATAACTAAACCACTCGCACTGCCTGTTGCCCCAACACACTGGCATTGGCCATGAGACCAAATACTAGAGGCATGTTGGACCATAGACTCCACAGAGAGCTTAGTCTCTTGGATACAAAAAACATCAGGGCTATGATCAACCACCAAGTTATGAATAGCCTTTTGTCTAGGGATGCTATTCAACCCCCTTACATTCCATGAGAGAATAATCATCATTGGGTAGAATTGGGAAAATGAGAATCCAAAGGTTTCACTGAACCAGACTCAATCAATATATCTCCTGTGAGTTTAATCTTCTCTTGGTCTGTTTTGCGCCCACTCCTTAGAGGAGGAGTAGAAGAAGCCTGCTTAAAGGGTCGAGACATCAACCCCAAGGGGAGAGGAGAACCCTTGCCCTTACCTGATGGTAGCACATCCTTAACCAAATCAGCTAAAACAACATCATTATCCTCCAACACTACAGGAGTCACCAGAGCCTCTGTCACTGGAGCTACAGGGACCTCACAGTTCTGATATACTACAACTTGGGATGCCCCACAAGCATAATTAGGAACATATCTCTCATCTGGGCAAACTGGATCAAAAGAGATAGGAGGAGGAATACCCTCCTCTAGAACCATACTATCCAACACCTCAAAGCGGTTAAAACCTGAATCAAATAATCTTTCTTTCAAAGGCCTCTTTTGACCACGACCCTTAGCACGAGGGCGAACAGGGGTGAATCCATCCTTATCCTGCATTTGAGCCTTACCCTTACCTGTAGCATCTTGCAGATTCATCCCCTTGGTAGTATTAGCCATTTGAGATTGTCCTTTCCTTGTAGTATCTGCCAAACCACCAGTATTGCCAGCTGTAGAACCATCCACTCCTTTGAAACTTGAGTTACGGGGGCACTGACGCAGTAAATGATCATACTCATGACAAATCCGGCAACGGAAAGGGAGAGATTCATAATCTAACTGCTGCACCCAAGAAAAATCCCCCATACAAATTTCCAAAGAATCTGGTAATGGGTTATTCAAATTAATTTCAACACAAGTTCTAGCATAAGAAATAACCTTTTTATCGAGGGATTGATGTGTGATTGCAGCCAGCTTCCCCAACAAAGCAGCAATTTGTCGAAGGATGTCTTCACGCCAAAATTCCAAGGGAAGACGAGGCAAGCGAACCCAAACTGGCACTGTTGAAGGGAGATCCTCAACAGAATTAAAACCTGAATGCCAAAGTTTGACAAATAACCCCACATGGTTGTAGAAATAAGGGCCTCCTTCAAAAACATGATCCCGATCAGACATGCAAGAGAATACAACAAAAAAAAAACTATTCCCCGCCAACATAATCTCCATATCGCCTTCCACCTGCCATGAGCGGCGGATCCATGCCTCAAGAGCGGATAGGGAAATTCGGATTCCAATAAATTTGCATATCAAAGCATGCTTGGTCCAATAATCAATGTCCTCCATTACAGCCGTTGGAAGAATAACCAGAACAGGGCGATCATGGCTACGCGAAAAACAACCATTAAATTTTTTTAGCTTGGAGCTCTCCCCTGAATAAAACGATTCAGATCGCATTGCATGCATAGTTGGAGAAGAACCATCTATTCTCACCAAGGAAGAAGAAATCCCAGGCCCTGCCATGCAAACAATAAAACCCCAATCCAAAATTGACTGCAGAAGATTTCCAAAAACACCGACGCAAATTATGTCCAGTAGCTAGCAATCCAAACAGAACAGAAAAATAGTAAAGATCAAACACCAAGAACAGGCTAGGGGAAAAACCCTAGCCTAGCCGGCAGCCAACGCTTCTCCACATTCTATATGGTCAAAATAATTTTCAAAAATGGTAATATAATGACATATATATTATGTTTTCAATTTTCATTATTTACCCTATCAAAAAAATTAATTTTTATCGTATATGTAAAATATTTAGTTAAACAAATAGGCTTGAGAATTTAAGAAGTGAATAAAGTATCAAGTATCCAACGTAAGGGTTAGTAAGAAAAGCCAAATTTAATTGGGCAAAATTGGTGATCTAGATCAAAGCATTAGCAATAATTATGCCATAATTTACAAACTCCTAGCAATGGTGTGGACCAAATGAGACATGTAAATGTCGTGATAAGTGTACAGGGGAAAACCCAACTTAATTCACCTCCAACTTAGACAAAGATCAGATCATCTATTTCTTGTATAAAGACGATTTTGATTGTCAAGAAAAATTGAATTGGCTATACAACTGACAAAATGGTTGTGTATGGTAATTAATTAATCATTTATAAATTATAATACAATGAAATTGTTAGTTTTAATTTTATATTAAATAATAAATAAATATCAATAAATAGACATTTTGTCTACTGCATAAATGCTTCCTTCAAGAACCCTATTGAATGCCCTCATTTGGGGCCTGAGAAAAAAATTTGATGCAATAAATTAGGGTTGGATTTGAAATGGAGGAAACATGACCGTCAATTAGAAGGTCCATGTAGAGCGATAGACTCGCAATGATTTTTTTCCATTTTTTAGTATTTAAAATTTTTGTATGGAGGAGGAAGTACTAGCTTGAAGGTTTTTAGATGCAAATAAACCCTAATTTGGATGGGTTGATTACCCAGGTTAAATATATTTTACCTTATCAAGATTATCTGTGATGATGTTGCTTGTAGTATAAAACATATGGCATGCAGGTACCTATAAGAGGGCTCTGTTAGCCAAGTTGAAAAGTTAGAAAGGGGTAGAGGATATAAATTAATTAATAACTAGCACTTGTACCCCACAGGTCTAAGAGTCATGTCGATTTCTAATGCCACAATCTTGATTTTGATTATTCATTTTATTTCACATTTATTTTACAACTTCTTGAAACTCAACTAAACTTTTCATCAAGTCACCTGTGGTCCTTCAAACAAACTGTCATTAAAGGAGTATAGACTTTGATAGATATTAGGGTAACGTTACTTCCATTAATACAGAATAATGTAATAGTAAATAACTTAATTAGAGGATAGAGTGAAAGTTTGAATTTTGCCTATCTAATTGCCATTGGAAGTCCCAAATTTCGTGAGCACCCAATTGAGGTATTGACAAAAAGAGTTTTGTCAAAGACTGATGATATAACTTGTAATTAGTAAACAATGTAGTTAGAGGACAGACTGAATATTAGACTGAATGTTAGTGCTTTTCCTATCCAATTGCCATTGGAAGTCCCAAATTTCATGAGTGAGGGATTGATAGAAAGAGCTTCGTCTAATGAAAAAAAAGAACTCCTTGGAAATTAATTTTTGGTTTCAATTTTACTATGCTTCATTCCAGGCTAATAGTTTCATGACCCCATTGGTTATGTCAAAATGATTTTAGTTCTACAGGCTATTAGTTTCATGACCCCATTGGTTATGTCAAAACGATTTTAGTTCTAGAGGCTATTAGTTTCATGGCCCCATTGGTCATGTCAAAATCATTTTAGTTTTATAGGCTATAGATTAATCATATAGATTATCTTTTATACTTGAATAAATTTTATATTAGATCATTTTGACATTCACAAATGGAAAAGAAAAAGAGCATCATAAAAGGTTAGAAGACAAGAAAGAGTTGAGTTGAAATGTAAAAATATAATAAGTTCGTAAAAATGATCAAATTTAGATTTTTCTCTCCAAAATAAGTTGACAAATGAAATATAGAAAAGTTCATTCATAAAAAGTTGAAAATATTTAAGAGTTGAGTTGAAATATAGACGATAAAAAAATATAATAAGTTCATAAAAATGATCAAATTTAGATTTTTCTCTCCAAAATAAGTTGACAAATGAAATATAGAAAAGTTCATTCATAAAAAGTTGAAAATATTTACATTAAAGATCAGCTTGCTTGTGGCCCCATGAACATATGTTTTTCATTTGTATGTAGTTAAAGTTAATTGCACTCTTTAATCTTATTGTTTGTAGCCATTGCAATTATAGAATTGTTGTTGTTGTTCAGTAATAAACATTTTAGTCTAGACTTGTGGATGGTTCCTTTAGAAACATATTACATTCAAAACTAAACATTGCTAATGTGTTTAAAGTGTAATATATAATTTAAACACACTAAATTAGTATTCAAAACTAAGCATTGCTAATGTGTTTAAAGTGTAATATGTAATTTAAACACAAACTAAATTAGTATTAACATTTTGATCTAGATTTGTAAAGTGTGACATATAATCATTTATTGTTATAGCCAAACTTAAAACCTTTCACTATTGCATTCCAAATTTTGTACAACACAATTCACAACATTTCACGAATGGGGAATAAAAAACCATAAACATTTGTACTTACATATATGCAATCACCAGAATTCCTTTGATTTTTCCCTTTGATGGTAATAATCAATGTCTATTAATAAAGGCAATATGGACAAATCTTCTTCACGACAAAGTCTCTATGGACCCTTTGATGGTAATAATCAATGTCTATTAATAAAGGCAATATGGACAAATCTTCTTCACGACAAAGTCTCTATGGACCCTTTGATGGTAATAATCAATGTCTATTAATAAAGGCAATATGGACAAATCTTCTTCACGACAAAGTCTCTATGGACCCTTTGATGGTAATAATCAATGTCTATTAATAAAGGCAATATGGACAAATCTTCTTCACGACAAAGTCTCTATATCTCCATAGAATACAATTTGGGGAATTATCTATGAAAACCCTTTGACAAATGAATCTACGTACAAATCAATTTGTTTTTCCGTTTTATAGGAGTACCCAAAAAAGGAGTTCCATCGGAGGCAATAAAGCCTCCTCTGCTTTTAACAGAGATATATACGATTTTTAGTATTATAATATAATATCGACTTATATTCTACAGATTTGCTTGCTTGCAGGTGCGGCAGGCAATGCGTTTGCTGCCTTGGGCATTGCACACCGCAGAGCGTTGGAACTGATCTCTTGCACCGCATCTCTGCTCACTCCATTCAGCGATTCATCATTGTATATCTCCCACCAATTATGAACCAATCTTTTTATATCTTCCCTCTCCATGTTTTCCTCCTTCCCAGTGAACCTCCATGGTACACATCCACACATCCATCAATTTTCAGTTTAAATTTATTTTTCAAAAAGTATAAAAAAAACCCCTGTTTCATGAACAAAGACTCACAGCTGCACAATAGAGAACTACTTTGACAGAATCCAGATCAACATTCTGCGGATGACGCCATAGCATAGCCAGCACCAGATTATATGCCAATGGAATTGGTTTGTACTGCTTTTGAAATCTCTTGCCACAACAACCATATCACAAATTTGCATTCAACGCCAAATTTATTATACAGTGTGCAGCTAGTTTATAAATGGTGACATGTCAAATGGTAGATGAGATGCTATATAAATGCTATGTATATTCCAAAAATCATGCTAGTATTATAAAAAAAATATCCAGGGATCTCAACACAGAATTCATACCCCAGTTCGTTATTAATAGGCATGAGAGTTTACAAAATACATTTTAACAGTCACAATAACTGACTTCTATAACTTTTTGATCATTCAACACATCGCTCCAGGTAAGCAGGTTTTGATTTCAACCAGATTTCGGGGTCCCCCAAAATTAGTTTGAAGCTAGTTCACAACTGATGTATTGAAAGCAACTCAAAAAATGGACATTTTACTTTAGAAAAGAGATGTATTACACCAATTCACCAAAAAAAAGGAAAAAAAATGTGAGTGGAATGTGAAGTATGGCAAAACTTGGTTACTAATTATTGATACCTGAAATTCTTGATCGCTTTCCTCTACAACTACACTTTTATCTGGTGGCATTGCTGTACTCACTTTCCCATGAAAGATAACTCAGAGATAGTGAGTAGAAGACAGAGAGAAATGCAACCTCATACATATTGTGGAGCAGGATATAGAGGATTCCCCCAAAGCTTTTGTGTTCTATGACAAACCATCTAGGTACTTTTGGTTACTAAAAAGAGGATCTGACATGATTAGATCATATTGGGTTAAATGAATCTTAGTGCTCAATTGACCCAAGTTACAAGCCTGGATATTGGGGACAAATAGGATTGGTGCAATCATAGATGATCTTTTGTCAAGTGACTCTGCAACTCAAGGATTATATCAAATTGGTATTGGAGCCAGTTATGTTCTACAGAGGCTAAAGTACCCAACAGTCTCAACCTTCTAGTGGAGGATTGGCTCCAATAAAATGTGCAGATAACTAATAGAAATCCAACTTCATACATTGTGTGGATCAGAAAACAGGGGATTCCTTTAAAGGCTTTTTGTTCTTTGACAAGCAAGGGATTCCATTCATCCCCGGAACTCATCCTTTCTTTACAATACATGCAAGAAGGTCGATGTCCAGGTAAACTTGAGAGGAAATTCCATAACATTAACATTCTTTTTCTGAGTACAACATTATGCATGAAGAACAGGGTCAAATTACAGGAAACAGGGGAGATGGGCATTTGGAAAAGGGAGAAGTTATTGTTGGTAGCTTTCTAAACTTTGGTAGTATCAGAAATTGACACTTTATTGAACAAAAGAGTGAAATAGAGGCAGAAGAATCGGCCCCTGTTTTGACTGAGAGGAAAGCAGAGGCATGCATTAAATTGGAGAAAAAATTGAAAGAAATTGTAATGGAGGATGAAGGAAGTTTTGTCGATATTCGTGAGTGTCTCTTCTATTATTCCCGACTTACCACTTCTTTTTTCATCAAGGAACTATTGAGAAACTTCTGATTTTTCTCAACTTGTAAAATGTTTGAACTGGGTGATTGCTCCTCATGAACTGCAACCCTTGCAGGATATGCTACTTCGGTTTTTGCAGTCAATCATGCATTTGCTGCTTTGTCTGAAGCTGGATATTTGTACCAGGTAAATAATTTATATGGGACAGATGCTCTTTTTCCACGACTTTAATCCATTCAATCTTATATGCATAAATGCCACTGGCATATGTTACTCTACCAAGTTGATAGATTTTGACTGAGGTGCAGAGAAAATACATTTTTCCCTTTTTCTGAAATGCATTCATTATAGCTTTGGTAAACGTTTTGTTGATTAAATGCCCTCCCAATTTATTGCATAGACTAATATTTCTTAGACAATCACAAGCAAAGAGTGCATACTTTTGAGTCTATATGTGTGGAAATGTTTGAAACCACTGAAAAATTAATAGAGGAGTGGGTACCTTGGGTGAAAAATCCGGTTCGGCCTTTTGATTACGGATCCATGTCCTTTACTAACTTACTAATTCCATCCTGTTCTAGAATAACTTGTGAATTTTCATCTCGCAGTACTTATTTTTTCTGGACCCAAACATTAGAGAACATATCAAAGGGTATGCTAGTTGCTGACCAGTTGGGCCTTCTGATATTCAAAGGAGATTTTACATTCACAAACATGGCATGGTTCGTGATTCTAGTTTGCAATACCTAAACTGCTAAATTCAAATTCCATAATCTTGGAGAGCTTGGATAGGCATGTGTCTAGAGAATCTTCTATTGCTTTACAAATTGGTTTCAGACAGCGAGCCAAGAACTTTTAATTTAGAGAGAGCTCCAATTTGATCACGGGCTTTAGTATTCCTCGATTGCAAAAATACATACATCTCTGACAGCTTTGATTATTTCCCTGCGCTTCTTCAAATAGGAGTATGTGGTTTAATGTAATATTTTTGCCTCTTCTTTATGTTTCAAAAAGTTTTGCAAGATAACTGCTGCTTAATCTCCCACCTTTGTATTTGCAACAACTCATTTTTAATTCTTCCTCAGTTACAATCATTCATGTTTTGACATACATAATGCTCTTTTGGGTATTTTCTGAAAGCCGGCATTAAATATAATCCTTATAAATACAGATTTTTAACTAATAGACCTGAACACTGGGAAAAGTAGTTCAGTTCTCACATAAGTTTATTCAGATCTTGATAATCAGTTGCAATGATACTAATCCCAGTAAATTCATCTCAAATTTGGAGTCTAGCTATATTAATTTGAGGCTTTGGTGGCCAGAGGTGCCAGAAAAACAAATGTAAGAACAAAGGCAGCTTGATATCCTTTACTTCATACAGGGACAACACTAAGCAGTTGTTTCTTATTTTCCCTTTTGGAAGGGTGGTACAAGTTCTGTGAATTAATGGTAGTGGAATAGTTCTTAAATATCTAATTTCTCTTCTCTATTGCGTAAGCTGCTGTATCCTCTTTAGGTAGGTTGAATTTGTAGAGATTCATAGGCGCTCCTATCTGAGGGTTCTGTTATTTTAGTTCTTGTTTAAGTTTCTTGTCTATACCAGGCATTCTTTAGAATCCTCCTACTTGTTAATTATTAGATAAGAAATATACTTACGTATATGCCATTCTAATTTGTACTATTTTTAATCCAATTTTGCAGCTAATAATGGATGCCAAAACACAACCTTCGTGGGTGGACTGTGGGCCGTCATTCCAATTAGTGGCAAATATAGAAATGTCAGATGAAGATTCAAGCATGAACAATCGTCTGTGATCAGGGTTTCCATCAGCACAAGGAAAGTAAGATTCTTCTGTTTCCCAGGCAAATAATTCGCTAGTGAAGGAATGGTTAGAAATGGTGGAACAATGTTACAATACGATGAAATGTGAAAGTAATATCTGGGAAAGCATGAAAATATTTGGAATGATAATATTAAATGTAATATCTGGGAAAGCATGAAAATATTTGGAATGATAATATTAAATGAAAATAGGTTACAGTCTATAAAATCCTAGTGCAAATTTGATGGATTTGTGACATAATTCTTTAACTATGTTCATTTTTTTGTTCTCTTTTCAGCTCAATGTATTTTTCTATAGTAGAGCTACAATAGCTAAATCTTTTACTCTATATTTTTTCATCTTTTCTGATATTTTCATTGTATAAATCTCTATACGGCTACAGCAATATCATGTGATTGTCAACATATCATATACCCTACTTTAGAGATGTGGCTCAAATTCCACTAAATAGACGTTGGGGAAGATGATCTTTACCATACAATGTTACAAATTATACAAATAGTAACCCCCATTAATTTCTATTCCGTACTCTTTCCCAAGGACCCAAAGTACAGGACAAAGAAGGTTTAAATGTGCGGATGTAGAGATTTTCCACTGTTAAATAATAAGGATTATTAAAAGAACAAACTGATAAAATAGTTGCCCATCGCTAAAAGAAATCCAGAGCCCATGATATGCTGAAAAAAAGCCAGAATAAATACCTGTTGTTTGGCGCAAATGTTTCTTGACGGTTCCAAAACAAAATTCAGAGCTTTCCTATAACTCTGAAAATCCTAGACCAAGACTATCATCAATCACCCGAGAGGAAAATATGTCTATGCAGGCATCCGAAGGACTATGTAGGTCAGAATGTCAATGTAAAGAAGTTCTTTGCCGTCCTACTTGGAGATAGAAATTAGTCTTTTGCATGCCTGTAGCTCTTCAACAAGCGCTCGTTGCAGAAGCAGCCAGAGCTTCAAACATGCAAGAAGCATTATGTCAACGAACTCCTTGACAAGTAGCTCGCTGTCCATGTGCCCTGATGAGCATATTGTTGCCCATCTTCATCGGAGGCAGGCCAAATTTTCAGGCTAAGTTTTAAACCAACGAATGTATCCGACACCTGAATGGGGTTCCCGACTTGGACGGGAATACACCACAGCTGATTAATATCAAAGCAAACAAACAGCTGATTAATATCAAGCAAACAAACAGCTTCTACAAAAATGATCTTGATCCTCGAGTAAAGCCTACCGCTTACGATTACACAGTGAGGACTGGGTTACAGCAGCATATTATCAGCTTGGGCATTTTAATATGCAGGGATGTGATCCATCAGTGCTGTTGGAATCTGAGAAAGAATCGACCCCAAATGACATCATTGATGAAATTAAGCTAATGATGACATTTACACCATCGGAAAAACCCATTGCCACTCTTTCGACGAAAGATTCTCAGATTCCAACGACACAGATGAATCACATCCGTCCAGAAAATATGAGAAGGGCAGAGTAGTGCCTTCCTTGAAATCATCATCAGAGCAATGGATGACAAGAAAGAGCAGGAGGTGAGAGGCAAGTTATAGTTGGGGCTGCACCGCAATGGCTCGTCATGCAGACTGCTATTTCCATTCACTCCAGTAGACTGCATGTTTTAAACCCAATTTGTTCATATATGAATAAGCTAAAATTAGATGTAAATAATAAACTATGATTTTCTGTTAATGACATTCGTTATGAGATTTAAGCACCGATTCCGGGAGATAGAATAGAATGATTTTTTTAATGCATTTTTCAAATAAAACTATAGTACAATGGCTATTACCAGTTTCTTCCCCAAACTTGTGGTTATCAAATTTACTATTTTATCGAGGTTTTTTTTTTTTTTTTTTCCACTCTATTAGGGTTTCTTGCTTCATGCGAACTTTCAATTTTTTGTGTATGGATTTTTGTTTGAACTTTCCTTCTGTAAGCACCACTTGTCACATCGTATTTACTGCGGGAGTTTTTTATGCTAGAATATAATGGCTTCGGCCAGTTGTGAACTAGTTGTTTCTGGTGTTCATGCTGCTGCTTCGGTCTGCCATGGTGCCACCACAGAACAAACGCCTGCGCAAGTTTGTCCTGAAAATTTTTCACGAGATAATCCTAACATTATCCTTCCTTTGCAAGAATTTGATGCTGCATGTGATTGGTTAGAACAACACACCTTGATAGGTTATTTTGTGGGTAGGACTCTTGAAGCTATGCTCAGGGAATGGGTTAACAAGAGCTGGCCTCCTCATGGAGTCCGCCTTGACGGTGTGCAAAACCTTACCAAAGGTTTTTTTTTATTTCACTTCGCTAACCCATCGCAAGCAGACGCGGTCTTTAACAATGGACCTTGGTCTGTGCATTCCTCTTTGCTTGTTTTTCAAAAATGGTCACGAGATTTTACAATCTCGGATGATAAAAAGCTTAGGGTTCCTATGTGGGTCGAGTTCCCAGGTTTACCCCTACCATGCTAGCCTTTCATTGAGTCCATTGCCAAAGCCCTTGGCAAAGTTGTCACCAAGGAGCCTGAGAAATTTTTTAATGCTTGCCCGCAATGACGCGTTTGCGTCGAGGTGGATCTTTCTAAGGATCTTAAGGATTCTATGGAAATTCAAATTGGGACTCAAACCTTCTCCTAGAAGTTGCTTTACTTGAATCTCCCCAACAACTGTTATAGGTGCCAATCCGCGGAACACAAGATCAAGGACTACACTCTGGCTACGCCTAGGGTTAAGCCCAGGCCTAAAGAAGCACTTGTCAAATAGGCCGAAGGGAAAAAAGAAGAATGGGTTACTATTGGGCATAAGGGCAAGGCTCCCTCAAATCCCTTGCCCCCCAAGTAGTCCTATGCTACAGTCGCTGCAGTTTCTCCTATTCCTACAGGAGCGTCAACTCTAGCCAGCATAGGAACGCAAGTAGCGAACAAAAGAACTACTCCCAGAGTTTTGCAGGTTTCAAACCTTGCTGGCACGTACGGGATAAAGGCAGCCGCCAGGGCTTCTGCCTTGGCTGGGGTGCATACTCCTCTTGCTGCTTCTTCCATAGCAACACTAGCGACGCGATGTTCTCGCAGTCCTCTTGGACATGCGGAGATACCAGAGGTGAAACATCAGGCTGTAAGTCCAGAGGGTTTCTCATCTGACTTCAACCATGTTTCTACCTTCTTGTAGAATAGCTACTCCTCTCTTGAGGACGAAGATGATATGGAAGAGTTCTCATGAACTTCCTATCATGGAATGTTTGAGGTCTCACAGACCTCCCCAAAAAGTACTATGTTCGGGATGTTCGTCATAGACTTGGTAATTTAGATTTTTTCTGTCTGTAAGAAGTTAAAATTTTTGGTTTCATGCTTTCTTCGACATGCTGCGTAATTTGGTAGAATGACGTTATGTTTTCTTCCCAACACGAAGCTAGCCAAGGTGGGGTAGTTACTCTCCTGTCACCTCGCCTTCATTATGCTATTATTTCGCACGGTTTTGACCCCACACATAGAATTATTTGGCTTTTGCTTTCCATTATGTTCAATCATTCTTTTGGAGTCATTAATTTTTATGCTTCCAATGATGCTGTGGAAAGATCCCAGATGTGGGCCTGGCTGGTTGACAACTTGCCTCCAACTACTTGGGTCATGTGTGGGGCCTTTAATATGGTTGAAGTGGCCTTTGACAAAGATGACATTCTACCTTTTCATTGGACAGCTGGGGAAAGACAAGCCTGGTATTACATGCGCAATAAATTGGGCCTTTTTGATCCCAATACCAACCGCCGCTAGGATAGTGGGGTTTGGCACACTTGGTCAAACTTTCGAGCTGGCTCTGACCGCATATTAAAAAGCCTTGATCGTGCTATGATCACTATGCAATCTTTTTTCTCTTTTTCTAAGGATCGAAATCTACCTGTCATTCCCTTGCCAAATGTGATGTTATCTGACCACTATCCCATTTATTTTGTCATTTCTTGGCAAACAACTGTTCCGAAGGTGGCCAAGTCTCAGTTCCTCCTCAACACGTTTGTGCTAATGCACGCTTCCACCATTTCACACATCCTACGTGTTTAGGACTTGGAGCCACGTCCACATTCTCAAAGGGGTTGGATTCAATGGTGGAATGATGCCATTACCATAACTACTTGGTTCCTGCGCATTTATGAGCAACAATTGGCTATGTTTTGAAAACAGTCATTTGAAGCCAACATGCTTGCCCTCACAAAAGCCTTTGAGGCCCTCACCCTCAATCCCTTTGATGTGGACTTACAAATTCAACTTGCCAAGCTTTGCCATGACAAATTGCTGATAATTATGTTGCTCGAGGAGCCCAAATCAAAGCCCATTTCCACTGGTTGGAGGTTCACAACAAAGCCTCGAAGGATTTTTTTTAGGCTCTTCGCGCTTGTCATACCAATGTTGGGATTAAAAAAATCAAACAAGGAAATGTTGTTCTGTCTAGTCTCCCTGCCATCCTGCAAGCATTTGTTCATCACTATGAGAACGTGTTTGCTTCGTAGGAAAATTTGGTTGCTCAGGAGGAAGCTCTCAGAAAGTGTATTTCTGTTACTCCAAACCGCCTAGCAGTTGAGCAACATGCTTTTTGTGAGCAACTTCTTTCTCTTCGAGACCTTAAAGAGGTGGTCTACTCCATGGTGGATGACAAGTCCCCTAGGTGTGATGGGTTTACTTGTGAATTCTACAAACACCTCTGGGAGCATATAAGTCCTGATCTGCACAAAGTTTATCTTGAAGCCTATCATTCTAAAAGCTTAGGAGCCATTATAAACAAAGGAAATATCAAATTCATACCTAAAGCCGATGATCCAGAGGACATATGCAATTGGAGACCCATTACCCTTCTGAATGTGTCTTATAAGATTATTGCCAAGACACTCTCTCTCAAAATCAGGCACATGTTACCCTTAATTGTGCAGCCAGAGCAAATTGTATTTATCAAGTCCAGGTATATTCTTGACAACATCATTGCTGTCTGGGAGGGAATGGAATGGGCTTGCAAGTCCAATCAGAAGGCTATCTTTTTAAAGATAGATTTTGCTAAAGCTTATGATCGCATTGAATGACCCTTCATCTTGGCTATGCTCCAGGCTCTGGGTTTTGGCCCCAATTTCCTTCAGTTTGTGGAGATGCTCTTTGGAGATGCTAATGCTTGCATTACCATCAACAATTCACAATTTGAGGCTTTTGGAATTTTTCATTCCATCGGGAAAGGTTGTTCACTAGCTCCTGCGCTTTATGTCCTTGCTGCGAAAGGTTTTGGCTATTTATTTGTGCATTCTGTGTCCTCATGATTTGTTCGTGGCATTTTCTTGTTTGAATCATCCTCCAAATTAGTCAATGGACACTTTGTTGATGATTCTTTTCTTACTCTTTTAGAGGATGAAGAAAACATCAATAACGCTTTAAGTTGCCTGGACACCTTTTGTCAAGCCTCTAGTTCTGCCATTCAATGGCATAAAACGTGCTACTTCCGTCAGTCATTTTTGCCAACTCCACCTTGGCTCAGCCAGTTTGAGTGGAAATGGGTTGCTCACGGGGAAATCTTCTACTTTCTTGGCATTCCTTTTGCATTCCAGGCATCACCTGTGGAACTTTGGAATGCTGTGCTAGCCAAGATTAGTAAAAAGCTCGCCTCCTGGATCATAAAGCCGCTCTCCCTCGTTGGAAAATTCTAGATTTGCTCAAAGATTTTGGCAGCCACTCATGTGTATTACTCCTCCTGCTGGGCTCCATCCAAAGCTTCTTACATGAAGTTGGAAAGATTGCTCAGGGATTTTCTTTAGGCCTTTGGTTCTGATCACCATGGCTTCCATAGAGTGGTGTGGGCTTTATGTTGTCTCCAAAAAGAGTCTGGTGGTCTTGGCCTGCTTTCCACTCAGAAACAAGGCCTTGCTCTTTGTACAAAATGGATTATTAGGGCTATTTTAGGAGATGAAGCTTGGAAGATTCTGGTTTGGCACTACATTTCTTTCGGCTTTCCTGTTAATAGGCCTGCTTGGAAGGGGATTGGTTTCCAAACCCTTCTCATCATGCGTGAGTGCATGGTCATTCAGGGCTCATTTGTCATCAAGAGCATCTGAAAAGCTTGAGAGGCTATTAAGCCCTAGCTTTGATGGGTTGGAGATGAATTCCGTAATGGCCTCTCCTTGAACCAGCAGAACATTTGGTGGTCTCCCTTGTTTACCATTCAGGGTACTCCCCTCGCCAAGACTCAAGGGGCCAATGCTCTACATTTTTTTAAACGTGGCATCAGGTACTCCTAAGGAGTCACCATGGGTTTCAGGACCTGGGAAGATATGCAAGTATAGTACCGCCTTATCCGTTCAGACCTGCAGACTTTTGACCTTCTACTTTCTTCCATCCCTGTTTACTTAGTTCATAAAGTGGGGATTCAGTCTGTTCGCCCTTGGTGGCTTGATTGGAAGTGGTATCCTGCCACTCCTTTTTCTAATTACAAGACAAGTCTTGGCTACAGATGGCTTTTGCCTCATCTTCCAATGGTGGATACACTAAAGCACATATGTCATTTGTAATCTTCTCTTTCTCAATGGAGAAAACACTTTGATACCGTATGGAATGCTATAACTGAACCCAAGATTGCACATTTTGCTTGGTGCCTAGCCTTGCAAGGTCTTCCCCTCGAGCCTCAGCTCAAACACATCAGGGTACTTGATCCTAGATGCCCCTTCTATGGACAACCAGAGTCTTTCTTGCATATTTTCTGATTTTGTAAGCGTGCTTAGAATTATTGGCACTGGATTCATGAATTTTTAAAGCCATTTAGACATGAGTCTTTTTCTTGGCACATGATTTTACTAGGCGACTCTCCCAGATTTCCTCGGAAGTTTGCCCAGATTTGGCACACCTTTAGGCTAGAGATTCTGTTTTCTCTGTGGAAAGATAGGAATGTTGTTCTTTTCACACACAATTTTTTGGATGTTAACATTTCTATGTACACTAAGGCATGCATTTGTAGTAATGTAATTATGCAAATTCAGGTGGAAGCTAACAAAGTTGCACTCGAGGTAGCTCACCTGCAGGAGCTACTGAATCACTGGGGCAATGCTCCATGCACTGTTGCTAGAGTTCCTCCTGATGCCTTAGCGGAGACCTCGACGCCTCGCGACCACCGTCCTCGGCGCCACTCCTCCGGCTACCACTAGCACACCCTGCGCTCCCAGTGGTGGTGATGGCGGATGGAGGCACCACTCAGCTTCCCCACCCCATGGTGGTTCTGGTTGGTCCCCGACTCCTCCTCCTAGAACTCATCGTGCACATTCTAGGAAGTGGCCTCGCTTGGACTTGGCGATCTCTCCTCTCTGGCCAGAGGTTAAAGATTCGAATGCTGCCACTGTTACTACTGCTGCTGATGATGGTTGGACTGTTCCTAGCCCACCCCCCAATCCTAAAGATGATTGGGGTTTTCAAGACAAAGATGATACACCACCCTCAGCTGGCACTAGTCTAGCAGCCTAAGGTTGCCTTATATGGTTTTTTTTTGATGAATAGTTTATGTTTCCGGATGTGGCCATGTTTTTAGTCTGGCTCCGACTGTGTGAACTCGTTCATGGGGTGATCTTGTATCCCTCGTCTCTTTTTGTGTGAATTGTAATATGAGTATATTTTATTAATAGAAGAGTACACTATTCATCAAAAAATTTACCATTTTCTTGGATTTCAATTTAGAATTGTCAAAAGTTAAATATCAATGTGATCCTTGGGCACCTGCCAAATGTCATTCCCCATATGCATAGTCATAGAGATCTCCCTTTTCGTGTCTATCAAATCACCTTCCCCTACTGTCCATTTTATCAGTTGTCAGACAAAATAAATATTGTCAGAACATAAAGTGCACGGGTATAGGTTGTTTTATAACTAATATGATTTAAATTTATTATGTTCTTTTATTTAAATGAATTTAACTTTTTGTGGTATGTACCTAGTTGAAGTGAAATATTATAAAAGTATTTTTGCTTTATATTCTGCACAATTTTAAATTTAAAAAGATTAAGGTTATTTATATATGAATAATTTAATAATTTTAATTTTTTTAAAATTTATTTTGCTCATTGAGTTAGAGTTGAACCAAATAAGATATAATAAGTTTCGGATAATTTGTTATTTACTTTAAAAATAAGAATTTAAAAAAATATTTGTACTAATTATTTAATAAAACTATATTCTTGACAAAATATATAGTAACAAATCATGATATCATTAAAAATTTATAAATACTTCATAAATCTACAATCTCATTAATTATTTATAATTATGTTTAACAAAATTAAATCAATTTAATTTCAATTTCAATTTTGCCACTCGTTCAACGAAAGATTCTCAGATTTCAACAACACAGATGAATCACATCCGTCCAGAAAATATGAGAAGGGCAGAGTAGTGCCTTCCATGAAATCATCATCAGCGCAATGGATGACAAGAAAGAGTAGGAGGAGAGAGGCAAGTTATAGTTGGGGCTGCACCGCAATGGATGAGCCTCACTGCAATGGCTCGTCATGCAAACTGCTATTTCCATTCACTCCAATAGACTGCATGTTTTAAACCCAATTTATTCATAAATGAATAAGCTAAAATTGGATGTAAACAATAAACTATGATTTTTTGTGAATGACATTCGTTATGTCAGATTTAAGCACCGATTCCGGGAAATAGAATAGAATGATTTTTTTAATGCATTTTCGATTAAAACTATAGTAAAATGGCTATTACTAGTTTCTTTGCCAAATTTGTGGTTGTCAAATTTACCCATTTTCTTGGATTTCAATTTTGAATTGTCAAAAGTTAAATATCAATGTGATCTTGGGCACCTCCCATATGCATGGTCATAGATCTCAATTTTCGTGTCTATTAAATTGCCTTCCTCTCAGTTGTTAGACAGAATAATTAGCTTTTATATATATATAAGTCGAGAGTTATTCTTTTGAGGTGCCTATTGCACTGAGTTAGATTATGAAAATAGGCGACTTAAGAAAGATAACTCTTGACTTATATATATATATATATATATATATATATATAAAAGCTAGTAGCAGACGTGTCACATAATTAATCATAGTATTTGTTTAAATATATTATTTTTATTTATTTAAATTATTTTAATATTTCTAAAATATTTATTTTCAATTATTAAGTTTAATAAATTATTAGAATAAATAATTTTAATTATTGTTTTTTATTCAAGTAATTAAAATAAATTTATAATTGAAACTCGAGTTTTTGTCTGCATTAGCATTAGCATAAGTTTCATCCTTAAGATTATATACAAATCTGAAATAGAGAAAAGCTCATACTCGAGCTTATATATTCTCTAGTATATATAGGGAAGTCAATATTAGGTCCACCCCCCTCTCTATGTCCATCTATTCCATACCCATCACCATTCTCTCTCTACCTCGTCTCTGCCCTCCCCCCCCACCTTAACCATCTCTTCCCCCTAATATATCTCCAACCCATCTCTCTCTCTCTCTCACACACACACACACACACACACACACACACACACACACACACACACACACACACACACACACACACACACACACACACGTCCTCTCTCTAACCCCTAACCTTTCCGTCTCCCATACCCTCTCTCTCTCTCTCTCTCTCTCTCTCTCTCTCTCTCTCTCTCTCTCTCTCTCTCTCTATCTCTAACTCCATCCCTCCCTTCAAAAACTCTCTTTCTTTGCCATCCCTGTAATCCATGCCCTAATCTCTCTCTCTCTCTCTCTCTCTCTCTCTCTCTCTCTCTCTCTCTCTCTCTCTCTCTCTCTCTCTCTCTCTCTCTCTCTCCCTCCTCTTCCTTCCCCCAATAGGTCATGTCCATCTATTACATTCTAAAAAATTTCTAATCCATTGTTTGGGTCTGCACAATTAGAATTGGAATTGGGAAAAAGTAGAATTTGATATTCCCACTTGACCCCCAAAAGAAGGATTCCGAATTTCTCAAAATACTTGTTATTTGGAATTCTTGTTTTAATTCCCATTTTAAATCCCATTTTTTGAAAATGAAGATTTCAACTAAAGTAAAATTTAATTGAGTTTGACATCCGGATGCCCATTTGAGGTTACCTTTTTTCCACAAATTTTTGAAATTTATTTATTTTTAAATGGGGGAAAAAAATTTCGCTATTACTTGCTCATATGTTTGGATTAAATAAATAATTAGTACCGCACATATCTAAATTCTTTCGTTTAAAAAAAAAAATGTTTTCTTGAATTTTTATTTTGCAATGAATATTGACATTTTTGGCATGTGCGGAGTTGAAAGCATCATGAATAGGTCCTTTAAAAAATTAGAGATACAAATTGTCTCTCACTATAACTTTTATACTCATTTTTAAAACCATATATTCGTATTTTGAACCAAACAAACTTGGAATAAAAATATTTGAATATCAAATATTTTTAAGTTTGAACCAAACAGTCCCAAAACAAATTCTAAAAATCGTAATTTGGATTTCAAGTTCCAGAATCCCAAATCAAGGGTTTCAGATTCCCATTCCTAAATCGTATTCCAGCAACCAAACAACCCCCAAATGATCACTCCCCTTCCCCCTTCTTCCATCTCCCTCCCCCTCTAACCATTTATTTCCCTTATTTATCATATTTATCATACCTCTCTCTCTCTCTCACTCACTCTCTCTCTCTCTCTCTCACACACACACACACACACACACACACATTTCTCCTTTTCTCTCTTTCTCACTCCTCTCTATATATCTCTCTCCACACATCTTTATCTCTCTAATTTTCCTCTTTCTACCCTCACCAGTCAAACCATATCTTCCCACTAATTACCCCCATCTCTCTCTATGTCTTTCACATCTATCTTGTGCTCATTATTCTCTTTCACTATCTTCTTTCCATCTTACCATCTCCCCTGCCTCTCCCTCTCCAATGCTTTAATTATTCTCTTTTTCTCTAACTCATATCTTACCCCTCTATGTTGTCTCTTTCTTCCATATATCTTCCCCTTCTTCTCCATTTCTCCTATCTCTCACTCCCTCTCACCATCTCATCCACCTAATTACCATTTATCTCTACACCCTATCTCTCATACTCCCTCAACCTGTCTTCTCTTTCCCTCTCTTTCTCTTTGTTTCTCTCATATCTCTCCACCTAATTATTATCTACACCCCCCCCGCCATCTCCTCCACCTAGTTACCATTTATCTCTAAACCATGTATGTCTCCCTCTCCCTTTTCTAATTATGAATATGGTTTAGTAGGGTAAGTATTAATTTTCATTATTTGGAGTTATTATTTAGTATTTATCATTAGGATAATGGTTCACAATTAGGATTGGAATTAGAAATTAAGGTTAGGTTGATGGGCTTATATAAGAATCTAAATTTATTGTTAGCATTAAGATTAAGTTTTCACCTCTATGATAAAGACATCAATAAGGGTTAGTAATAGGGTTTAACATTTTGGAGGTTTAATTTTATTTAGCATTTGAATTAATTTTGTATATGTTATGTTTGAATTTTTTTATAATTAGGGTTATGGTTTCAATTACTTTACATGAGGGTTTAATTTGTTTTAGTGTCTGGGTGAGGGTTCAATTTAGTATAGAGTTAAATTTCAAAGTGATTTAAAGTTAGAAGTTTGTATTAGAGTTAGCATTATGGTTAAGTCCTAACATTAGGGATCAAGGAATTATTTAGGGTTAGCTAATATGGTTTAATGTTTTATATGTTTGATTTTATGTTAAGATTGACATCTTTCTTCCTCCTCCCTATATCTCTCTCTCCACACATCTTTATCTCTCTAACTTTTCTCTTTCACTTTCTCCCCTCACTAATCAAACCATATCTTCCCACTAATTACCCCCCATCTCTCTCTTTGTCTTGCACATCTATCTTGTGTTCATTACTCTCTTTCACTATCTCCTCCCTTTCATCTTACAATCTCCCCAATGCCTCTCTCTCTCTCTCTCTCTCTCTCTCTCTCTCCAATGTTTTAATTATTCTCTTTCTCTCTAACTCATATCTACCCCCACTTTGTTGTCTCTTTTTTCCATATATATCTTCCCCTTCTTCTCCCTTTCTCCTATCTCTCACTCCCTCTCACCATCTCATCCACCTAATTACCATTTATCTCTACACCCTGTCTCTCACACTACCTCTCCTTGTCTTCTCTTGCTCTCCCTCATTGTATCTCTCACATCTCTCTCCACCTAATTATTATCTTTCGTTCCCCCCTTCTCCCCCTTCTCCTCCACCTAGTTACCATTTATCTCTACACTATGTCTCTCCCCCTCTCCCTTTTCTAATTATGAATATGAGGGTAAGTATTAAGTTTCATTATTTGGAGTTATTGTTTAGTATTTATGATTAGGATAATGGTTTACAATTAGGATTGGATTTAGAAATTAAGTTTAGGTTTATGGACTTATATAAGCATCAAAATTTAGAGTTACCATTAAGATTAAGGTTTAACCTTTATGATAGAGGCATTAATAAGGGTTAGTAATAGGGTTTAACATTTTGGAGGTTTAATTTTATTTAGTGTTTGAATCAATTTTGTATATGTGATGTTTGAAAAAAATTATACTTAGGGTTATGGTTTCAATTTCTTTATGTGAGGGTTCAATTTGATTTAGTGTCTGGGTGAGGGTTCAATTTAGTATAGAGTTAAATTTCAAAGTGATTTAATGTTAGAATTTTGTATAAAGGTTAGCATTACTAGGGACCAAGGAATTATTTAGGGTTAGCTAATATGGTTTAACATTTTATATGTTTGATTTTATGTTAAGATTGACCTATTTTAGAGTTATGATTAAGGGCCCATTTACTTTATGTGAGGGTCTAATTTGGTTTAGTGTTAGGTCTTGGTTCAATTTAGTATAAAGTTAAGATTCAAAGTGATTTAGTGTTAAGGTTTAATTTGAACTTATTGAGGTTATAGTTGAGTTTAAATTCAATTTATTGTTTAGTTAGATTTAGGGTTGTAGTTTCTATAATAAAATTTTTATTTGAAATTTATACAAAAGATTGATTATTTCTAAAAATTTATATTTATATTTATTTTTCTTAAAAAAAGTCAATTTATCTAATATTATTTTTAATATTTTTGAAAAAAATCAATTGCTTGTATGCTTCAACCTTTAAAAATTATATAATACTAACATGTATAAAAATGATGAAACTACAACACTGCATTTTCTTTTTAGGAAAGGAGTTGATATCTAATATTTTAAATAAATGAAAAATCTCAATTTGCTTTGCAAAATATAATAGTATTTTATTAAAGATCAAAGTTGAACTATCATTTTTTAATTATTACATTATTAAATATTTCTTTGTTTGATTTCCATTCATTAGCAACATTTTCTCCTCCATTGCTAATGTTCCACTAAAACAGGTAACAGTTTTTAAGATTTCTGGTTATGTGCAATCTATTTTATTCATCAAAGGCTTCAAAACTCTCTTCTTCTCATCAAAGGCTACTCTATTCTGCTCAGTGGAGGGTAAAATAAGAGATATAGAAATAGGATCAATCCTTGAGCCCAAAAAAATAAATTCAAAGCTGAATGCAATTGCTTTAATATTAATCTTACTACTTAGAAAAATATTATTTTTTCTTCAAATATCCATTCTAGATTAAAGATGAGGGAGGATATTTAGGATCAGCCAAAAAAAAAACCAAATGCATCCAAAGCATTGAAATTCGAGAGCTGAGTGCAACCCTTTATATTTCAATCTTATCGACTAGAAAAAACTCTTCAAATATCCATGTCAGACCCAATTCATAAACATATTAAGCTTTACTAGAATACAACTTAACAAATTTTGGATCCCACCATCCTCTCCATATATCTCTCCAACCATTCTCACCGTTTTACCTCCGAATGAAAAATATGAAAAGGATGTTCGAACCTCCGGATGGGGCATATGCAAAGGATATTCAAAATGACTATACAACATATATAATTCATATTATTTTCTATTTTTAATAAAGTAAAAATATAAATCATTTATAGTATATTTCAGAAGTTAATCAAACAAAATGCACTGCTCTCACATTTGATAATCAATCACACACACTGACATTAAAATCATTAAAGAAAGAACATAATAAGCTTTAATTAAATCCCATCTTAATATTTAAATGCATTAAAATTAAGATTTCAAAATCAAAATATTAAAAATTAAATCCTATCACCCAGAGACAGATAGACAAATTGAACGTGTCAACCAGAATCTGGAAGACATGCTTAGGATGTACGTAATGGATAGACAGAATAAATGGGATGAGTATCTACACTTGGTTGAGTTTGCGTATAATAATGGATATCACACTTCCATAGGTATGACACCATTTCAAGCATTGTATGGTAGACCTTGTAGGACACCTCTCAGCTGGTATAATTTGGAGGACAGGACTCTTTTAGGACTTGTTATGTTGCTGGATTTGGAGCAGCAAGTTAAGAGGATCAGAGAGCACCTTGTTACTGCTCAGGATAGACAGAAGAAATATGCTGATAAGCATAGAATAGACCGTCAATTCTTGGTTGGTGATAAAGTGTTTCTTCGGGTAAGGCCACGTAAAAGTCCTATTCGTTATGGAAAGGGATCCAAGTTAGCACCACGATTTGTAGGTCCATTTGAAATTCTAGAACAGATTGGACCTGTTGCCTACAAACTTGCCTTGCCACCGAATCTTTCACGCGTTCATAATGTATTTCATGTTTCAGTTTTGCGTAAGTATATACTTGATATTGCTCACGTGCTTGACTGGAAAAATTTGTCGATTTTGGATGGTCAAATCATGCTGGAACTAGTGCAGATCATGCAAAGCAGAACTATGAGTTTAAGAGGAAGAGAAATAAGGCAGGTAAAGGTCCTATGGGATCTCAATGATGGGGCATCTTCTACCTGGGAGGACACTGAAATGATGAAAGTAGCTTATTCGCACTTGTTTGCTAACTTCTAGGAGAAAGTTGAACCCTAGTGGGGGAGGGTGTCATGCCTGACCCTACTCCTTTCTGTTTCTCCTTATTTACTTTAGTTTGTTGTTTTGTCATTAGTTCTATTACTGGGATATTTTAAACTCTGAACACTGTTTTGTTTTGATCAGACAGTTAAGTTTTGGATTTGTGAGATACATTTATTATGGATACTGCTTTTGAATTTCAATTTGATTGTACTTGGGATTTCAACTGATCAGATCTAGTTGTAATGCTGATTTAGTAATGCATGATTTGATCTTAGAACTGAAATAGGTCTTTGATATTTATGGATGTTTGCAAGGAATTCTTGATGCAGGATTGTTATTGAAGGTTGTTCAGTTATTGCTTTGATAACGAAAATCAGATTTGGATTATTTCATACAGATCTGGTATAAATTTTTGTGTTGGTTTATTCGAATTCTATATACTTCAGCATATATATTTAGATGGTGAGCGTAATGTTAAATAGGATGTCTGTAAAACTCACATGTGTTTAGTTGCATCGGTGAGTGTGTTTACATAGATATTAATCTTTATTTTCTTGATGGAAATTAAACACATTTAATGTGTGTATGACGAACACAATTTGGTATTCTTAAGATTGAGAATTTCATTTCATACTTATTTGTATTCGACTTCTGTAAATATATAAACATATGTGTGAATATTAATTCACACATATTATTGTGGTTATTTTGAAGATTCACATAAATTAAATGTGAAGTAATTATATTGAACTTGGCAATGTGTAGTATGCCGCGACTGTTTTAACATGTGGTTATTTTTTAATTCCTATATTATGTTTGAAATGAAGGTTTCATTTCCTAAAACCCTAGTGGGTTTCAAATGCTATGAAAAAGGATTATATTCATTGTTTTGATAGCCAAATATGGTGGTGGTTGTGAGGTAGCTGTACTTACGGCTCATTGTAGAGTTTAAGTTCATTGAATGCAATGTTAATGAGGCTTTAATAGCACTGTAGTCCTTGGTTTCCCATACCTTTGCAAGCTTGGCTTTGTGGAAGCAATGCTGATAACTTGGCCTTATTGCTTTGTGTATGCATAACACTTGTGTTCGATTGCGAAAGAGTCGGCAATATGAAGGGTTTTGGTTGGAAGGAGATACTTTCTTATGAAGATGAGCATGGTTATACTGCTCACAACAAGAATTTCTATTGCTTCTTCTGCTATATTTCATTATCAAAGTTGCATGCTTGTTGGTCGGTGTTCAATTGGGAAGTGTGGTTTGGATTTTTGCATTTGGGGGTTCGATATTGAGCTGTAGTGCAGAGCTTGTGTTGAAATTTTTCCATCTTCTGTATTACAAGTAGGGGGCATTCTCTATCCCTACTCTTTTACTGTTGTTTAGTTTTGAAATATTGATTACTATATGATGTTTGGGTTCTTTGTTGCCTATCGACTCTCGAGCCTGGAAGTGGGCAGGGTTTGACAAGGGTTTGTCGAGCATTGTCGATTCCCATGTTCGAGGGTGGATATGGAGGTTTTGTTGGTAGCATAGAATAACATGCTCGGTTTGCTTAGTGCCAAACTCTGTATTAAGCATAACATGGTGTTTAATGTTGTGGAATTGTAAATTTCATTTGGGTATATATCATACACTTGAGTTTTGCTGTAATAGTTGGACTTTGTGTAATAGAATGTTGTTATGAATGTTACAGCCGAACTCTATCTACACTTATTGCTATGTGAATTGTAGTTGGATATTCTGGGTACATAGTCGACATGCAATTTTGGCCTAATTTAATATGAATCAATATAAAAGCCTGGGTTTCGGTTATTTGGTCAAATGGTTTGCATACTATCTCTCAAGCTTGGCCAGAGTGTTATATTGTTTAGTTATTTATAGTTAAAGTCATTCGTAGGATTGCTAACAGAGGTATGGCTACTACGAAGACTGTAAACAATAGCATCTGTGTTAATACCGAGTTTTTCCTGGAGGATAAATATTAATTCATGATATTGAATAAACCTTATAGTCGTGTAGTATCTTCAGCCATAGCAATGTTTAGAAATCTTGAGAAGTATGGAGCATTAACTGCATAGTAAACAATAGGCATTTTGTCGTATAGTTACCCTGTATCATGATAAAGATATAGTTACCCTATATCATGATAAAGATATACTTACTCGGTTATAGTAGAGTTTTTAAATTGTTATCGATTCCAATTTGATAGATGTAAGTGTTAATCGACATAGTATGTATATATACATTTTGTAGATATGAAATCGATGTAAAAAAAAAACTTATGTGAACCATGCAAATGCTGATAAAAAATAGTCTATCATTTGCATTGAGAATTTATATGATTTTAGAATTTATAAGTTTTGAGTTTAAGGTTATTCTATACTGTTTGAAAAGAATTATGATGTTTTGGATAGCAGTTTCATGATTAGTATTGGCAAGTTGTTAACTATTGCATATTGATATACTAAAGTAAGAATTGGCTATGCAATGATGTTTTCGGTCATCTAAATGGGTAATCATCCAATAAAAGGTAGATGCTAGGTTGAGGATTAAATATTTTGGTAGTCAATTATATAGCATTATTATGTATGGTTTTATGTTTTTAAACATTGACTGAATTTGGATTTGAGGAAATTGTAAGATATGTTTATTTTCGTCATGATGTATTTCAATACAATATATGATGTTGGATAGGAAATAAAATTCGTTATTTATTAAGCTGTATTTTGTCATTTATTTGTAACTAGCATCGATTTCTGTTTAAATTTTGATTTAGAAAGTTGGTTTCAAGAATGAGGCAGATTATGATATATGTGGAATGATATGTCATTTAAAACAAGAATATCATGTGCATTTTGACTTGTTACCTTGGTCATTTCGAAGTTAAGCATAGATGATAAGGTCAGTAGGAAGTTGAATGTATAGTATGAGGATTCTGTAAGTATCGTTGAGCTGAGACAATAGTTCAATTGTATTTATGTGATCTTGATATTATAGGTTTAGTTTATGTTGTTTTTAATTATCTATATTTACCTTTGAAATTGGTAGAATAAGATGTGCACAAATGGATTAAAGGATGTAGTATCATGTTGTATACTGATTTTATATCTGTCGCATGTAGATTCTTTTATAAATCTGTTTGATGTGTATTTTAAGAATAGCTATGATGAACATATATCGAGGAGGCTGAATTTGGTTTATCCTATTCAGTGAATTAATTCAGTGATAACTTTAAAATGAATTGGGTGGGTTAATTACATATAAAAGATAATTGGCCTTACCTATGACTTAAACCTATAAGGTTAAGTACGGAGAACAAGGTAGATCTCTATTTTGTCATAGACAAGTATAATAGGGAGTACCGTTATGTGTTAACTATGAGCATACAATACATGGATGTAGAATGTTAGTGCCATAATGATGACACCTTAGTATATATATGATTCATTTACGGGTTATTCTTAGTGTGAGTTTGATTTTGCATTGTTAAGTAAATGTTTACTTCTTGCATATTAATTTTGGAACTGCACTATGTTAAGTGGATCAGATATTTGTATTATGGTTATGTATATGTATCTTCTAACATGTATGCAGGTGGATTACACTTTTCAACTCAGCGTGTACTGAGCCCCCCCCCCCCCCCCCCCCCCACCTTTTCTTGTTGTGTTGCATTTCTATATGTTTTACAGGTGCTTCAAGTTGGTTAGCAAGTAGCTAAGGATGACTGTTGAAGTTTCTTCTTGAATTAGTTTTTAATTACTTGTAGGGTCCATATGTTGGACATTAGTGATTAAGAAAGATGTTGTACTTCATTATTGTACTGAACTCTATATGTATTCGCATTATAATGGATATGTACTTGGATGATGCCATCTTTCATTTTGAGGTTTTTAGATTGAGAGTGGTTCAATCTATGTATTTGTACTTGTATTAAGTTGGTATAATAAATTTTTTTTTGGTTGCGTTCATTGTTCTATGTTTTATATCTATCGGTTTGTGCTTAGTGTGGCTTTACAACTTATATCTCCTTAATAATTAGTAAAATGAAAGCACTATTATAGATGGTTGTATAAAAGTATTTGTAATGTTTGGTTCTTTTTTAGTACTTATTATTGTATTATTTTATGGCTTTTTAATGTTAACTAATGAATACAATTTTTTCCTTCTACCAATTAGAATCAGTTTTTTTAAAATTTTGATATAAAATTAATATAGTACAATAGTAGAGATGCAAATTTGTTATGTTTATAAATGAATAAAATTATTTTACTCTTATTTCATTGGCTAAAACATTTAGCCTCTTATACATGTATTTGGAAGCATTATAAATTTGAGATTTTTAGGTGCTTTTACAGGTGCACTCCCTACAATTACCTTTATAATTTGTAATTGTTTCAATATATCTAATTAAATAATCAATTACTACTTGTTAAAAAATGAAATAATAATTTAGATTTTTAAATGGATTATGATTAGATTCAAATTCTTAAATTTTAACTCTCATGATAAATATTATGACGGTGTATGATAATTTTAAATTATTAAAAAATTGTAAATTATATTATGATTATAAATATATAATAAATTTATTACATACAAATTTAAAAATATAACTAACTTAAATATTTACATATAAAAGCAATTAAAATTAAATTAAATATTTATAATACAATTATAATTTTATTATTTCTGTCGGCAAGTACTATGTCACTTTGTGACACTTGTTTACTTTTAGTTTGAATTTGTTGACTTTTCATATTTTTATCAAGTGGTTTTCATGATATAATTAAAAATTTGTAAATACTTCATAAATCTATAATGTCATTAATCATTAAATATTTAGAAATATATTTATAATTATGCCTGAAGAAAACTAACAAAATTAAATTAATTAATTTCAATTTCATTTATTCCACAAGTAACTAATAGTATAAAGAAAGTACTTTTTAAGAACTTATTTCTCCTTAATAATTAGTAAAATGAAAGTATACAAGTATTTTTGTATTTGTAATGTTTGGTTATTGTTTTACTTTTAGTTTGAATTTGTTGGCTTTTCATGTTTTTGTTAAGTGGTTTTATAAACTTTCTATTTAAAATTCAAAAAATATATTACTTAACCAATCAAATAAACCAAAAACAATCTTTGTAGATTTCTAATTTTATTTAAAAGTTTGTTTTGAATGATTTTAGGATTTAAAATAATCTAAATAAAAAGTTGTCTTAAATCTTATATTTAAATAAAAAGTTGTCTTGTAAGATATTTTGAAATCTAATTTAAGTAAATTTTTTTTAAAGAACATGCTTTTATTTATTTATTTAAAATTTCACGATATTAAAATTTAATGAGGATTTTCGTACTAGAGAGAATTATTAGATTGTTCAAATGCTTCAAAACTCAAGTATGTATGTAGAAGTGAAATGAAAATTAAGAGCATGAATATAGTGAAAAAGACTGCCATTTGGTCTACTGGGAAAGTTGAATTGGCTCACAAAGAGCCCACTAGTGATCAAGTCTTGTTGGGTGCAAAGTTCAAAGACATCATAAGGGATGAGGCTGGGATCATGCCCCAAGCGAATTTGGCAATGTAGATGCTCTTTAGTCCTTGGTTCTTAGCAGAAGAGGTTTCAGGCACCATGGGCCCGTATTAAAAACTTGTTTGTGGATTACCTCCATCAAACAAAAAAGACTGCCATTTTTATTATTATAAAGCTGATTTCCTTGTAATCAGTGTTCAAAATTGACATTAGACGAGACAGAGAGCTCTTCTTTAATTTAAAAACTAAATATCATTGAAATTATCGAATTTATACAATTTAAACTTACAAATTATAAAATAAAATTTTAAAATTTTAAAATCATGCAAAATATAAATATTATGTAAAAGATTTTTCTTAAATTTATAAATCAATTATAAATATATTTAAATAATTAAAAATAACACATTAAATTATTAAAATTTAATTTTGCTAATTGCTACATTAATTATAGTATTAATAATATTTGATTCCCTTTAACACAACTCACTAATTATTCATAATTTTTTAAATTAATCATCTGCACTTTACACATTTGTTTTTCCTGCACAACTCATTAATTGCACCCTATTAATAGGATTTAATTGATATGGTATAAAATGATGCATGTCTGTGTATGTAGATGGGTATGGCATCCAACCGGTGCAAATATGTTACACCGTAGTCAGTGCCTCTGATCTTGGCATCATATGGCATGCACATCCTGTACCTTCTCTATCATTGCATCAATGTTAAATCACATAAAGAAACATAACTGTTCAAGATTTTTTTATTGCTCCCAATTAAAAGAGATTGCAATCAATTTAATTTACTTTTATAATTCATTATAAATAGATTGTATAAAATTTATTTTACTATATAATCTATCATTCTAATTTTAGTTAATAATTTAGAATATAATTTTTGTAAGTGATTGATGTTAACAACTATTTAGTGTTATAATCAAATGTAACTTTTGCAATGTAAGTTTTATTTAAAAAATTATTTTTGTGTATTTATACAATCAAAATTACTTGTTAAGAATTTTTATTTCTTATAAAATATTACATAAATTTAAATATTTTTTTATTAAATTAAAATATTATAAAAAATTGAAAGTGTTAAATCTTTCTAACTTTCTATTATTTTGTAAAATAATGAAAATTGATTTAGTTTCCCCAATCCATATCAATGCATTTCCCTTATGTAGTAATTTTTAGGATCAACATTATAGATAACAAGGATCAAGGAAATAAAATTGATTTGATATTTGTCTAAAAATAATATATTATATACTAATAATTAATTCTATCGTAAACATGTTAATTAGAAAAGGGGTGTAAATATAAAATTTAAGAAATGTAGGCTGCAAAATATCTATCTTATGTTATAGATTAGTAATAATTAAAATCAGATTAACTTTCAAAATACTTGTAAGAAATTTACTTCTATGATGGGTTTTATTTTTGTTTAAATAATATGAATCATATTTCCTTCTGTGTACATGCTCTATATTTTTTAGGGCCACCATATATGATAAAATAAATGTAATACATTTTAATTTATAACTTTTTATGTTTTTTTCAGGATATAATATTAATATAATGGACCACTCTGACAATGAGTCTGAAATCATTATGCCAAGTCTAGTTGGCTCAGTGAACTCTGATGGATCCCTTCAAACTGCTATTGATAAATGTGAAAAATCTACATTGGAGAGTTGTTAAATAAATTGCTTCTACATTTTGAAAATGCAGTAGCAGGAATTGATTTCGTCTTGGATAATGAAATCTTGAGAATGATAAATGTTATAGCAAAAGTAAGGGAGACATTTAATAGAATAGCTATTTTTCCAGATGTTTTGGTGGAAGTCAAAGCTGATCATGAAGAAAATGAAGGTCACAATACTTATCTCATTAGTGATTATTCTATAAGGTCTTTACATCGACCAAATTAGCTATTATTGAGAAAAGATATGATTTTATTCATGCATAAAAAATTATTCACATTATATAAACTATTATAAACTTTTATATTATCAATCACAATATATTTTTTCAATAAATATGTTTTTCCTTATTCTTATAATTGCAAATTGTAGCCCTTTTCTTTACTATATGTGTTTTATTAATTATAATTCATTGTTTTTAACTAAAAATGATTGTTTTCTAACATAATAAATCTACACTTACGTTTTTTAATAAATATATTTATTTATTGATTTAATCTCATCGTGTTTAAAAACTTTATTATTCTTTGTTGTATTTTTTGGGTAGATTGTATTCTATTTTTTGCTTCAAGAGTTTAAATCACACTATTATTTACAAAAAATATTTCTTTGTAACATTAAAATAATTGGATATATCGAATCATATATATATATATATATATATATATATATATATATATATATATATATATATATATATATATATATATATATATCATTAAACTAGATTATTATTAAATATAAATAGATATAAAAAGTAAATTTAAATTATTATAATAATAAAATTTAAAAAATAGGTCTAGTATCATTTACCAATTGATAAATAGATAAAATGTTATTATATAAGATAAGCTATTTTAAAATATCTAATACAAGAATATTATTACATAAATTATTTTAATTTTTTATATATTGATACTTTTTAATGTGAATATATATAATATCAAAATATATTTCAAAGATTGAATTTGGTTATTAATTTGTATGTTTAATAAATACAATATACCAAAATTTAGCCCTCATGTTAAACTAAATTTACACTACTAAGCATGATTACCATTTATTTGAAGCTAAATAAAAAATTATTCCTTATAATATTTAATATGAATCTCCAAAACTAAATTTAATTCAATACTAGATACCATGTTGAAAATGTGTGTGTGTGTGTGTGTGTGTGTCTGTGTGAGAGAGAGAGAGAGTTGTTAGGTTGTTACACGCTCTTGCACTTTTCTCATAACCTCCTGATAAAGGATTAGGTTGTTACATGCTCTTGCACTTTTCTCATAACTTCTTGATAAAGGATAAAGTAGGAGGGGAGATATGGGGTAGAGAAAAAATGGGGAGTGATAGAGAGATGCCATATAGGTAAAGATAGTGGATAACTAGATTTCAAGATAGGGACATATAGTAATGTGTGCTGTGCCTACGTGCACACACTCCTCTATGTGTGCATGTGCGTGAGAGAGAGAGAGAGGGGGGATATCTATGAAATAGTGGGAAAAGGCAGAGAGAGTGAGATACATGACCTTGAGTCAAAAAGTAAACAAAGGGCAACAAGACTCCCTAATATTAAATAAATATCAAATCTAGACCTAAACCTTATCATACTTTGAATTTGAACTTAATTCAATGTAGTCGTATATAAATTTTAACTTTAAATTATATAATTATAAATGAAAATAAATTATATTTCTTTTCATAATTGACTAATAAGTCAAATTATAACCTAAAATAAATAAATTGACTATATTACTTAATCTAGCATTTAATTTAAGATTTTACTATATTATGTAATCTACCATTTGGTTTAAAATTTTATTAGATAAAATAAAAATATTTATAATCTAAATTATTTTAAAAATTTATAATGATAAATATATTATATTTATTAAATATATATTTAATATTATATATCGTCAAATATAATATATAAAAAAATGATTTGTATATCATATGACCATTTACTATTAACTGTCATGTTCAAATCACTTCAAAGTTTAAACAACTATTTTATATTTTTCAAGTATTTTAATGACTATGTAATTTGATGTAGGTTGTGATTTGACATTAATGCAAAGAAAGTACATGATGTGCATAACATATGATGGCATGGCATGGAGGCATCCAACCATGAAATTCATGGCTAGATAGCCACTGCCATTCCATCCTCTCATTCACTTTGAAAATATAACCAAATTTTATTTAGGTTAAAACATGCCAATGACCTTGATGATGTGACAATTGATTGTTGCTCATACTATCAAGCTAAGTTGCATGTTGTTCAGAAATAGGTTTGAATTTAGCGAGCATTAGAGTAAAAAAAATGGAAAAATCTAATGATGCAACATGTTTTCATGGTTGTCCATGTTTTTGTAATGTTATGAACCATTGGATTATAAAACCAGCCCTTGCACTCCATATAAGGAAATGCCTATGGTGTAAAAATAAAGAATATTTTGCAAATCTCTTCACACATCACCATCTATAACTGTTGATATTGAGAAATATCATCAAATTTACAAGGGAAAAGTAATAGATACTAGCATTTAGGGAATGTGTTAGCAATAAATGGAAATATATGAATAGCATAGTGTTTCGAGGAAGGGATGTAGATAAGAAAATAGGACATAGAAGTATTTATAGATCATATAATAACAAGGACTCATTCAAAGATAATTTTTGCATTTTACCAAAGGAATAATAAAACATAAAATATGGAGTACCCAAATGGGGACATTATGTAAAAGAGTACAAGGGCATGATATGATTTTTTTATTTTTTTGATAAATCTTTCATACTGGAGAGGAAACTAGAATAAATAAAATTTCACACACATACAACCATACATATTTGGTAAATAGATTAATTGGTCAATCATAGATCATATTTTTTTATATAGATTGAAGAGATACTAGAAACAATAATCTATTGATATAATCCACTCCTTGGTTTACAAAATATGATATTATATTATGATTTCTAGATTCAAGATACTCAATGTCTAGTATACAAATCAATATAATTTATGTCTGTGATAATTATAGTCCTAGAAAAAGTTTGTTATCTATGCTATAATAAAAAATCAAGAATGTAATGATAAATATACCTATGCTTAGCTATAGTTATCAATGAAAAATATATGGACATTAGTAATTTTCTACAAAAAAAAGTCAAAAGAAGGAAAAACATAAGAAAGAAAATTAATAAGTGTTTGGTCTGCAAAATTGTATATTACATACAATGAGATTTCTTACACTACTAGCATCATTAGACAAAAAAGATAAGACATTTAGATCATAAGACACAACTTTGCATCTTTGTGGCCATGGCATGAACATTGTTTCTTACCTTGTTAGTTAAACATAATAATAAATATGGTAAGAAGGAATATCAAGACATTATCTTTAATTAGTACACATGCTGAAATTGGTTATTATTTCTTAGTTGGGAAGAATAGGAAAAAAAACAATAAGGGAGAGGGTTGTGTAGATTCAAACAATTGGTTGTTCCCAAGACAAGGTATAGATCAACGACCTTGAGTTCCTTATAGACACATTATAGAAAGGCCTAAGAGCTTGAAGTTGTTAAAATATTGAGGCAAACCATTGAGTTTGGTGTCTAAGAAACATGTTGCATCTCAACATTTTATAGACTAGAATAATAACCAAGATATCATCAAATTTTCAATTCATATTTAGTTAATTACTAATTTATCTATAAGGGTAGTCTCTAGAGAGAACAAAGGTGTATTCAGGGAGAGACTAGTGTAAATCCAACCAATCATTTATTCCCAAGATAGGGTAGGGACCAAGGACCCTTAGTGTATTGTGAAGACGTCCAAGAAAGGCTTAAGGGCTTCGATCCATAAAACCTTAAGACAAGACGTTGAATTTTGTGTCCAAGAAATCTATTATATCCTAAGTGGTCTTCTTGACCATGAATAATAATAAGAGAAAAAAACAAACAAGCATCCTACTAAGTAGACCACCTTGTGTGGATGCTTAACACCTACCAACAAGGCCAATAAGGTCAATGAGCTCTTGGGCTTAGAACATGATTGACTTGGAGTAAATTATGACTGGAATTTTCTTGAAACTTATATATACATGTACATGTACTAATGATCACTTGTGGTTGAAAGAAACTATTGAAGAAGTAAATTTGTAAATCTTTTTCTTGACCCTAGTTCATTGTAAATTGTAAGGCATTAATCAAGAATGCATGCATTATATGTCTGCATCATGTCTACTTCATGTCTTCATGCATTCACGTGTCTAGTTTTCATTTTCATGCACTTACATGATTAAATTGTGTATGCTTCATATCTTCATGCATACTATATGAACCCCTTAAGCTTTATTGCATTCAATTATATACTCTTAAAGAAAAGTTATGAATACATCTTTTTTGCTTGAGGATGAGCAAAATTTGAGAGGGGAGGATTGTGATATCCATGTCAAAATAAGATCCATATAATTAAAATATAAATGAATAGATATATAATAAATAAATATAATAATAATAATATAGTTATAATTAATTATAATCATATGATAATATTGCATAATTTATTAATATTAAAGTACGAGAATTAAACATTATTATAAAATGATAAAATACTAAAAATATATGAGGTGAAGTGTATATATATATATATATAATTCATTATATATACTAATGTTAATATTAAACATAATATTAATAATAAGTAGTAAAATAACAACAATATTAATGTTTTTTTTTAAAAAAAAATTAATGAAAAGCCACACCATTTCTCATGTCAACGTATATAAAGAATATTTAATCACCCAAAAAGATATAAATGAAAAAATGAGATATATGGAATTAGTTTTTAAAATATAATAAAAAAAGTAAAGATAAATTATGTAAGGTCTTGATAAGGGTCATTACATTAGACAAGGTAGATTGTTACCAACTCTAACAACACCTCCATCATAGCTCTTGAACTCAACAAACTTATCTCATCACCTGTCATATCATGTGAACATCCACTATCAATTTCTTCATCACTAACAAAGAGAAATTCTTTAGGAACTTTTGATTTGTAAGGTTTAGGTTTTCCCTCAAATTCTCTTGGAGGCCATCTAGAAGAAAAATGACCAATTTTCTTACAATGCCAACAAAAAAAGGTAACTTGTTCTTAAATATTCCCTTACCTTTAAGTTATCTTCTTGCATTCAAAGCTTCAAATTCATCATTTTTCTTTCTTCATCTTGTACATCTACCCAATAAAAGTGCATAATCTCTAAGCCTTTTACTACTGGTGTTAGCACTCTTGGTTAGTACTCTTTGATCTCTATGTGCACTAGCTCTAAAAATAGTCTCAATTCTAGGCAAAACATCTTTCAATCTTCCAATTTCAAAATCTTGCACTTCACCAATCAATATTTCCCTATTTAAACCTTTAATAAGAGAAATAAATTATTCAATTGTATTTACCTTGTTCTCATAAGTTTGTATTAAGGATATGAGAATCTTCTGAACAACTTTATCTTCTATAATGGTTCCTCTTTTACTTTTTATCCCTGTAGTAATTTCAATAATCCTTTGCACATATGCTCTAACACTCTCATCTTCTTGTATTGTGACATTTTCTAACTTAGTTATCGAATTCTGCAACTTCCCTTTCTTTGTGTAATCCTCTCCTTCATATAATTTTTCTAATTTACTCCAAATATCATGTGCTTGGTCAAGTTTCTTTACCTCAATGAATTCTAAATTAGATAGGGCATTGAGCAATGCCTCCCTTGCAATCACGTTACATTAGAATATCTTTTTCTCCTCATATATGATTGAAGATATGTTGTTCTCTATTATGAGATGGACTTCATTCTTTGTAACCAACTAGAAATCAATTACCATGTAGATCAAATATGTTTGCATCTTGTTCTTCCAACTGTCATAGTTATTACCATCAAATATGAGACTCTCCTTCTTATAAGCCACATATATCCCTCATGTAAGTGATATATTACCTTAATCAATCAAATATTACCACTATCTTTCTCTGATGATCCAACATATAAGCTTGCATCACCATCAATTGATAATATGCATGATGATACCCAACCAAGAAAAACAACTTTCCTTTATACCCTTTACACATAATTAATTAAGTTAGACTGTTAGAGATTTCTTAATGTACATTTAATTATATACATCCATGATAAGGCATACATGCCTTCATAAGCATCATTACTGATGGAGACACAACCCAAGAACAGAATGGACACAACAGAAAAGGGAAATTGTATTAACTGAGAAAATAAGCTAGTACAAATAGTATAGAGAAAATAAACTTCAAAACATGCCCTAAGGGCTTGCAATAGCATAAATCTGGAGATAATTTCTCCTTTCAGTACCTCCTCTCAATCTCTACTCCGAACTGCCTTTTACAATGCCAAAAATCTCCTTAAATAGACCCCGAAGGGTTAAGGACTAGGAGTACATTCTAGAAAGTTCTAGTAGGCATCCACCAACCAAATAGAAGGTTCTAGAAGCTGCGTTAGAAGTCGATGCAAATCTAGAAGAATCCAGAAACGATAACTGAACTTCCGAAAGGCATAACTTTTGAACCGTAGCTCCGATTGACGAACCGTTTACATTTTTGGAAAGCTCTAAAAGCGCTCTATAGCCCTATGGACAGATTTGCTCGTCCCCCATTTTTTGGCCCTTTTTGAGGTCATTTAATGCCCCTAACCTGACTTTGAAGCATTCTTAGGAGGTCTCCAAAACTTGAAAAACTGCAATAACTTTCAAACCGTGGGGCCTTTTGACTTGATTCTTTTTTTGGAATGCTCTAAATCACAATTAAATTAATATGGTCAATTCACACCTTCTAGGTCACCAAAATGATGGCCAAATGCATGCTCCTATTTTTTTAGGATTTTCTAGCACACTGATAGTTGAATTGTGAGAGTTGGAACCTTTATTTGACCCAAATGGGTATCCAAAAATGAAAAGACATGAAACAGAAGCTAAGTCTAAATACTTTTTTTGGGTGACACAGGATTGCCCTTATACCTCTGGATGCTCCTGCATCAGACACCCAGGGTAGATTGAAAAGTGACCCTGTCACTTTATAGATGGTAGAGGAAATCCCAAATGGGAAACCTCAGCTGCTGAAATCCAAGTTGAGTCCTCGATCGGTCATCCTTTCCATTTGACCAAATACTCTTCATACTGCATGTTTCTGGTACTCCTACCCACACGATGATCTAGAATGTCTTCTATCTCCTCCTTCTTAGAAGCAAGAATTGGACATGGCTCTAACACCGACTCCTCATCTGCACCATCATCATGATACTCTGTTAAATCTGTAATGTTGAAAATGGGAGAAATGTGAATACCATCTAGCAGCTTCACCTCATATGCATTTCCTGAGTCATGTTTCTTCAAAACTTTGCAGGGGCCAAATTTCTTCATTTTCAGATTGTTGTAAGTACCAACTGGAAATATTTCTTTTCGTAAGTGCACCATGACTAGATCCCCTACTTGGAATTCCTTATGTCTTCTCCTTTGATCAGCCCTAGCTTTATACTCTTGATTCATCTTGGTAATGTGTGCTTGAACCTCCTCATGTAGATGCTTGATATGTTCAAAAAATTCCTCAGCTTCAACACTTGTCCTCTCCCCTTGCTCTATCTTCCTCAATTCTGGTGCAGTCCTTGGGCTATTCCCATATACAATTTGGAATGGTGATTTTCCAGTACTCCTATTTATAGAGTTATTATAAGAAAACTCTGCCTATGGTAGAATCAAATCCCATCCCTTGGGATTATCCCCAACTAAACATCTCAGCAAATTGCCCAGACTTCTGTTTACCACTTCTGTTTGGCTGTCAGTTTGTGGGTGATGCGTGGAACTGAATTTCAAGTCTGTTCTCAACTTTTTCCACAATGTCCTCCAGAAATACCCCACAAATTTAGTATCTCTGTCAGAAACTATACTCCTTGGAAGACCATGTAGTCTTACCACCTCTTTGAAAAACAAGTCTGCAATATGAACATCGTCATGAGTTTTGTGGCATGGAATGAAATGTGCCATTTTGGAGAACCTATCAACCACCACGAATACTGAGTCATTACCCCTTTGTGTCCTTGGAAATCCAAGAACAAAATCCATACTTATGTCCTCCCATGGCCTTGATGGAACAGGCAATGGCTTATATAGGCCAGTATTGTGACTAAACCCCTTGGCAACTTGACAAACCTGGCAACTCTGTACAAACTTCTTCACATCTTGTGAAATTTGAGGCCAAAAATAATGTTCTCTAAGAATGGAAATGGTCTTATCTCGACCAAAATGTCCTGCCATCCCTCCACTATGTTTCTCCTTAATCAATTTTTCCCTCATGGAACTCCTTGGAATGCACAATTGACTACCTTTGAATAACATGCCATCCTAAATCAAATAGTCTAACCACTTGGTTCTATCTATAGTAACAGGTTCTTTACAAGATTTCCATGCTTCAGCAAAATCAGGATCCTCAGGGTACAAATTCTTGAGTTCATCAAACCCAACTACTTCAACTTGCATTATTGTAAGCAACAACTGTCTCCTGCTTAGTGCATATGCAACCCTGTTAGATTTTCCACTTCTATACTTCAACACAAATGTATAACTCTGCAAGAACTCTACCCACTTCATATGCCTCTGATTCAATTTACCTTGACTATTTAGGTACTTTAATGCCTGATGATCACTATACAAAACAAATTCCTTTGGCAATAAATAATGCCTCCATTTCTTTAAGGCCTAAACTATTGCATAGAACTCTTGATCATAAACAGAATACTTCTTCTTTGCATCATTCAATTTTTCACTAAAATATGCAATAGGCTTACCTTCTTGGCTTAATACAGCCCCAATAGCGCTACCACTAGCATCACAATCCACCTGGAACACTTTTCTAAAATCTAGAAGTGCCAACACAGGTTGTTCTGTTACCTTCTTCTTCAGCAATTCAAAACTTCTCGTAGCTGCTGCAGTCCATTTGAACTCTTTTCTATCCCCTCTTATTGTATCAGTTAGGGGTGCACATATGCCATTGAAATTCCTAATAAACTTCCTGTAAAAACTAACCAGACCATGAAATGATCTTACCTCAGTAGCAGACCTTGGAGTAGGCCATTCCAAGATGGCTTTTACCTTCTCTGGATCGATTTTGAGACCTTCAGGTGATATAACAAACCCCAAATAGACTAACTGCCTTTTTGCAAAGATACACTTCTTCAGATTAATTAACAGTTTCTCTTCCCTTAGCATTTCAAGGATACTACGAATATGCAGTAAATGTTCTTCCAAAATCTTGCTAAAAATTAAAATATCATCCAAATAGACAATAACAAATTTTCCCAATAACTTCTTAAGTACCTCATTCATGAGTCGCATGAAGGTGCTTGGGGCGTTTGCCAATCCAAAGGGCATGACTAACCACTCATAAAGACCCTCCTTGGTCTTGAAGGCTGTTTTCCACTCATCTCATTCTTGAATCCATATCTGATGATAGCCACTCTTGAGATCTATCTTTGTGAAGTACTGAGCTCCACTCAAATAGTCCATAAGATCATCCATCCTTGGCAAAGGAAATCGGTACTTGATGGTTATCCTATTTATAGCTCGAGAATCTGTACACATCCTCCACTCTCTATCCTTCTTTGGTGCGAGTACTGTAGGTACTGCACATGGACTTAGGCTCTCTCGAATCAAGCCCTTCCTCAACAGCTCCTGAACCTGTCTATTTAGCTCCTCTGTTTCAGTAGGAGTCATCCTATGAGCAGCCTTGTTAGGAAAACTAGCTCCTGGAATCAGATCTATCTGATGATTGATTTTCCTTATTGGTGGCAATCCATCTGGAACATTATCAGAGATAATATCTCCAAACTCCCCTAGTAAATCTGAAACTTCAAGTGATATTTCACTACTACCTTCTTTATCTTTCCTAGGAATCAAAGCATAGCACATATGCTGATGTTTCATGCCATCTAAAAACTTTCTTCCATCAACAAGACAAATCCTAGCACTGCTACATACCTTTTCACCTTCCTTTTTCATGGGCTTCAATTTGTGGCGAACTCCATCCTTATTCAAAGAGTATGTGTTTGCATGTCCATCATGTACTGCATGTTTATCAAACTGCCATGGTCTACCCAACAATAGATGGAAAACATCCATCAAAATAACATCATAGAGAACTTCATCATGGTAACTCCCAATTTTGAATTTTACTAAAGATTGTTCACTTACCAGGACCTTATGATCATCTTTTACCCAAGCAATCCGATAGGGCTGGGGATGTTTCTCCCTCTTGAGCTTAAGCTTAGAGACCATCTCTTCTGATACCAAGTTATCAGTGCTACCACCATCAATGATCATGTCACAACATTTATCCTCACACTTGCATCTGGTACGGAACAAACTCCTCCGTTGTCCTGGTTCAACCTCACCACTTAGTAGGACTCTTTCATTTACCAAGGTCTCTCCTCTTTCTGCATCCTCTGAATGTGATGTTTGTGTATCCTCATCCACATGAGCAACCCTAGCTTGGCCCTCAGCTCTCCTATCTGTCCTTCCTTGTCATTGAGGGCATTCAAAGGCACGATGACCTTCTTCATTGTAATGGAAACAGGTACCACAGAAGCCTCCTCTTCCTTATCCATGTCTTCTACCTCTTCCTCTCTGATTTCCAAAGTCTTGGTCACGGGAGCGATTGAAACCCTCATTCCTCTGGTTCCTGCTAGTACCCTCATCTTCATTTTTCTTTTGGGTTTCATTGCAGCCTCCAGATGACCTACCGCTTCCTCTTTCTCCTTGACCACGCCCTCTTTGTCTTCCTTCAAACCTTTTATTTAGCTTCTCTTCAACTCGTAGGGCAAACTGTTATGCCTCTTCAATGCTAGTCATTCTTACTAGACTTAATTCCTCCTGGATGCTAGGTCACAACCCACTGATATAATGAGCAACCTTCTCCTTATTTGCTTCTGCATGCCCCGCTCTAATCAAGAGTTGGTAAAATTCCTCTATATATTCTTGGACTGATCTTCCTTCTTGCTTTAACCCATGCATCTTCTTAAACAAATCAAGATCGTAGTCCACAGGAATGAACCGCTTCTTCAATTTATCCACCATGCGATCCCATCTTGTGATCTTCTCCTTTCCTCTTCTATTTCTCTCCAATTGGACCTCTTGCCACCAGATTTTGGCATGGCCTTTCAGTTTGGCCTTTGCAAACTTAACCCTATCTGGGTCCCTGATATCCTCATACTCAAAGTATTCTTCCAGTTCATTGATCCAATCGATCAACTCATCTGGTTTCAGATTTCCTGAAAATACACCCACTTCAATTGTAGGTCTTTTCCCAAACTTAGTAATGGCCCTAAAAAGCCTTTCCTCTACATGATTCATAACTTCCCCGTCAAATTCCTCTTCTGGTCCCATTACTTCTTCTTCATTGTCATCCTCATTGTTGTCACCTGCGGCAACATTTGCTCCTCTACGAAGCTCCTCTTGCAATGCCTGCACCTGCCTTTGGAGGGCTCTAACCTCCTCAGGATTAATAACTCTAGCCCTTCCACAACGCTCTCTTCATGGAGGCATCTTCTAACTCGAACCCACAACCACACAGTCCTGGTGCAAACTGTCTCACAGTCGGTGCTCTGTCTACACACTCAGGAAAACTCGCTCTGATACCACTTGATGGAGACACAACCCAAGAACAGAATGGACATAATAGAAAAGGGAAATTGTATTAACTGAGAAAATAAGTTAGTACAAACAATACAGAGAAAATAAACTTCAAAACATGCCCTAAGGGCTTACAATAGCATAAATCTGGAGATAATTTCTCCTTTCAGTACCTCCTCTCAATCTCTACTCCGAACTGCCTTTTACAATGCCAGAAATCTCCTTAAATAGACCCCAGAAGGTTAAGGACTAGGAGTACATTCTAGAAAGTGCTAGTAGGCATCCACCGACCAAATAGAAGGTTCCAGAAGCTACGTTAGAAGTCGGTGCAAATCTAGAAGAATCCAGAAATGGTAACTGAACTTTCAGGAGGCATAACTTTTGAACCGTAGCTCCGATTGACGAACCGTTTACATTTTCGGAAAGCTCTCAAAGTGCTCTATAGCCCTATGGACAGCTTTTCTCATCCCCCATTTTTGGCCCTTTTTAAGGTCATTTAATGCCCCTAACCTGACTTTGAAGCATTCTTAGGAGGTCTCCAAAACTTGAAAAATTGCAATAACTTTCAAACCGTGGGGCCTTTTGACCTGATTCTTTTTCCTGGAATGCTCTAAATCATAATTACATTAATTTGGCCAATTCACACCTTCTAGGTCACCAAAATGATGGCCAAATTGCATGCTCCTATTTTTTTAGGATTTTCTAGCACACTAATAATTGAACTATGAGAGTTGGAACCTTTATTTGACCCAAATGGGTATCCAAAAATGAAAAGACATGAAACAGAAACTAAGTCCAAGTACATTTTTTTGGGTGACACAGGATTGCCCTTATACCTCTGGATGCTCCTGCATCAATTACAAATAATATAATAATGTTTCAACATGTTATAATGGAGATATTACACTTTACAATGATAAGTAACACGCTTCCTCCACACAAACAGCTACCTATAAAATACATCATATGATACACAACAACAACCTTTCTAGAATAAATTGAATGCTTTCCAATCTCTTACACATGCACGTGCGCACACACACACGCACACACGCGCACATGCACACACGCACACACACACACGCACACACACACACACACACACACACACACACACACACACACACACACACATCTTCTATCGTATCCCAAGTTCGATGCTGTTAATTCATGTGTGTCAATAAGATATAGAAAAAATAATACCAATTGTTCCTATCATTATTTCATGTACATTGTTCTACTACCAATCTTCACCAAAAAAATTGTATCTTATCCAAAACATAACATAAAAATTAACTTTTTTGTACTAATAATTAACATGCGATATACAAAATCTGTGTCTATTATGAGCATACAAACATATGTTGTCATCAATGAGAAAACTAGTCATTAATACAACTTAAAAACTACTCATCCAAGTGCCAAGAAAGACGTAAATTCCTAAAAAGTTTAGGGTTTGGTAACATGTTAAGGTGGTCCTAAAGTGAAATTCAAGTGCTAAACATTTTGGTTAAGGTGATGACAACCCTATAGATTGAAAATTGTATTTATATGATAGATTATTGCAGTTGCAAGTGTGATAATCATTAATGGTGTGTACAGTCAAGCTAGTAGTTGAATTCTTGCAATCAAAAGCATATGTTGAGTTGAATTGAATTTGTATAAGAAATTGAGAAGTGCTATACCCATATCACTTTTCTTGTTGAATCCTAACATGTTATCAAGAATAAGTCCCTTAATTAGGTCACCCTTAGTAGGGAGAGAAATATCCTAATAGGTCTGAAGATTAATTCCCTTCTTGAGTCAGAAAGCCTCCAATGAGGTTACTCCTAATAGGGTAAAGCTCCTAAATGGACTAGAGGAATTTTTTTTAACTGAGTGACTCTTCACAAGACATTATTGTAAGATCCCAATCGGCCTAAGCCTTTAATTAGACACATTTCAAAAGAGTGCAAATATTTGTGGGTATTAATTTCTATTATGGATTTTCCCTTTGACCAAGGGCTTCCACATGGAAAATATTGGTGCTTTTGTGTTACTTGTGTGAATGTTTTAAATGTTGTCTTACTTATAGTTTCACCTATTTACATTGCATACATGTTATTAATGGTTAAATGGTTAAGATTTATTTTATTTAATAAGTTGAAGAATTTTTTTCATCAAATAGATTATTGATTCACTCCCCCTTAGTTATATTAACATATATATCATATTGCTCAAACCTGAGCAACAACATCATCAATATGTACCAATATGTACCCAATAAAGAAAAAAATACTTAGCAACAATAGAAATAACAATAAAATAATAGCTCAACCAAACCCACATATTATGTCAACAAATAAGTACCATATATGGAAAATTAAGTGGAGATTAAACGAGGAATCCCTTGACATTAATTGTGTCCTCAATACATGATTCTAGCAAATAAGTACCATATATGGAAAATTGAATGGAGATTAAGATGAGGAATCCCTCAACATTAATCGTGTCTTCAATACATGATTCTAGAAAATAAATACCATGTATGGAAAATCGGATGGAAATTAAGAGAAGGAATCCCTCGACATTAATAGTGTCCTCAATACATGATTCATACATAACATTTTTGAGCTTAAACCAATGAATAGAAGCCCGTATTAAATTCTAACACATTGTTTCTACATTCGAGCACACTTTAAACACAATGATAGATTATCATGTAAACTCCAACAAAGATGAACGCTTGAAGACATGTATCACATCACCCTACTTACGAAGATTCATTCTGGCATCCACATATTCTTTGATACTTCCATTCAAAATAAATGTATCCTTTGACATTTCTTGATACTCTTCTAGTCCCACGTGTCTACTATAATCGTATTCATTATACTCTTGGTAATTAAATGCACTTCAATTTACATGTGACTATTTAATTGATCTCTCTCTCTAGTGTTCTGTGTAGTGCTCATATTGCAACATAGAAGGCCCCATCCACTTGATATAAATAAAACATCAACTTATCTCATTATCTACAGTTGATATAAAACATCAATTTATCTCATTATTTACATCAGGTGTCTCTGATTATATTCTTCCACTCTAATGTACATCATCCTACCTAATCTCTAATCTCAGGTTTTAGTGGAAGAATTTTGAACTCACAACTTGGGATGGTGTGACATCACTAGAGTTTAATGATGCTCATGACTCACATTTTCCTTGTATATCATTGTTACTAAAGATACTAACTATTGTCTATATGTGCTTGAGTATGACGATATGTTGAAGTATCTGAACTTGATATGTGAGAAAATCATGATCTATTATCAAGTGATGAGTATTTTGGGTTCTCATATATCTCCAAGAAACACTCTATAATAACTCCTACACTTTATCTTTCAGGGGCACTCAATATTGACACGGATATGGAAACATTCTCCAACCATTACTAGTCCTTGCCTTGCATAAGACATGGTACTAATATACAAGCCTTCGCCCCTGCCTCTCATGCCAATCTCCAGTAGTACAGCTTACAAACCCCATAAGCAATTGTTAATAAAAATAAATGATAATCATAAAACCAAACTGTGCACTTTCTTCGAAGAAGATCCTGATCTTTCTTTGGCCTTTTTTATTATCACGAAAAAACTTGCAATTTACGCCCAAAAAATTTTCTTGTTTGAAAGAAAATCTATGTCGAAATAGTATGCCTACCCATTGAAACCACAAGAAGTCTAGCAAAGAAACACCATCAATTATGTGTTAAGCACACTGTAACCCTTGTCAGATTTGAGCAACACAATTTGTCTCAGCAAACCAAATTTATATATATGCACATGCCATAGCCTCAAGTCCTATGCACATTATCTTCACTGCCTTCAATTACATCTATAGTTTATAGTCCATTCTCTCAACATCTTCTACCTCTACCAAATTAGAGGCTTGGGAATAGGATCTGAGGTTGTCTTTGTTGATATATAAAGGTTGTAGGAGAAGGTTTCACAAATACCCATTCTTACCATAAATCCATCTCACAAGAAATCTCATCGCGATGATTCATGCTCCCTACTCTTCCTTCGAGCTTGGAAAACTGTTGAAATTGATCCCACCCAAGAGGTTATGCATGTCCTGCTTTCCCTGATAGCTGAAAGCCCTTGCTTCAACCCATCGATTCAATCAAAATAATTGCAATGGAAACCCTGATTACAAACAAAACCAACCAAATGCAGCACGAAAAACAAAACCATACGAACATCTAGGACTACTAATAATCAATCCTGGCAGTTGATTGATAGTGAAAAAGTGACAAATAATCTTCTATGGTTGGAAGAAGGTAGTGATAGCCTCTTGGGATGACAATGGGGTGTTTTACACTTTGGGTCTAAATTACTGGGGCTATGCAGTATGTTCGATATTGTTATTTGCAATGGGTTGGAAAGTTGGCCAAAATCAGAGGTATCACATGCAAGATGTATAATGGCCAAAGTGTAGTGGACTATGTAATTTTCTCACAAAAGCTTATAGTGAAAATGGTTGAGTTTAACATCGAGAGAAATTCAAAAAAATGCTCCAATCTAAGCTTAATGATCCATACTCACAATGGCATAATAATAACAATAATTAACATAGCATCATAAATGAAGATACATATATATCAAACGTCATTACACCAACAAAACACCCTTTCATCTCCATTAATAGATATGAAAGTTGGATCATAACACACATTAACCTTCATATTTTCCCTCACAAATCATATCACAAAGGATTATTTTTGTAACCTAACAAAAATTTCTCTTATTAAGCTCTTAATTGCATCCTATACTTTTCCCTACAAATACCCACCATATTCCCTTGCGCAGTCCTTCACCTTGCAGTATCAACAATCCTCATGCACACATAGTCTATCTGAGCATAACTAGGAGGATTCCTTTCCCTCAAATAATTATACACCCATGAAAGAATGAAAAAAACTACAAGACCAAAACCATTCATATGTACAATTGCACAAAAGAATCAAAGACTTTGAGCTTATTTCAAACTCAAAATTAAGCTTTCATGATGATAGAGAGATCAAATAATAATAAATAGCCAACCCTGCAAATGGAGACAAAGAATAAATCAAATTGCCTTCATCTCCACATTCAAGAATCCCCAACAATAATAAATGAAAAAATAGTTCAAAAATCAAAGAGGAAGAATCTCATCTTTGGATAAATTACTCAAGAAAAAAAGGTTTCCTCTAATTTAAATCATCAAGCATGGAAACCCTCTTAGGTGACCTTCGATAAGAAAATTCCCCCAAATTGCTAAATTTATTCTCCTGCAAAATCGACTCCCACTTAGTGCTTGTCATGTCATCGACCCATTTCATGGCATAACATGCATGCATGCCCTATCTAAAATGTGGTGACAGGTGCTTGTTAATTGGATGTAGCTATCTTCCCTACAAACTATACAATTGTTCAAAAAAATGAAAACATCATAGATTTTTCTATAAATTTCAGCATTTGATCTGCATAGTTTGTAATTGAAAACAATAAAAAAATTGGAAAAAAATCACTATGTTTTCATGAATCTGGAAAAAAATAGTTTGACTTTGTTTTGTCTTTAGTGCATTTTGTTTAGAGATTACCCTGTCCCTTGTTAATCAACTTAAAATCCTCGCTTTTTTCAATGACACACAACTCAAAATGTACGAATGTATTTGTTCATTGTTGCTGTTTTAATAATTTTGATAAAATAATGTTTGCAGTCAAAATCAATATTAATTAGAAAGGTCTAAGATTATATTTACATCATAGTTAGGATAGATTAAAAATGTAATTTTTTTATATTTTAGATAATGAACTTTGATTCATTTCAAAGTTGAGGAAAATCAAGGAGTTTATTGGAAGTTTTGCAACAATATTGTGAATGTGACATGGTATTTATTGGGAGTTTTTCAACAATATAATAGTTGCTTATTTTAGAGGTAAAAATGTCTTTCAAAAATATTTTGACGAGCATACATGAGGATTTTCGTATGCCCCCCATTGCTACCCCCATTGTTACTTCTTCTAGAATTGTGAAAGTGGTATGGATCAAAGAGATGAAGCAAAATTCTCCTAGATTTTCTCCTTGAGTAAATTCAATTAGGAAGAAGAGGTGAAAAAGGTTTTTAGAAAGAAGTATGGAATTCCATAGAGAAGGGATTCAATAAAGAGACGAAGTTGAATATTGGAAAAGAAAACTTAAAAAAAAGTGAAAAACCTAATGAAAGAGTCAAGAAATACAAGTGCATTTGCATGGAATGAGACAACTCAATGCATGAATTCTGAGGACAACGAATGTGATGAAATTTTGAAGATAATGCCCTCTTCAAAATATTTTTCAATTTTAATGTCAAACAAATATCTAATTTTTTAATTATGCCAACTTGCAAAGAAAAAATTTCAGGACTGTAAAAGTATACAAGAGGCAACCATTCAACTATTTTAATAATCTAGTAGCCATTGTGGGGAATAGCATGGATGAAGGAAACACAACTGCAATAACACAAGATGCTGACAATGGGAACCTATTTGATGATGTCATTGATCTAGATGATGATGATGATTTTAATACACATGTAAACATTGTTGTTGATTTAGATGAAGATTTCCTTCAGTCAAATCAATCTAGCGCATCCACTAGAAATAGTCCTTATACACCATCAACAAGGAGGCCATAGAGGAGGAAGGCATGCATGACCACTTCTTTGGATGTAATATCTAAAAGCATCCATATGATACATGAGGGAATTAGTAAGCCTCACACTATCAAAGTTGATAAAGAGGATGCAAAGAAAGATGTTGCAAATGTGTTAGCTTCCCTAAAATCCATTCCAAACTTAGTCGAGAGATTCTAGTGTGGTATGTGATAGTTTTATGCATGAAACTACAAAATCTATTTGGTTCTTAGAGATGCATGGAAGGGCATGATGCAAAGAGCACAACTAAGAAGCTTTAAATGGACTTCCCACTCTTGAAATCAACCAACTAACTAACAAATCTTCAACCTTATTACAATATTTTAGCACACTCCAATCCTCCAATGGATCAAAGAAACACACTCTCCAAATTCACTAAGAATCCAAGGACAAAGAACCAAACTTGCCCACTTTATGGGTTTTGGACCAATCTCCCACAACTAGGTCAATACTAGGAAAACACCCTAGAAGTTTTTCCCAAGGGTTCTAAGATGTTAAATGATCTTAGGGCACCTACTTACTACAAATTACACCACCGGTTTGAATCATACACTTGCACAAAGCCTCAAACCCCAATTTGGCCTAGTAGCCCTGTTAGCCCCTTTTAGCCCTCCTAAAATGACTTTTTGGATCTAACTTCACAAAGTTTCAAAAAAGACCTAAATTTTTTTATCTTTTTGAATACCCTTTTCAAAATTACTCAAACCCCCAAGCACCAAGTTCTAGCCCCACTCCAGCATTCCCTTTCCTTCACAAAGCAACACATACCTAAGTGATCAAGTTAGGCTTGGTTTACAAATCAACCAATAGGAAATGGGATCATGGAAATGAAATCAATACTCAAGAATGACCAAAAACACTAAATAACTTATTTCCAAATGCTCAACCCTTCACCAAGTCCGAAACTCCTATCATTCACAAATTAACACACTACAAGAGGTCAAATCCTTTATGGTACTTGACCTAAGGCTTGATTGGAAAAATCACAAAACACATCTTCCAATTTTGGAACCCTAGAATATTTAAGAGAACTCTACTAACTACCATTTCTCAAGTGGCCATGAAATTTAAACCAAAAAAATTGCAGTTAGAGACCCATCTTTGTTGAATGCACCAAATTGTTGCCCTAAAAACCTAGTTTCAGTAAAAATGCAATAACTTGAGCAAGAAAACACTTAGAATGATGAGACCAAAAGAAAATGAAAGCTGATTCAAATATATATCTCAAAAATCCATTGGATTAGTTTATGAAATGTTCAAACAACAATAAAAATGACCCCAAAACTGAATTTCTTTCTTTGCAACTTCTTTCAATCTGTACAGTAATACCCTCTAGACCTTACAAATGAGTTATATATCTCTCCTATGTGTATTTAAATGGTTACAACCAATATTTTAATAGTTATAACCCTTTTCCCACTAAGTTGCAATTTTGAGCAACTTTTACAACTTTTCAACTATTCAACTTGCACTAAAAGTGCAATTTTTACATTTTTCACTTGATTCCACTTCTAAGACTTGAAAAAGGTTATAACATCCCTAAAACCAACTAAAACCACCTAATCCTAGGCTTTTTTGACCATAAACATTAAAATCCAAATTTTCCTAATGAGCAACTTTTGCATATAAATTGCATAAAGTGCCTTAAGCATACAAAATGGTGTCTTTCTTTGACAACCATGGACTTTTCATCCAAGGTTTTTTTATTTTGGCCTAAGTAGGTGGAAAAATAAATATGAAAACCAAAATATAAACCAAGTGTCTTGTGCTCTACTCCAGGGCAAAGGAAGATTAGGTTAGATATAAGTTTGGAGGATTATAAAAGTGGTGGATTCTGCTAGAAAGTCATATTATACCTTGTCAGATTGCAGTTCTTAATGAGTCCATAATGTTTTTATTAACCAACATTTCTGCTTAATGTCACTTGTTATTATTAATTGTTTTAGTTTCAAAGCAAATTAAACTTTTTCAAATAGACTCAAATCTATACAACTTTTTCAAACAGACTCAAATTTATACATCTTCCAATGACTTTTCTTTTCCAATGACATGAAATACGACATATTCACCATCAAATATTTTTGTTTTTATTATTCTTCATGGTTGTGCATGACTTGAGTTTGTATTTCTATATTCCCTCCCGAGCCTTTGCCCTCTACCCAGATCTATCTGTATTTTCACATTCCCTCCATAAGCATATTTTTCAATTTGCTTCATTTCAAAATTCTGCCAAATCGATTATTGTGCCACAGATGGTTTAACAAACGACTCAAACATATACCTCATTGAACAATATCATTGCAAGCATACTGTTAAATTTCATTGAATATGCTTGCTTTTAAAATTATGGATGAAATCCATTTAGAATCTTTTGCTAGTATAAATTGGGATTTGGAGAAATCATGCAAAGTTTATTGAGTCTCAACCCTCCTCAGGGTCTATGTTTGAGCAACTTGAAAAACCAATAGAGCCTTTTCTTTCCACCAGTTATTACTATTCATGATGTACATATTCACCATCTTTCAAAGACATTTCTTTTATGAACGATTTGGGCAATATAAATCCAAGTTATTTTGAGCATGAGTTTGTGGTGAACACTCCAGGCAAATATTGAATTTTCCAAACTGTGTAGAATAAATCTAAACCCTTTGTGGCACTTCTAAGAAGAAAAAAATGGAGAAAGTTTGATGTTCAAAAAATAAACTTAAGAGGTCTTCCAATGGACTATGGTTTCTCTCCTATCTCAAAAGGATAGAGTTAAGTTTCGCTCTTACTTTATAGCCTACTTGTATCATTGCTGGTATATTTCTACGTTGTATTAGACATTGCCTATAGACTTGTTCTCCTCTTTTGTTAGGATAAACTACAGATAGAAATAAAAACTACATGTAAATATAACCAATAACAGAAAATAATAGATCACATATAAATGAATACAAGGCACCAAGATTTAACGTGGTTCACCCAATCCCTAGGCTACGTCCACCAAATAGCAAGTTTGATCTTATTACAATCCAGTGATTACAACCTGATTACAATCCGTAATCCCTTACAACTCAATACCATCGCAAGAACCAATTTTGCATCATAACATTATGAAAATACCTAACCCTAAACCCTTTTATACAAGTATTTTATTCATTTTAGGGTTACAAAATGTCGGCCATATGTCATCCATAATATGTCGGCTACCATGTCGGCCACGGCCCAAAATTAGTATTTACAGTACTTTCCTGATCAATCACCATAATCTAACAATCTCCCACTTGGGGACTGATTAGGCTCCACACTAAACAACAATCTCCCACTTGGAGACTGATCCTGTACCAATACCACGACCACATGGGGCTCCCACTGGATCAAACCACCCTGGACTCTGTTGTTCTTTTATTCATGTTCAGTCTAAAAGACCAACCAAAGCTGAAGAGGAGTTCAACTTCTCCCTTGTTACAACCTTTGTCAACATATCTACTAGATTGTCATTGGTATGTATCTTCTCCAGCTTTAACTGTCCATCCTCCAAAATTGACCGAATGAAATGGTATTGCAACTGTACGTGTTTGGTCTTAGAATGCAGAGCTGAATTCTTAGCAAGATGAATGGCACTCTGACTATCTGTGAACAAATAATTATCCTTTTGAGGATGTCTCAATTCTTCCAAGAAGAACTGAAGCCATATCATCTCCTTGGCTGCCTTGGTAGTAGCAACATACTCTGCCTCTGTAGTGGATAGAGCATTAATCTTCTGTAACCTAGAAACCCAGCTCACGGCTGCCCCACCAATAGTAAAGACATAACCTGTAGTACTCCGCCTGGTATCAATATCCCCAGCCAAATTTGAGTCAACATAGCCCTGTAAATTAGTAGTAGAGCCCCCAAAGTGTAAAAACTTATTGGATGTTCCTCTCAAATATCTGAGAATCCACTTGACAACACTCCAATGCTCAAATCTTGGATGACTCATATACCTGCTAACGACTCCCACTGCATGTGCAATATCTGGCCTAGTGCATATCATAGCATACATCAAGCTTCCTACAGCTGAAGCATAGGGTACCTTGGACATCTTATCCTCCTCTTCTTGTGTCTTGGGACACATTTCCTAAGTCAATTTCAAATGACTAGGTAAAGGTGTGCTGACAACTTTAGCATTCTCCATAGAGAAACGTTGCAACACCTCAACATAATCAGCCTGAGATAGCGTCAAGGTTCTATTCTTCCTATCTCTGCAAATCTTCATACCAAGGATTTGTTTTGCTACCCCCAAATCTTTCATAGAAAATGCATGTCCTAACTGGCATTTCAGCCCCTTAATATGATCCATGTTAGACCTAGCTACAAGCATATCATCAACATATAGACATAAAATAATGTAGCTATCATCATCCAACCTCTTAAAATAAACACAATAATCTGAATGACACCTGTTATAGCCATGCTCATGCATAAACCTGTCAAATTTCAGATACCATTTCCGAGGTGCTTGCTTCAAGCCATATAAACTTTTGTTCAATTTGCGCACTAAGTTCTCCTTACCTTTGACCTCAAATCCCCGTGGTTGGGCCATATATATTTCTTCATCCAAATCAACATGAAGAAAGGCTATTTTAACATCCAGTTGCTCTAAATGCAAATCTTTAGTAGTCACAAGACTTAAAAAAGTACGGATAGAAGTCATTTTAACAACAGGAGAAAATATCTCATCAAAATCAATTCCCTTTTTCTGTGCAAATCCTTTTACAACTAACCTAGCCTTAAATCTTTTCTTACCTCCTTCCTCTTCTTTCAACCTGTGAACCCACTTATTCTGTGAAGCCTTTTTACCTGCAGGCAACTTACACAAATCCCATGTCTTATTTTTCAGCAAAGAGTCCATTTCATCTTTTATTGCAGACTCCCACTGAATCTTAGTATCCACCTGCATAGCTTTATCATAACTTTCAGGTTCACTAGCATTAGTAAGTAAAATAAAATACAAAGAGGGAGAAAACCTTTGTGGAGGTCTAATTTACCTCGTTGACTGTTTAACATTTACTGGTGTGTGTGGTATTTGTTGTTGCAGTTGTTGCACATCATGAGGAATGGTTGGAACATCAGCTTTTGGAGTATCATCCAACACTACATAATCATCTTCTTTCTTCTCATGTTGCTGCAATAGATCTTTGTACAACACTTTCTCATTGAATATGACATCCCGACTTCTAACAATTTTAAGATTTTCAAAATCCCAAAGCCTATAACCAAATTCATTAATGCCATATCCAACAAAGACACATTTCTTTGATTTAGCTTCTAGCTTGGTTCTATTTTCAGAGTCTATATGAGCAAAAGCTTCACAACCAAAGGTCCAGAGAAAAGAATAACTCGCCTTCTTACCAATCCATGCTTCCTCTAGAATATCATAGCCCAAAGGAGTAGAGGGACCTCTATTAATCAAATATATTGCAGTATTGACAGCCTCTACCCACATGTGTAAGGGCAACCCAACATGCAACCTCATGTTCCTTGCGCGCTCCATTATAGTCCTGTTCATGCGTTCAGCCACTCCATTTTCCTATGGAGTCCTTGGAATAGTTTTTTGTCTACGAATACCATTAGTGGAGCAATAATCTTCAAATTCATGACTGCAATACTCACCAACATTATCAGATCTGAGACATTTTAATTTCTTACCAGTCTCATTTTCAACCAAGCATTTCCATTTCTTAAAAGTTTGAAATACATCAAATTTCTATCTAAGGAAATAAACCCATACTTTTCTAGTTGCATCATCAATAAATGTAACATAATAATGAGATCCACCAAGGGAAGATACTTGAGCTAGTCCCCATACATCTGTATGCACAAGCTCTAATTTCTCCTTTTTGTTTTCCTTCCCAATCTTTACAAAACTCACTCTCTTTTGTTTTTCATACACACAACTTTCACAGAAATCCATATTCACACATTTCAGACCTGGTAAAAAATTATTTGAATGAAGTACTTTCATACCTTTCTCACTCATTTGCCCAAGTCTATTGTGCCATAGCGTTGTATCAGAATGTACAGTAGCTATTTGTTCTCCCTGCTCAACTGCAACAATTGTTCTTGAACATTCATTTTTCTCCGAAACAATCAAAGTAGAAGGAACAATATGACTTGTACAAAGATATAAGGTGCCTACTTTCACACCTTTTGCTACTACAAGGGAACCTTTTGAAACCTTCCAATTTTTATCATTAAAAGTAACTACACAACCCTCATCACCGAGTTGCTCGACTGAAATTAAATTTCTACTCAGCCTTGGAACATGTCTTACCTCATGTAGTAGCCAATGATTCCCATTCTGCAACTTAATCTTAATTTTTCCCTTTCCAACAATCTGATAGGGTTCAATATCCCCCAAATAAACAAGCCCAAAATCCCCTTGGACATAATCAATAAAATAACCTCTATGAGGTGTAGCATGAAATGAAGCACCAGAATCTAAAACCCATGAATCATCAATACTCTCTAAAGACAGAAGCAAAGCATCCTCTTTGGATTTTTTACTTACCACATTTGCCTCCTTGTCTCCATCTGATTTATCTCCTTCATTTTTCTTTCGATTCTAGCAATCTTTCTTTTTGTGCCCTAGTTTCCCACAGTACCAACAATCATTTGGTCCTCTCGATTGAGACCTCCTCCCCTTTGACTTTCCTCTTGATTTCCCACGATTTCTAAAGTTACTTCATCTTTTAGTCATTTTGCCCCTGCTTTGTGCATTCAAAGAACTTCCTAATGTAGATCCACCTGAGGATTTCCTATGAGTTTCCTCACTTAAAATAACACCAATCACATCATCATATTTTACGGTACTAGATCCAAGAATAGAATTACTCACAGCCATTACCAAGCCATTCCAGCTTTCAGGCAAAGAACACAAAATCAAGAGAGCCCTAATTTCTTCATCAAAATTGATACCCACAGAAGATAACTGACTAGTAATAGTATTAAACTCATTTAAATGATCTGCAACAGATCCACCTTCTACTATTTTCATATTAAATAAACGCTTCATGAGAAATACCTTGTTTGAAGCGGAGGGCTTTTCATATAGTGTCGCTAGGGTTTTCATCAAATCTTCTGTCGTCTTTGCTTTTGTAATATTAAATGCCATCGATGGTGCCAAGCATAACCGAATGCTTCCAAGTGCCTTTCTATCCAAAAGATCCCATTCAGCCTCTGACACAGTTCCCTGATTCTTGGCTTTGCCTTCCAACGGCTTCCATAAATCTTTCTGATATAGATAGTCTTCCATTTGCATCTTCCATAACTGGAAGTTCTGCCCATTAAACCTGTCAACCCTCAGCTTACCCTCATCTGCCATTGCTCCCAATCAACCGTGAGACTCCCACTTAATCGTGAGACTTTCCTGTAGAGGATAACTGAAAGACAACCTCGCTCTAATACCACTTGTTAGGATAAACCACAGACAAAAATAAAAACTACATGTAAATATAACCAATAATAGAAAATAATAGATCACACAGAAATGAACAAAAGGCACCAAGATTTAACGAGGTTCACCCAATCCCTGGGCTACGTCCAACAAATAGCAAGTCTGATCTTATTACAATCCAGTGATTACAACCTGATTACAATTTGTAATCCCTTATAGCTCAATACCGCCGCAAGAACCAATATCACATCATAACATAATGAAAATACCTAACCCTAAACCCTTTTATACAAGTATTTTATTCATTTTAGGGTTACAACATGTCGGCCATAATATGTCGGCTACCATGTCAGCCACGACCCAAAATTTTTTTTCCCACTATTTATGAAGTATGTACAATACTTTCCTGATCAGTCACCATAATCTAACATCTTTTTCTTCCTATTTACTCTTCGTAGGGGATATATTTATTCTATAGGATTCACATAGAAATCATACAACAAACTTCAAATGCCCTTCACATGAAAAGAGAAAAAGCGGCCCAATTTAACTTCCCTTTGGACACAAAGACTATCGCCTGGAATAGATGTTTAAAAACTCAAACTCATCTTGGTAACCTGTCCCATAATGTAAAAAATTCTATATTAGTCTATATAGCTTCCTGTGGAACCAAATTTTTTACTCTTGATTTGTTCTTCAAACCATGTGGATTCATGATGTCTAAATATTTCTGAACCCTAATACGCCTATTTCTCTTATTTTTTATAACATCTAGCATCTATACTGATCCTAATTCTATCTTACAGAAGTCAAAAAAATATCTTAATATCTTTTTGGAAAAATGAATTAATACATACAACTTAAGCTTCTCATTGAGTTTGTTATGTAGCACGCCATGATTTCTTTGTTTACTAATTTGGCTCCATAATGACACTGCTCATATACTTATAGATACTTTTAATGATGTTATGGTGTACACATATGATGAAATCATTATATGTATATTATGATAATAATGATGATGTTTCATGCATTTTTTATGTTGTTGAAATGTACATGCAATATAGACTTGATGGGTTATGACATTATATGATATCTTACTCAAGCACCTTGATGTTTGAAATATTGCAAATGCAAATATATCACTATAGAAGGTTCTTACTATTAATGAAACATGGAGACCAATATTTTTTTATTTATTATCGTTCTAAAAATTGGATTCTTGTGTCCAAGGGGTTTAATCTAGTTGGTTGAAGCGATGAGTTCTTGATACCTTGGTTCAAATCCCAAGAGGGACATCTTTGTGGAATTCTAATTGTGACTCTTGGTATTCTATTGGTTGTATTTGTCTCATTGTAAAAGGTGAATTCTAAGTTGTGACTCTTGGTCTTCCAAATGTTGTTTCTAGCATGGTTACTTGAAAGGAGCTTGAATAAGCTTGTAATTCTCATGTTGTTGCTTGAATGAGCACAAGATTTGCAAACGATTTCAATAAAAATATTTTTTTTTTGGATTCTTGTGTAATGAATGTATGTAAAATTATATCATCTTTCCAATTTAAAATATTTTTTTGTGTGTTATTTGTTCATTATTTATACAAGGTTGATGGATTTAAATTTGTCAATGTGTGTGTGTAGCGCTAACCCTATAACAATGAAGACTCTGCACACAACGAGTAATCCATAACATAAATTCTTGTGTTGTCCAAATAAATGAAAGGTTGTTAATATTTGTTTTTAATATGTTTACATTTTAAGTAAGAACTAATTATTGTGGCAACCACTAATTTAGATTTGATATTGTAGTGGGATGATGATTGTAGTTTCTTTTGGTGGGTCGATAATGCCACCTACATCTAATGTAGTTAAATTTATAGCACATGATATTGGAAATGTATTAAGTGCTCCCCTTGAGATTTAACAACCTCCTATGTACTATAAGTTGAGTGGTTGTATCTGACACTAATAGATCGATCTTTTGGTGCAACGACAATCCCACTCTAACAAGTGGTATCTGATTTTGGTCATAGGTTTGAATCATTAGACCCTTGGGTAATGCTGAGGGGGAGATTGTTGGAAATTTTTTTAGCGCTCACCTTGAGATTCGTGGCAAGGGCTTAACAACCTCCTATGTACTATAAGTTAAGTGGTTATATCAAGCATTTATAGATTGGACTTTTGGTACAACGACAACCCAACTCTAACACATGAAAGTAATGATTGCAAGTTATGAAAGGCTCAAGAGAGTGAAATCATGTTTCTCCAAGGCGTGTTCTGTGTTATAATTGTTTTAATTACACTAGTCTATTGGGACCATATGCGTAAATGTAGTTAAAATTCAGAGGAACGATTACAGACTGAGATTTATTTTACGATTTTGTATAGAAATGGTGGACAAATTTAATAATGATTTGACTATTTTGTTCTTTAGAACTTGATTATGATTGTGGTGACTAATTCTATATATAAATGATGAGCAAATTCTGCTAGTTTTATGACTATTTTATAGTGTATAATTATTCATGATTGTGTCTATTTTTAAAAAATATTAAATTCTTGATAATATAACTTCACTCCATAAAATAAAAAGTAAAATAATTTTTTTTTTTTAAATAATAAAAAAATTAACCAACTCAATAAAATGTAATTTAAGGGGAAAAATATTAAATTAAAATAAAAATAACTTAATAAATAATCTAATTCCGATTCCAATTTTACACAACCAAACATAGGATAAACATATTCCCCATCAAATTCTAGGTGAACCAAATAGGTCAAGAATAACAAATGCAAGAATAGTGAATTTGGAATAGCAAATGCATGTTCCCAATTCCTATTCATGTGGCCAAACAAACCCTTGGAATGGATGGATATGTTAAATATAGATTACGATTTTTTAATATTTAATTTGAAAGAGATAAATGAACATTTTTTTTTATTAGTGCAATTTTTAGATTATTTGGAGTATTACAAATGATAGTATTTTTCCTTCATGTAAGTAATTATTTAAATATGCGATTTCTCTACAAAACAATTTTTTTATTATAAAATTTTCAATAAAATTTTAGTATTATGTAGTTTTAAAATCATATATATATATATATATATATATATATATATATATATATATATATATATATATATATATATATATATATATATATATATATATATATATATATATATAAAATAGATAATTACAAAAAAATCTAATATTTTCTTATTAATTTTTATTTTTCTAATCTAAAGAGAATTTTTGGATTCAAACTTTATAGCAATCTTTGATTTTGACTTTATATTTTCAAAATGTATAAATTTTTTTTTGTAAATTGTTAAAGCAGTTTTTTAAAGAATTTGCTATATAATGCAAAATGTTATTTAACTAAACCTTCCAATTATAAACCTTGGCCCATGTTTGATATAAACGTTCACCCACTTCTAACAAAAGGCAAGGACTCTAGCTCCATCAAAGCTCTTGTTATCCTTAATCATGCAGAAGTAGCCAATATTAATTCTTTAATTGCTAAGGTATGCTCAATCTTTAAAAAATCTTGTTGTGTACTTGAAATCAAAGTCAATAAACTAAGGTGATATTTTCTGTGAATTAGCTTCTAATATAATGATCAAGTGTCTGTCAAAATGCCTTACACAACATGATTATTCACCCAACTCTAAGAAATCACTATTGAAGTCTATGCATTCTATGCATATGTACATATATCCCATTACTTTTAGAAGTATTGGCTCAATGTTTGGGCCTTCAACATTCATGCAGACAATTAAGATTGATCCACTACTATTTAAATAGAGGTATTTGCCACTTTGTCTTGGTCTCTGATGAATTTGATTTTTGCATCTAGTATTGTCATGCAATCCTTTGACTGTCTCTGACAGAAACTCACATATAACCACATTTCATATTATCTAAATAGGGCACATTCTAATATCATATTTATTTTTCTATGTTCCTTTAATCACTAGCATTGATTTTCCCTCCTAGTTATCTAACAATGCACAATTGACTCCCCTAATCACTCCTTATTTATAATAAAGAAGATTGTGTGTGGTATATCATTACACAAAGGAAGATTAATCTTCCTTTATATTTTTTATGGTGCTCCTTCACCAAGGGATGCCACTCTTCTAAGTGGCTCCAATTGTTATATTATTAATATAAAATAAGAATTATTATAATATTATATAATATGATAATATTATCACATAATAATTTAGTTATATTAGCTCACAATAATAATATAATAATTATATTAGTTCACAAGAATAATATAATTAGTTTTTTTTTATATTGGTAAATGACCAAGGCCTTGATAATTTTTATTAATAAAAATTAATTAATTACAAAAGCATTCCATTGTTCAAATGGGCACTGGTAGGAAAGAACAAGGAAAGAAAACCTCCAATCTAGCTCGGGACCATGATCCTTTATTATTACATCATAAAAGGGGCATACCCCTGTCAGATAATCATCCTTTCAAATTTTACAATATAAGAATCTTATTTTAAATGAATACATATGGTCAGGTAACTCTTAGTTGCAACAAAAACCTTTTGTAGAAGCCTTCCATCCCCTTCTCTTTGAGTTCTTTCATAGCTAACAGATACACTCATCCCTGTGTAGCTTTCTTGCCAATCAAACTAGTTTTACAATAAACTGCAATAGTCTTAAAAACATAAAAAGCTATCTTGATCCGAATAAATTGTTACTAAAACCATTATTTTTAACATTACTTTTACTGATTTATTAGAATATTTATAGTTCCTCCTTTAGTAACTAAACTTACCCAGAAAAATTTAGAATTTAAACCTTGACAGAACATTATATTTGTAGTATTATTTGGGAAAACATTGTCCTAATACTTGCCTCATATAGAAATCAGTATTGTAATAGTTAAGATCTAAAATAAGTTCTTAAAGTGACCAAAAGCAACTATTGAATCCCATCTGGCTCAAGAGAAACTTCTATTACTAATCAATTTGTCTTAATCTCTCAGCTAGCTTTCTAGACAAAAGCAAATGGGATACCAAAGATTAGAGGAAAGCTCAAAACACCTCCTCTATCCATTGTTCCATTCTCAAATCATCAAAAAACTAAGAACAAGATGAAACTAATATCCCAACTTTAAAATCTTTTAGGTTAAGATTTCAAAAGTAGGATTCCCTGCTACATACAAATAATATATTACTTTATAAGCTAGTCATATAGATAGAAGTCTTTAATCTATTAAAAGAAAAAAAAAAAAGGTGACTTTCTGTAGTTGCGAGACATATCTCCATCCTATAAACAATTCTTAATTAAGTAAAGAATCTAATAACCATAACAAGATTATTGAAACAACGAGAGAAATACTCAAGCTAAGATTAAAATCTATTTAGCATGATCATATATTTACATATATCTAGAGTAATGAGCAACTGGATACAATATCATTAAAACTATAGACCACTAAACCAAAACCATAGAGGAAATTAATCACGACCTAAGTATTACAATAAGGTCATGGATAAAATGACATTAAAGCTATAGACCATAAAAACAAAATATATACAAAATACATTCATTTACTGTGGAAAATGAAGAACCAAAATTCTGCCATTGAAGAAGAGGGGACCAAATTGCAAAGCTGAACTAGAGGAACATACCACATTCTACTTTTTCTAGAAGTCCATGATTACTTCTGAAATATCATTTAGATTCTTTGAATGAAAATATGAGGGGAATTCAAATGAGGTCCTATCCTTACTAGTCTTTTCAATGTTAGGGGTATAAAAATCTAGCAAGTCAAGGTTCTCAAAATTCACTCCTGGATGAATGAGGCTTTGAATAGGCCAAGATAATTACTCAGCCAACCAATATCAGTGCCCACCATAATCTTCCTCTAGTGTAGTAGAAAATGAAAGCAAGACTCCATCTTTGGCCAAACCAAATTAAATGTTACCAAATCCCTAATAATTGGGGCTAGCCTCCTGGGGATATTGGCCACTACCAAACCTCCTTGCAGATGATTCATATACATCTCAAGAAGAGGCACTCTAAGATTTTCGTCTAGACTCATAATGACTTCAATAATACCATTACACTAGATGGAATCAAATAAATTTAGGCAGAGCCTTACCATGACCCATTTGGAGATCGCAGCTTTGGCCATGCAACCAATAAAAGTGTTGATTATGTCACTATTAGTCCTCCAAGTGTACTCATGGTCAAATAATCCTTCTCCAATTGCTCTACTAACTACAATGTGGGTCATCCCATTGACTCTTCTGAGGATATGATTCCATCTTTATGGCTTTATATTCCCCCAGAAGGCCATGGTGCAGACTTCAACCGAATGGAATACATAGATGTTCGTATCCATCTCTGAGAAGGTTAGACCGAAAGACAAAATGGAATGCTTTGAAAAGAATAAATAAAATAATACTACAAACCCTCTAGAAAATTCACAAGAATCTTGCACTTACTACAAGACTTGACATCATTGAGTGATTATGAGGCAGACACACTAAACAAAAAGACTCTATAATCATCAATGGAATGGCAAGAACCTAAAAAAATCTACTAACTCATAATGATTTTTAGCTCTATATCTAATATACATATATAGAAACACCCCCCAAATTAATTTAAAGACCACAATATCTTCATTGTATTATAAAGGGATTAATCCCTAATCCCCTATCTGCTCTATCACCCAAGATATAATTGAAACATTGACATGTTAAATAGTCATATATTATAAGCCTTATTGACTCATCCTATCTATGATAGATCAATTCTAACTATCCTTATTAAAAAATTAAAAAAACCAAATACCTCTAAACAATAGATGAGACATACTAAAAAGCGAATAAGACCTAGAATTCAGAGACCATCTTTAAATAGAATAAGATTAACCCCATCAGCCCCTTGGTTAGCCAAAAGGTCAACCTTCTAGTTACTTTCTCAAAAAATATGAAAAATCCTAGTATCTTCAAATCCATCCCGTAAGTTGATAACTTCTTCTATCTTGGAGTTAAGAACCTAGTTTGGAGTAGCTTTGTTCCTTATTGCATTCAATACAATCTAGGAATCACCTTCAACTAAAATCTTTGATAATCCTAGGGATTGAAAAATTTTTAGACCTTCTTCCAAAGCTTTGAGCTCTACCAAGTTATTCATTGTAGGGCTAATAGACTTGGCTACTTTAGCAATCCAATTGCTTGAATGATCATTAATGATACATCCAACTCTAGCAATCCCTAGGTTACCTCGAGTAGCTCCATCAAAATTGAGTTTAGCCCATTCTTTTAGAGGGGGAATCCATTTACACCTTTCTTTGGCTTCTTCGCTTCTTTTCAAATAAACATGAGGAGGATTGACCAGATTAGGCCAAACCTGCTTGATTTGGCTATCCCAAATAGAGAAGGATCCTTTTATATTCTTAATTTTCTAAGGTGAGAATTAGCTATTTCAACAATACTAGCTTCTATTTTCTGGATTAACTCTCCTGAATTCAACTCTGTGCTACAAAAGGTTCTTCTATTTCTTTCTTTCTAGATCTTCCACACAATAATGGAGGGGAAAATATTCCAAAGTTTACTATAGATGTCGTTACATAGATTTGTGGGCCAGCTTGAGAGCAAGTCAAAGAATGATTTGGGAAATGGAGAATACTATCCTAAACTTTGTCTTAGCCAATCCTAGCAGACTTGGGAGTACGAACAGCTATAAAGTAGATGATCCATGTTTTCATTATCATTCTTGCATAGAACACATCTCAAGGGACCTTCAAAACCTAGTCTATTGATTCTATCTACCATCACTATCCTATTTTGGGATGCTAACCATAAGAAGAATCCCGCCATCGAAAAACATGCAGGTTCCCAAAAAAGTTTGAGTGGGACTTCCACTTTCTCCCATCTCTTTGAATTTATCAATGCTTTGTACCCATTTTTCACACTATATTTACCATCATTTGATGTTGCCCAAACAAGCTTGTCTTTCCTCTCAAGCTTCTTGACTATCCTTTCTTGAGTGATCTTTTCATATGCCTTTATAGTAGCTAAGTCCATCTCATTATCTTGTAAAGGTTTCCACATCCATCCTAAGAATTGTACCATAGTGACCTTGATTTTATAATCACTTACTTTACTTCCCCACCTATTAATTAATTTTTCTTTGAGGTTTCTTGGAATTGAACCATTATCTATCATAGGATGTCCATCCTAGGAGTCTTCCCAAAAAAGGGCTTCATCCTCCTTGCCAACATCTCAAGTTAGGTATTTACCCATAAGGTTACAACATTTAACCATGAAGTTCCAACTTTTTGAACCTCTAGGAAGGTTCTTCATCTTGAAAATTGAAGTCAGATCTTTTGCCTTTAGGTATTTATTATACATAATCTTGGCCCATTTATGCTCTTTTTTTTGTGTAAAGGTGCCATATCAATTTAGCCCCTAGGGCTTCATTTTTCCATTGTAAATTCTTAATTCCTAAACCACCATTTTTTTTAGGTCTACAAATATTGTCCTATTTTATGAAGCCAATTTCTTGGATTCCTCATAGTCATTCCATAAGAATTTATGAGTCTAGAATCTAGCTTGTGGAGAGGAAGCCTAAGAAGAGAAAGACATGAGAGGGGATACGTGGGGATGGCCGATAACACCAATCTAATCTTGGTGCTCTTACCAGCTTTCATTAGCCATTTATCTTTCCAACATCTGATTCTAGCTTCCAATTTCTCCAATGTGTTATGCCAAACTTTACTAGACTTCGTGCCTCTCTCTAATTAAATGTTGAGATATATACATGGAAATGAACCTTTTTGAAACCCCATAATGTGGAAAATCTATTTTTCCACTTTGGGATCCATATTAATAAAATATATCTTAGATTTTGAGAGATTAACTCTTTGATAGGATGTGTTCATGTAGCTTTTGATAATAGATTTTAAAGCCCTCCCTTCTTTTAATGAGCTCTCACCTGGCAGAATAGTATCATCAGCATGTTGTTGGTGAGTAATATTAGGGATATTCGTAGTGACAATAATACCTTTAATGTCTTGATTGTTATAAGCCCTAGTCAGAGATCTCCCGAAAGCTTCAGCCATAATAATGTATAGAAACGGGGATAAAGGGTCTCCTTGTCTAGTACCCCTAGAAATTACAAAAAAGCCTTTAGGAGACCTGCTAACAAGAACTGAAATTTTAGTAGTAGAGATACATTTGAAAATAAGATTGATCCATTGATGGGAAAAACCAAATGCTTTAAGGGTTTTATAGACGAATCGCTAGTCCACCATGTTGTAAGCTTTTTGGATGTCGAACTTCATGAACATACCTGCCTCTTTATTTTTTTGGGTTGAGTGAAGAGTTTCCTGAATGATAAAAATGCCATCTAGGATGGACCTTCCTGGAATGAAACCTGTTTGTTCCTCAGAGATGATCTTTGGAAGGATTAACTTTAGCCTATTTACTAATATCTTTAAAAAATTTTTATAGATAGTGTTACAAAGTGCTATTGGCCTGAAGTTTCCCAGATTATTTGGCTCTGATTTTTTATGGATCAGAGTGAGAAAGGAGTGATTAATTTTGGATAGAATGGAACCACCCTTCCTAGAGGCTTCAATGGCATTCCAGAGATCTATACTAATAATATCCCAACAATTCTAATAGAAAAATGCTTGAAACTTGTCTGGACCTAGTGATTTATCAAGATTCATCTTAAAAATAACCAATCTGACTTCTTCTAATGTGATTGGTTTATTTAATGCTTTATTATCCTCTACTAAAACCTATTTAGGAATCTCTTTGAGCAAGTTGGATTGAGCCTCTCAATTTGACCCTTCAAAGTTATTAAGAATTTTTTGAAAATGATCTACGAAAATTTACAAAATTTCACTAGGTCTTTCGATTGAAATCCTTAGATGATTCCTAATGCTTGTTATTTTTCTTTTTGCTCTATTGTAGAGGGTCAAATTATGGAAGAATTTAGTATTTTGGTCTCCCTCTTTTAGCCACCTTTCCTGGGGCTTTTGTCTCTAGAAATTTTCTTCTTTGGATAATATATCCTCTTGTTTAGCAATCAATTCTTTTTCTAGGAGATAGCTTTTATTATTCATTCCTTTTTTGATGATTTCTAAGTTTAGTTCCTTTAATTTATTTTCAACATTCAATTTTTCTTTAAATATGTTGTTGAAATGTTCTTTGTTCCATTTGAGAATTTTCTCTTTGAGCATCTTGATTTTAGATACAAAAATAAACATCTTAGAACCTTTAAAATTACTTTGTGACCACCAAGCCTTAATATTGTCTAAAAAACTAGAGTTTAATAACCACATTTTCTTGCATTTGAAAGAACTCCTAGCAGGTTTATGAGGCTCAACAAATTCAGTTCTGACTGGAAAATGATCAGAACCAGCAATAGGCAAAATTGAAGTTTGAATATTTAGGTTATCTTCATCTACGTTTCCTTTAATGAAAAACCTATCTAGTTTTTTTGCTATGTAAGCAAAATCCTTACGTTTATTATTCCATGTAAAGTTCCCATTTTAAAAAGGAATGTCTATTAGATTATGGAAATCACACTATTGTTAAAAATCTTTAGAAGATTGGAAGATCTGTAGGGAACCTCCTATTTTTTCTTCTAATTTTAAAATGGTATTAAAATCTCCTCCTAATAAGATTAGATTATTTTAATAGAACTCCATAAATTGACTGATTTCTTCCCAAACTAATTTTTTCTCTATATTGTTGTTGGGACCATAGGTATTTATTAAAATAAAGTTTGGGTTGGATTTTAAGCTTTTAAGTGTACCATTAATCCAATTATTTTTTGTACTTAAGATCTCTAAGGTAACTTTCCTATGATCCCATATAAACCCTAGACCTTCAGATGCACCTACAGATTCTTGCATAGTGATACTCCAGTTGCCTAACTTCTTTCCTAATTTAATTCCTTCTATATAATTTAATTTAGTTTCTTGGAGTAAGATGATTTCAGATTCAAATGATTTTATATTTTGTTTTAGTAGAATTTTTTTGTTAGGGGCATTTAAGCCCCTAACATTCGATGTGATGATCTTCATTGATCATTGGGAAGGATCTTCCCCTTCCCTGCATTAAACATCTGACTGATTTTAGGCTATTCGCATGCCTGACCTTCTGCTCCTCTGAGTTCCTTGAGAGATTTTCTTCCTCTTTTGAGTTTTGTTTTACCAAAATTAGGCAATTTGAGCCCTTCCTAATTCATTCTTAAACCCAGGGGTTCCAAATTTTCATAAGCTCCTATAATTGTTTCTAGTTTGCTGCTCTCCCTAGTTTCCTTTTCTTCATTAACCAACTCTTGTAGAATCTATTTTGAAATGCTCTATTGCACAAAGATATCGATATTCTTAGTCTCACATGACTTCTTGGCTACCAAATCTTCCATTTTAAAAAAAACTTATCTTCTTCTTCAAAGGATAGAAGATCCCTTCTGAGGTCTTCAAATGTATAATTGTCTCCTCCCAACTATAATACCTGCTATATAAGTTCTTTTTTTTTTGAAATACTATAGTTTTCTATGTTTTCTGAATCAAATACCTAAATCAATTCCTTTGAGAGTCTTTCTATTTTATACTTATCTTCCTCTTTTAAGGCTCCTTCCTCAACTTCTTCATTCTCCTCCACCTCCTTGTTTAAGTCTTGCACTGGGATGCCACTGAGCATCTTCCCTTCAGAGAAATTCATTTTGGGATTATCTTTAGGAGACTCTCTTCTAGGAGTGGGAGTCTGCAAAAATTTGGATAGCCACTTTGGCATCTTCTTATCAGAAATTGAGATTACTAGAGAAGGTTTTTCCTCCTACTTCCTCTATGCCTCAATTTTGTCTCCCTTATGATTAATATTTCCTGATGCTTCTCCATATAAGGTTGAATGTTTCATATATCCTCAAGTTTTCTGAAAAAATTCTCTGTGCTCTTTTCTCCCTCCATAATAATTTCTAAAACCAAATTCCTCTATTTATTGATTGCTTTTGTAGAATCTTCTAGCTCTTTATCTTGCTTTACTTCCTTTTTAGTTTTTGTACTGTCACCTGTTGAATTCTGTAATTTGGGCTACTTTTCTGACTTAAAGGATTTCTCTATGTTCTGATTGTGATCTTTCTATTTCATCACCTCTAAGATGTGCAATTAATCTTTACCCTTATCTAAACAAATGGATCTGTCCGGTAGATGCCTTCCTTTGCTATTTTCTTGTGATTTTTTGGTATTTTCCTTCTGATTGTAGTGCCTGCCCCTAGTTTACATTTTCGAGCTACATTTATGATATGATTGCCAAACTCTTTTAGGCCAATTTATGTTTGATGAGTAGTATTATTATTTTAGAGATTATCAGAGGATGTTTACACTCAGTTTATTATATGATGAGATTACTTGGTACTCTATATTTCATGCATGTATGATGATTATTCAATGGTTTCAGTTATCGATGATGATTAGTTAGATGACTTATTATTTCATGTGCTTCTTATGGATACTTACCCCATACTGCATGTGTATGGTGTGCGTGTTTTTTTATTTATGTATGGTGTTTCTGATATAGTTAAGGAAGGGAGTCGTAGTCACCTGCTAGTCGGGATCTACACGATGCACCACTTCCTGCCATTGTTTGTTTAGCTTAGAATATTGTGTTTGTACATGCGTGGATTTTATGCAGGTTGCAGGTATCGGGTATCGACTTCCCTGAATTGTCAGGATGAGCGTACCCTATCGCACTGTCTCAATGGTAAGAGAGGGGAGATAAACTCTTAAGTCCAAATCCTAAACCCTTTAGCCAATTGTCCTAATTGACAATTAGGACAAGTATCTGAGTTAAGTACCCTCCGAATGCATCAAATGATGTAATTTCATGATTATAACCCTTTTTGTTGTTTTGGTATGTATTTCTCTATGATGGTTTTTCGTATGTTGCTTTATGAGTCCTTGGTGTATTTTCTATTAATTAAGTCTAATTAAAAAAAAAAATTAATTAATGATTTAATTAAATAGAGAATTATTATGATATCTTTATATTTAATTAATTAATTAATTAATTAAAATAATTAAAGTTGGAGATTAAAGTTCAAAGATATATTTAGAACAGGATAATATTTATTTAATTTAATAATAATATATTCGGAGTTCATTTTTAAATAAATGCTAAATATTATTTAAATTAATTAAATATGTTATCAATTAAGTTCTAAAATCAATTAAAAGTTGAAAGATATTAATTTATTAAGAATTTTAGATCGCATGATCTAAACATGAGTTTAAATATAAGAATTAAATTAAAAGATTAAATTATAGAAATTAATAATGTTATTTTAATTTCTTAAAAGTGCACATAAGATTTAAAGTAATAAATTAATTAAGAATTGAAGTCAAGTGAAATTTTAAATAAAGTTATTTAATAATTCAACTTAATGTGCATGAAAGTTGAATGCAAAAGAATAATAAAAGATAATAAAAGCTAAATTGGAGTTAACTGAGTTGTGCAAAGAGTCTTCTCGGGTAAACACACAATTAGTGCCCCGAATTGAGGAGAAATTGCTTATCACAACTTTGGGGGTTCATTTTTGAGATATAGGAATCTGGACGGGAATTTTTGGGAGACAATTTTTGGAAGCGAATTTCAGAAAGCTGATACCAAGAAAGTGTTCTAGAGGAAGGTTATTGAGAGGAGCGAATTCTTATACAGTTCCTGGAGATTGTATATTAGCATCAGGATCAGGTAGGGTCTTGTGTGTTGATCGTTGATTATTTACGCAATCTCTCTATTCCTTGTCTTCTTCGTGCCTGTGGATTGTATATCTAAATTCTCTGTGATGAATGTTAAAACATTACGATATTGGAATTTATCAGATGCTTGCCAATAAACTTTTGTATACATAAGATTTAAATGGGAAGGGTTGAATCTAATACCGAAATTCTAAATTAGTAGATCGATTGGTTGACTATATATTTTCTATATCAATTTAAAAAGGAGACCAATTTTTCAATGCTTATATATATATATATATATATATTCTTAATTAATTTGTTTATTAATAAGAGTCTTATTAATAACGAAATGGTATTCTTTTGTTTAAAAAAATATATATATATATCAGATATTATATATATAAAAAAAAAATAGAAAGAAAAAAAAAATATTATATAAAAAAATATATATATTTATAGTGGGGGGGGAGGGAATCACCCCGTACCCGGCCCCCACTGTCGTAGGCCGACAGTACCTGCATCGCAGGTACTGTGACGGCAGGTACAGAGTACCTGCCGCCGCAGGCCCTGCGACCGCAGGCCTGCGGCCAAGCCGACGGGCTTTAAACGTTATTTGAATATAAAAAAATATGAAACTTTGATTTCGCTTTTGTTTTTTTTTTTATTTATATAATTTTTAATTTATTAAAACAAATTTTATTTATTTAAAATTTTTAAATAATAAAATTATAATATATTTAATTTTATAATAGTTTAAACTTTATTAATATTTAATAAATAAATATTAAATGCATAGACATAGTTTGTAAATTTTAATTTATTAATAATTTTTCTTAAATATTAATAAATTAACAATTAATGGTTAGATTAAAATAAGTAATTAGATCAAATGATTATTGATTAATTTAATTAAAATTAGTTTAATTAAGTTAATTAATAATGAATTTTATTTGACTAAATTATAAATTTGGATATTGATTTAATGAAAGTTATTATAGAAAAGGGATAATCATAAAGGGTAGTTGAGAAAACCTAGTTACTTGAATTTGACATTAAACTGAAACATAAACCTTACCTTAACTCAAATAATATACTTTCAGATCCAATCTCTGAGACTTTGATGTTGTCTTTGTACTTTGAATGTTTTGGGGTTGGTTTAGCGTTGACCAGTTCAGGTTGTTACCAGAGCCTTGGGGTTGTGAATGTGATGTCATGATGATTTGGTCTCGATCTTTCTTAACCTGACCATGGTAATATGATGAAGTGCTCTATGACATGATTGTGTTACTGTTTGTTGTGGCTTTCCAGTTTCCTTGTGTGAAGCTGAGGTGTATGTATTTGAGAATGCCTAACTTAACCATTTTTGAGTCTCGATCAATTATATTTGATAACCATTTCTGAGTCTCGATCAGTTATACTTGTATTACTTTCTGGTTGCTCATTAGAGAACCATTGGACTTTGTGACTTATCATTGATACCTTCAATTGCTGATAGAGAACTGTCGTGATTACATGATTACTATTTGATGTTATCTGTTGCTCATGAAGAACTGATATAATTTTTTGGATTATCTTTTTATGATGTTTTTCAGTTGCTCGTATAGGACTGAGATGGTTTTATTATGATTCTTTGATTTACGAGTTCATGAGCTAGGGTAGGTTATCTATGTGTAGAGTCGAGAAGTGGCTTGCAATGGGGGTCGGAGCCCTAAGAGGCTGCCTTGAGAAACCCATTGTAAGTCATTTTTAATAAGTGAAAACATTTACACTAAATGAGAGAAAATGAACCTAACAAGATAATTGTATGTTCTCTCCCATGCCATGAGTGCTAGTACAGACTAGGATGGGGTAGAGAGAATGCTTGGTTACGACCTTGCATTCCATAGTATGCCTCGTCAGTATGAGAGGATACTAGTGGCCGCAGGATCAGTAGGGACCCGAGATTCCTAAGGGATTGCTTGGGTAACTTCTACGTGACTTTTGCGATGACACTTTCCCGCTTGCATATTAGGTTTCCTACGTGTCTTTTGGTACCTCTGGGATTTAGATGTCGATCTTTTTAGGAACCCTTGAGTTAGCATACTTATAGGATTTCCTGGACTTAGAGAGTATTTATGATTATAGGTTTCATTATCCTATTTGGGACTTGAGACTATCTCCTTAGCGGGGTGGGAGTGGACCATTTAGGTTCCACATGGTCGGGTGGTAGTGCTTTTACTCTTACCATTGAGATCCGTTCCATGGTCACCGTGGCTGGAGATTTCGTGAGTGGCATTTACCTTCACTATGTTCTTGGATTATTATGATGGATGGTTAGATTTTATGATAGATGTTTTATCATTATGGATGTATGGATGTATCATGTATGGTGAATAGTTTCATATATTTTTACTGTACTTTGTATCATGGATTTGAGGATGTTGTATCTTGATCTTTACATATGTATATTCTTTTAAGCCTTTCATACCCTGTGACATGTACAGTGGATGATTGAGCATTCCGAATTAATTTTCCAAGGAGCATTCAGAACAAATGTATATTATGGACATTGGAGTTTCTGATTATTCTTTCATATGTATGTGATAGTTGTTAGACTTAGAATTAATTAAATTTAAACGTGACTCAACGTCTTGGGATCTTTAAGAAATGTAACTTACAATTATGTTTGTCGATGATTTCATGTTATTGCTTCCGCTACTATGTGTTTGATGTGTATGTTATACTTTCTTACTTTTTAAAAAAAAAATGTTTAGCAAACTTAGTGAAACTTTAGGTTAATTCTTTTGGATCCCTTGGCGGGACGTTACATCTGGTATCAGAGCCAGGTTTCTACATTGGGAGCTCTGGGTATATTGGAATGCCACTAGTGTTAACTAGTTGAACTGAAACAGTATGTAAAGTATTAGTTACCTATTTTTCATACTTCAACACTCAAAACTTCAAAACTGAAATTATACTTAAACTGAAATTATAGGTAAACTGAAAATTGAAAATATCTTGTTTGCAAAACATGTGTCTTTTATCTATGTATTTCAGTAGTATGTTTCATGGTATTTTTAGCATCTTGTGTCTAGGATATTATTGTAGGATGGTATCTGGGATGAGATCTTCCGTTAGGGGCCATAGCCTTGGCCGTGGCAGAGGCCGTGGATGAGGCAGAGATGTTAGTGTTCATGAGTCTATCCATGAGAGCCCCATTCAGGAAGAGAATAGGGAAGAGCATGTTAGTGAGCATCAGGAAGAGAACCACGAAGAGGGACATGCCGACTCTGAGGAGGAGGATTTGAGGCAAATGATGTGAACCCTTATTGATCGCTTACCTCCTGTTCTTGAGCAGGATAGAGCACACCAGGTTGGGCATGAGCATAGACGCAGATCTAGGAGTCCTCAGAGGGATCGACATAGAGCCATAGTATCTTCTCAGATGAAGGATCTTCAGAGGTCCAAGATCAAGCCCTTTAATGGGCAAGGTTCTGGGTATGTAGCTGAGCAGTGGCTTATTGCCCTTGACAGGATTTTTGCTATGTAGGACTTTGACAGTAATGTCAAAGCGAGGTTTGCCATTACCAATCTAGAGTTATTTGGGGCCACCTGGTGGACTATTGAGGAGAAGAAGTTGGGCATTGACATGGGTAGTGTAACTTGGGAGATTTTCTTGGAGAGTTTTCATGAGCGATTCCTACCAGAGGAATGGAAGCAGCATAGAGCAGATGAGTTCCATAACCTGAGACAGTTCACTATGACCGTTGTAGAGTATGAGTGCAAGTTCTATGAGCTCATGCCTTTTTTGGGATTCAGTGACAACCCAGCACAGTTGGCACAAAATTTCATCCGAGGCTTGAACAACCATTTTATTGGGGGTGTTAAGGTATTTGAGGCTAAGACCCTCAAGGATGCGGTACATCGAGCTATCCTGGTAGAGCAGAGTGTCAACTTTGGGCAAGGAGGATTTGTGGGAGTGCCTACTATAGCAGGATCTAAGGGCAACCACAATTCTGGTGGAATCAGGAAGCCTCCCTTCCCTAGGAGGAATCAGTATTCTCAGCAGCATTCTCAGCAGTAGCCTCAAAAGCATAAGGGATTTTACCCTCAGGCACAGAATGGTGGCGGTGGATCCAACTCTAAGATCAATCGCAGTGCTCAACATAATAGACAGAATCAGCAATCTCGGCCTGCACAGAGCAGCCAGTCTTTCGCTAGCAGGGGTAGCCACCAACGGTCGAATGCACCACCTATAGGGAGAGGATCTGGTAGAGGCACTGGATGTTATTCATGTGGACAGATTGGTCATATTGCAGCATACTGCCCACAGTGAGCATCTCAGTATTCAGGACCTAGGCCAGCAGCATCTGAGCCTACAGTCGAAAATGCAGGTGGGTCTCATAGAGTTTTTGCAGCGGTGGATCACCGTCAGGCAGACCATCAGGGGACAGTAGTTGAGACTATAGGAGCTATCCGAGGTACACCTCTCTCTGTATTATTTGATTCAGGTGCTACAGATTCTTTTATTTCTCCATCTCTAGTTGACAAGTGTAAGCTGGAGTCAGTTAAGCAAGATCATGGTTGGCAAGTGGAACTAGCCTCAAGCGCTAAAGTTTCCACAGATTCTGTAGTTCATAAGTGTGGACTTAGCGTAGGAGGGTTTGAGACTTTAGTTGATTTTCGAGTTATTCCTCTTGGCTCCTACGATGTGGTCTTAGGTATGGATTGGCTTGGCTCTCATAAGGCTAGTATAGACTGCAAAAAGAAGACCATTATGTGTCAGGATGATCAAGGGAAGGATGTTGAGATTGTGGGGATACCGAGGCCTATATCCCTACGAATGATCTGTGCTATGCAATTAAAGTGAAGCTTTCGTAAGGGATGTCAGGTATTTATCGTTACGGTAAATGAGCTTGATGAGGAAGACTCTACGAGGAAGACCCTAGATCACCCTATTTTACAAGAGTATGCAGATGTCTTTCCGAGTGAGATTCCAGGCATGCCTCTGAAGAGAGACATTGATTTTAGCATTGAGCTCACTCTAGGAGTGGAACCTATCTCTAGAGCTCCTTACCGTATGACCACTCAAGAGCTAAGTGAGTTGCGTTTGCAGTTAGAGGAACTTTTGGCCAAGGGTAGTATTCGACCTAGTGTATCACCATGGGGAGCTCTAGTGCTCTTTGTGAAGAAGAAGGATGGTTCTTTGCGCCTTTGCATTGATTACAGACAGCTGAATAAGGTGACAATAAAGAACAGGTATCCTTTACCAAGGATTGATGATTTATTTGATCAGATCAAGGGGGCTACAGTGTTCTCTAAGATTGATCTTAAGTTAGGATACCATCAACTTCGCATCAAGGAGGCCGATATTCATAAGACTGCCTTTTGAACTCGCTATGGGCATTATGAGTTCACAGTGGTACCCTTTGGACTGATGAACGCTCCATCAATTTTCATGTGCTTAATGAATGGGGTGTTTCGTTCCTATCTTGATAGATTTGTTCTTGTGTTCCTCGATGATATTCTGATATATTCTAAGTCCCAAAAGGAACATGAGGAACATTTGAGTTTAATTTTGCAGTGCTTGAGAGATAATCAACTTTATGCCAATGTGGAAAAGTGTGATTTCTTTCAATCAGAGATACAGTATTTGGGACACATTATTTCAGGCGAAGGTATCTCTGTAGACCCTACAAAGATCCAGGCAATAGTAGATTGGCCTGCACCCACTACTGTGTCGAAAATTCGTAGTTTCATGGGTCTAGCTGGGTATTATCGCAGATTTGTTCAAAACTTCTCCAGAATAGCACACCCTATTACCTCCCTTAAGAGGAAAGGAAAGAAGTTTCTTTGGACAAAAAAGTGTGTAGAAGCATTTCAGAAACTCAAAGAGCTTCTGACCAGTGCACCGATCTTAGTAGTACCTGATCTAGAAGGTGATTTCATGGTGTGTACAGATGCTTCCCTTGAGGGTATTGGAGCAGTTCTAATGCAGAATGGTCGAGTGATTGCATATGAGTCACGCAAACTCAAGGATCATGAGTTGAATTATCCTACACATGACCTTGAGTTAGCAGCAGTAGTTCATGCCTTAGTGAGATGGAGACATGTCTTGTTGGGACACAGATTTGAACTACATAGTGATCATCGTAGTCTTCAGTACATATTCATGCAGCCTAATCTGAATGCTAGGCAAAGGCATTGGATGGAGTTTTTGTGCGAGTATGAATTTGAGGTAAAGTATATCTAGGGGAAGGAGAATGTTGTAGCTAATGCTTTGAGTCGCAGGAAACATGTGATATCATCTATGACTCTTAGTGTCGATTTGAGATGTCAGATACTTCAGGCACTCCCCACTGATTCATGGTATCTGGAGGTGTGCAGTGAGATCAATTCAGGGAGACCCTTGGAGGGTAAGTTTTCAGGCTATGTCCTAGAGTCAGATGGCCTTTTGAGACATTCAGGAAGGATCTATGTGCCGCTACTGGATGAGCTGCGCATATTGATCCTATCAGAAGCCCATCGTGCACCTTACTCGGCACATCCAGGTGTCAAGAAGATGCATGCAGATTTGTGATGTTTATTCTATTGGTCCGGGATGAAGTGCGACATTGCTGATTTTGTGGCTAGATGTCTTGAGTGTTAGAGAGTCAAGGCAGAACACCAGCATCCGGCAGGACTTTTGCAACCGAATCTCGTTCCTTCATGGAAGTGGGACATCATCTCTATGGATTTCATAGTAGGATTACCCATGACTCTTCGTCGTCATGATGCTATCATGGTCACCATTGACCGGTTGACCAAGGTGGCACATTTTGCACCAATCAGGTCTTCCTACACTGCAGCTTCAGTAGCTAATGTCTTCATGCGTGACATTGTGAGACTACATGGTATTCCCCGAAAGATCATTTCTGATAGGGATCATGTTTTCACTTCCGCATTTTGGACATCACTACAACATGATCTTGGAGCGCAGCTGAATTTCAGTTCAGCATATCACCCAGAGACAGATGGGCAGACGGAGAGAGTGAATCAGGTTCTTGAAGATATGTTGAGGATGTACGTGATGGATAGGCAGACTCATTGGGAGGACTATCTCTATCTAGTGGAGTTTTCTTACAACAACGGGTATCACAGTTCTATTGGCATGGCACCTTTCCAAGCCTTATATGGATGCCCTTGTCGTACACCTTTGAGTTGGGATAGCCTTGAGGATCGCATCTTGTTGGGGCCAGAGATGCTTTGTGACATGGAGCAACAGGTGGTGCGTATCCGAGAGCACTTGACAACGACACAGGATAGGCAGAAGAAGTATGCTGATGCACATAGGTCAGATAAGCAGTTTGCTATGGGAGAGAAGGTTTTCTTGAGAGTGCGTCCGCAGAAGAGTCCGATCTGTTATGGAAAGGGCTCAAAGCTAGCACCTCGCTTTGTGGGACCATTCGATATTCTTGAGAGGATTGGTCCAGTTGCCTATCGTCTTGCTTTACCGCCCAGCCTTGCTCGCATTCACGATGTTTTCCATGTTTCAGTACTTAGACAGTATATCCCTGACGTTGTACACATTCTTGATTGGAATGCATTGCAGGTAGAGGACGGGCAGCTGGCTTTGGAGCCAATTCGTATTCTGGAGCAGCGGGAGTTGACCCTCAGGGGTCGAACCATAGAGCAGGTAAGGGTCCAATGGGACCCTACTGATGACTCTTCAGCTACATGGGAGGATGCATCTAGATTACGGGATTTATATCCCTATTTTTTTATAGGCTTCCAGGAGTAAGCCTAAGTCTAGGGGGGGTGGATGTAGTGCCTGCCCCTAGTTTACATTTTCGAGCTACATTTATGATATGATTGCCAAACTCTTTTAGGCCAATTTATGTTTGATGAGTAGTATTATTATTTTAGAGATTATCAGAGGATGTTTACACTCAATTTATTATATGATGAGATTACTTGGTACTCTATATTTCATGCATGTATGATGATTATTCAATGGTTTCAGTTATCGATGATGATTAGTTAGATGGCTTATTATTTCATGTGCTTCTTATGGATACTTACCCCATACTGCATGTGTATGGTGTGCGTGTTTTTTTATTTATGTATGGTGTTTCTGATATGGTTAAGGAAGGGAGTCGTAGTCACCTGCTAATCGGGATCTACACGATGCACCACTTCCTGCCATTGTCTATTTAGCTTAGAATATTGTGTTTGTACATGCGTGGATTTTATGCAGGTTGCAGGTATCGGGTATCGACTTCCCTGAATTGTCAGGATGAGCGTACCCTATCGCACTGTCTCAATGGTAAGAGAGGGGAGATAAACTCTTAAGTCCAAATCCTAAACCCTTTAGCCAATTGTCCTAATGGATAATTAGGACAAGTATCTGAGTTAAGTACCCTCCGAATGCATCAAATGATGTAATTTCGTGATTATAACCCTTTTTGTTGTTTTGGTATGTATTTCTCTATGATGGGTTTTTGTATGTTGCTTTATGAGTCCTTGGTGTATTTTCTATTAATTAAGTCTAATTAAAAAAAGAAGATTAATTAATGATTTAATTAAATAGAGAATTATTATGATATCTTTATATTTAATTAATTAATTAATTAATTAAAAGAATTAAAGTTGGAGATTAAAGTTCAAAGATATATTTAGAACAAGATAATATTTATTTAATTTAATTATAATATATTTGTAGTTCATTTTTAAATAAATGCTAAATATTATTTAAATTAATTAAATATGTTATCAATTAAGTTCTAAAATAAATTAAAAGTTGAAAGATATTAATTTATTAAGAATTTTAGATCGCATGATCTAAACATGAGTTTAAATATAAGAATTAAATTAAAAGATTAAATAATAGAAATTAATAATGTTATTTTAATTTCTTAAAAGTGCACATAAGATTTAAAGTAATAAATTAATTAAGAATTGAAGTCAAGTGAAATTTTAAATAAAGTTATTTAATAATTCAACTTAATGTGCATGAAAGTTGAATGCAAAAGAATAAGAAAAGATAATAAAAGTTAAATTGGAGTTAACTGAGTTGTGCAAAGAGTCTTCTTGGGTAAACGCACAATTAGTGCCCCGAATTGAGGAGAAATTGCTTATCACAACTTTGGGGGTTCATTTTTGAGATATAGGAATCTGGATGGGAATTTTTGGGAGACAATTTTTGGAAGCGAATTTCAGAAAGTTGATACCAAGAAAGTGTTCCAGAGGAAGGTTATTGAGAGGAGCGAATTCTTATACAGTTCCTGGAGATTGTATATTAGCATCAGGATCAGGTAGGGTCTTGTGTGTTGATCGTTGATTATTTACGCAATCTCTCTATTCCTTGTCTTCTTCGTGCCTGTGGATTGTATATCTAAATTCTCTGTGATGAATGTTAAAACATTACGATATTGGAATTTATCAGATGCTTGCCAATAAACTTCTGTATACATAAGATTTAAATGGGAAGGGTTGAATCTAATACCGAAATTCTAAATTAGTAGATCGATTGGTTGACTATATATTTTCTATATCAATTTAAAAAGGAGACCAATTTTTCAATGCTTATATATATATATATTCTTAATTAATTTGTTTATTAATAAGAGTCTTATTAATAACGAAATGGTATTCTTTTGTTTAAAAAAAAAAAAAAATATATCAGATATTGTATATATAAAATAAAAAAAGAAAGAAAGAAAAATATTATATAAAAAATATATATATATTTATAGTGGGGGGGGAGGGAATCACCCTGTACCCGCCCCCCACTGTCGCAGGTACTGCGATTGTAGGTACAGAGTACCTGCCGCCGCAGGCCCTGTGACCGCAGGCCTGCGGCCAAGCCGACGGGCTATAAACGTTATTTGAATATAAAAAAATATGAAACTTTGATTTCGCTTTTGTTTTTTTTTTTTTATATATAATTTTTAATTTATTAAAACAAATTTTATTTATTTAAAATTTTTAAATAATAAAATTATAATATATTTAATTTTATAATAGTTTAAACTTTATTAATATTTAATAAATAAATATTAAATGCATAGACATAGTTTGTAAATTTTAATTTATTAATAATTTTGCTTAAATATTAATAAATTAACAATTAATGGTTAGATTAAAATAAGTAATTAGATCAAATGATTATTGATTAATTTAATTAAAATTAGTTTAATTAAGTTAATTAATAATGAATTTTATTTGACTAAATTATAAATTTGGATATTGATTTAATGAAAGTTATTATAGAAAAGGGATAATCGTAAAGGGTAGTTGAGAAAACCTAGTTACTTGAATTTGACATTAAACTGAAACATAAACCTTACCTTGACTCAAATAATATACTTTCAGATCCAATCTCTGAGACTTTGATGTTGTCTTTGTACTTTGAATGTTTTGGGGTTGGTTTAGCGTTGACCAGTTCAGGTTGTTACCAGAGCCTCGGGGTTGTGAATGTGATGTCATGATGATTTGGTCTCGATCTTTCTTAATCTGACCATGGTAATATGATGAAGTGCTCTATGACATGATTGTGTTACTGTTTGTTGTGGCTTTCCAGTTTCCTTGTGTGAAGCTGAGGTGTATGTATTTGAGAATACCTAACTTAACCATTTTTGAGTCTCGATCAGTTATATTTGATAACCATTTTTGAGTCTCGATTAGTTATACTTGTATTACTTTTTGGTTGCTCATTAGAGAACCATTGGACTTTGTGACTTATCATTGATACCTTCAGTTGCTAATAGAGAACTGTCATGATTACATGATTACTATTTGATGTTATCTGTTGCTCATGAAGAACTGATATAATTTTGTGGATTATCTTTTTATGATGTTTTTCAGTTGCTCGTATAGGACTGAGATGGTTTTATTATGATTCTTTGATTTACGAGTTCATGAGCTAGGGTAGGTTATCTATGTGTAGAGTCGGGAAGTGGCTTGCAATGGGGGTCGGAGCCCTAAGAGGCTGCCTTGAGAAACCCATTGTAAGTCGTTTTTAATAAGTGAAAACATTTACACTAAATGAGAGAAAATGAACCTAACAAGATAATTGTATGTTCTCTCCCATGCCATGAGTGCTAGTACAGACTAGGATGGGGTAGAGAGAACGCTTGGTTACGACCTTGCATTCCATAGTATGCCTCGTCAGTACGAGAGGATACTAGTGGCCGCAGGATCAGTAGGGACCCGAGATTCCTAAGGGATTGCTCGGGTAACTTCTACGTGACTTTTGCGATGACACTTTCCCGCTTGCATATTAGGTTTCCTACGTGTCTTGTGGTACCTCTGGGATTTAGATGTCGATCTTTTTAGGAACCCTTGAGTTAGCATACTTATAGGATTTCCTGGACTTAGAGAGTATTTATGATTATAGGTTTCATTATCCTATTTGGGACTTGAGACTATCTCCTCAGCGCGGTGGGAGTGGACCATTTAGGTTCCATGCGGTCTGGTGGTAGTGCTTTTACTCTTACCATTGAGATCCGTTCCATGGTCACCGTGGCTAGAGATTTCGTGAGTGGCATTTACCTTCACTATGTTCTTGGATTATTATGATGGATGGTTAGATTTTATGATAGATGTTTTATCATTATGGATGTATGGATGTATCATGTATGGTGAATAGTTTCATATATTTTTACTGTACTTTGTATCATGGATTTGAGGATGTTGTATCTTGATCTTTACATATGTATATTCTTTTAAGCCTTTCATACCCTGTGACATGTACAGTGGATGATTGAGCATTCCGAATTAATTTGCCAAGGAGCATTTAGAACAAATGTATATTATGGACATTGGAGTTTCTGATTATTCTTTCATATGTATGTGATAGTTGTTAGACTTAGAATTAATTAAATTTAAAAGTGACTCAACGTCTTGGGATCTTTAAGAAATGTAACTTACAATGTATATTTGTCGATGATTTCATGTTATTGCTTCCGCTACTATGTGTTTGATGTGTATGTTATACTTTCTTACTTTTTTAAAAAAAAATGTTTAGCAAACTTAGTGAAACTTTAGGTTAATTCTTTTGGATCCCTTGGCGAGGCGTTACACTGATTTTCATTGGTTTGAAGTATTTGTCTGTTGTTATCTTTTTCTATGACCTTCTATGACTTTTGTACCCATTTTTCATCAAAAATTTTCCTTGTGATTATTGGGGCATCTTCCTCGATGAGACATTCCTCATGCTTCAGTTCTTGGTACCTTATTCTGATCATGGGAAAGACGAAGTAGCTTGCTGAATTCTGTGGGAGAATTTCCTTTCATCATCAAGTCTGATGATTTTTGTGATTCTGCCTTCATGCCTCTAAAAGTTTAGTTTATACACCAATCTACTAGTGATAATTTTGAGTGTTTTAAGAGTTATCTTGTTTACTTTACACTTAATTAGTAGTTTAATGTTATTACAACATTCAAAGAATGCATCTATTCCAATTAGATCTCCCATGGAATGTCCTATCCTTTTGATAATTTCTATTTGTTTTAATTCTAGAGGTATAGGGTTTAATGAAAACTAGGTTGGAATAGAAAAATCTAAGATATCTTCATTATAGTTGGGTATCCAATCAAAAAAATTAACTGCATGACCTTTGAAAAAACAAACAAAATTGAAAATGAAGTCTTTTTTCACATCTTCCTCACTACAATGAACATGTAACGCCCCGCCAAGGGATCCAAAAGAATTAACCTAAAGTTTTAGTAAGTTTGCTAAAAAAAAATTTTGAAGTAAGAAAGTACAACATACACATCTAATACATAGTAGTGGAAGCAATAACATACAATCAACTAAAAGCATACATAACAATTTACATTCCTTAAGGATCCCATGACATTGAATTATATTTAAATCTAATCTAATACTAAGTCTAACATCTACCACATCCACATGATAGAATAATGAAAAGTCCAATGTCCATTTAATATACATTTGTTCTGAATGCCTCTTGGAAAATTAATTTGGAATGCTCATTCATCCACTGTACATGTCACAGGGTATGAAAGGCTTAAAAGAATATACATATGAAGAAATAAAGATACATCATCCTCCTCAAATCCATGATACAAGTACAAATAAAATAAATGAAGCTAATAACATACATGATACATCCATTCATCATAAAAGATATAAACATCCAACATGAAATACATCTATCCATCAAAAAACACATCTAACTAAGTGCGCAGTTCCTCCCAACCGTCAATAACATCATTAGACCATCGTGGGTCCTAGCCATCCCTCATGCATAACATCCCAAGCCACCAAAGAGATCATTGGTACTATCATAATAGGGATGTCACACCTAAACATGCTACAACATATGCATAAAGAATCTAACATGCTGAAATAAAGCATAAGTAAACAACATCATCTAAACATGACAAACAAGCATACCAAGAAGCCCCAGCCACGATGACTATGGATGAATCTCAATGGTAAGAGTAAAAAGCACTACCACCCGACCACGTAGAACCTAAATGGCCCACTCCCACCATGCTGAGGAGATAATCTCAAGTCCCAAAGAGTATATCAAATCACATAACACAAATACTCTCTAAGTCCAAGAAATCCTAAAAGTATACTAACTCAAAGGTTCCAACATAGATCGACATCTAGACCCAGAGGCACCACAAAGACACATAGGAATCTACTACATAAGCGTAAAAATGGCCTAAAAGAGGTCAACAATAATAACAAAAATGTGAACTAGGGGCAGGCACTACATCCACCCCCCCTTGACTTAGGCTTACTCCTGGAAGCCTAGAAGAAAAGTAAAGCTAAGGACTCGCTGTGCAGGTCCCATTGAACCCTTTCCCCCTATAGGAGGATATGACTCTACTGAAAACACTACAACACACTTAGAGCAATATGATTATGGTTTAATAGTAAACCAAAAACCATATTGATCCAACATTCATTCCTTTAACAAATACTAAAATAGATTCCCTAAAAAAATCTAAACAAGGATCAACATCCCAAATTCATTAGAAAATATACAAGTTATGATGTATAGATAAAAGATACATGTTTTGAAAATAGTAAGTTCAGTTTTTAGTTTTGCCTATGTTTAGGTTTACGTATAATTTCACTTTGAAGTCTAAGTATTGAAGTATGAAAAATATGCAACTAAAAGTTTAAGTTCTATTTCAATTCAACTATTTCAACTTTCAGTTTGAAAGAGATACACATAATAATTTAAAATTTTTGTTCTTGCTCAACTAGTTAACACTAGTGGCATTCCAATATACCCAGAGCTCCCAGTGTAGAAACTCAAGCTCTAATACCAGATGTAATGCCCCGCCAAGGGATCCAAAAGAATTAACCTAAAGTTTTAGTAAGTTTTCTAAATTTTTTTTTTTTTGAAGTAAGAAAGTACAACATACACATCTAATACATAGTAGCGGAAGCAATGACATACAATCAACTAAAAACATACATAACAGGTTACATTCCTTAAGGATCCCATGACGTTGAATTGCATTTAAATCTAATCTAATACTAAGTCTAACATCTACCACATCTACATGAAAGAATAATAAAAAGTCCAATGTCCATTTAATATAATTTTTTTTTGAATGCCTCTTGGCAAATTAATTCGAAATGCTCATTCATCCACTGTACATGTCACACGGTATGAAAGGCTTAAAAGAATATACATACGAAGAAATAAAGATACATCATCCTCCTCGAATCCATGATACAAGTAAAAATAAAATAAATGAAACTAATAACATACATGATACATCCATTCATCATAAAAGATATAAACATCCAACATGAAATACATCTATTCATCAAAAAACACATCTAACTAAGTGTGCAGTTCCTCCCAACCATCAATAGCATCATTAGACCATCGTTGGTCCTAGTCATCCCCCACGCATAAAATCCCAAGCCACCAAAGAGATCATCAGTACTATCATAATAGGGATGTCACACCTAAACATGCTACAACATATGCATAAAGAATCTAACATGCTAAAATAAAGCATAAGTAAACAACATCATCTAAACATGATAAACAAGCATACCAAGAAGCTCCAGCCATGGTGACTACGGACGGATCTCAATGGTAAGAGTAAAAAGCACTACCACCCGACTACATAGAACTTAAATGGCCCACTCCCACTATGCTGAGGAGATAATCTCAAGTCCCAAATAGTATATCAAATCACATAACACAAATACTCTCTAAGTCCAAGAAATCTTAAAAGTATACTAACTCAAAGCTTCCAACATAGATCGACATCTAGACCCAGAGGCACCACAAAGACACGTAAGAATCTACTATATAAGCGTAAAACTGGCCTAAAAGAGTTCAACAATAATAAAAAAATTGCGAACTAGGGGCAGGCACTACATCCACCCCCCCTTGACTTAGTCTTACTCCTAGAAGCCTAGAAGAAAAGTAAAGCTAAGGACTCACTGTGTGGTCCCATTGAACCCTTTCCCCCTATAGGAGGATATGACTCTATTGAGAACACTACAACACACTTAGAGCAGTATGATTATGGTTTAATAGTAAACCAAAAACCATATTGATCCAACATTCATTCCTTTAACAAATACTAAAATAGATTCCCTAAAACATTCTAAACAAGGATCAACATCCCAAATTCATTGGAAAATATACAAGTTATGATGTATAGATAAAAGATACATGTTTTGAAAATAGTAGGTTCAATTTTCAATTTTGCCTATGTTTAGGTTTACATATAATTTCACTTTGAAGTCTAAGTATTGAAGTATTAAAAATATACAACTAAAAGTTTAAGTTCTATTTCAATTCAACTATTTCAAGTTTCAGTTTGAAAGAGATACACATAATAGTTTAAAGTTTTTGTTCTTGCTCAACTAGTTAACACTAGTGATATTCCAATATACCCAGAGCTCTTGGTGTAGAAACTCAAGCTCTGATACTAGATGTAACGCCTCGCCAAGGGATCCAAAAGAATTAACCTAAAGTTTTAGTAAGTTTTCTAAACATTTTTTTTTAAAAGTAAGAAAGTACAACATACACATCTAATACATAGTAGTGGAAGCAATGACATACAATCAACTAAAAGCATACATAATAGGTTACATTCCTTAAGAATCCCATGACGTTGAATTACATTTAAATATAATCTAGTATTAAGTCTAAAATCTACCACATCCACATGAAAGAATAATGAAAAGTCAAATGTCCATTTAATATACATTTGTTTCGAATACCTCCTGGCAAATTAATTCGAAATGCTCATTCATCCACTGTACATGTCACACGGTATGAAAGGCTTAAAAGAATATACATATGAAGAAATAAAGATACATCATCCTCCTCGAATCCATGATACAAGTAAAAATAAAATAAATAAAAATAATAACATACATGATACATCCATTCATCATAAAAGATATAAACATCCAACATGAAATACATCTATCCATCAAAAAACACATCTAACTAAGTGTGCAGTTCCTCCCAACCATCAATAGCATCATTAGACCATCGTGGGTCCTAGCCATCCCCCACGCATAACATCCCAAGCCACCAAAGAGATCATCGGTACTATCATAATAGGGATGTCACACCTAAACATGCTACAACATATGCATAAAGAATCTAACATGCTAAAATAAAGCATAAGTAAACAACATCATCTAAACATGATAAACAACCATACCAAGAAGCTCCAACCAGGGTGACTACGGATGGATCTCAATGGTAAGAGTAAAAAGCACTACCGCCCGATCACGTAGAACTTAAATGGTCCACTCCCACTGCACAGAGGAGATAATCTCAAGTCCCAAATAGTATATCAAATCACATAACACAAATACTCTCTAAGTCCAGAAAATCCTAAAAGTATACTAACTCAAAGGTTCCAACATAGATCGACATCTAGACCTAGAGGCACCACAAAGACACATAGGAATCTACTATATAAGTGTAAAACTGGCCTAAAAAGAGTTCAACAATAATAATAGAAATGTGAACTATGGGTAGGCACTACATCCACGCCCCCCCCCCCCCCCCCTTGACTTAAGCTTACTCCTGGAAGCCTAGAAGAAAAGTAAAGCTAAGGACTCACTGTGCAGGTCCCATTGAACCCTTTCCCCCTATAGGAGGATATGACTCTACTCAGAACACTACAACACACTTAGAGCAATATGATTATGGTTTAATAGTAAACCAAAAACCATATTGATCCAACATTCATTCCTTTAACAAATACTAAAATAGATTCCCTAAAACATTCTAAACAAGGATCAACATCCCAAATTCATTGGAAAATATACAAGTTATGATGTATAGATAAAAGATACATGTTTTGAAAATAGTAAGTTCAATTTTCAGTTTTGCCTATGTTTAGGTTTACGTATAATTTCACTTTGAAGTCTAAGTATTGAAGTATGAAAAATATACAACTAAAAGTTTAAGTTCTATTTCAATTCAACTATTTCAAGTTTTAGTTTGAAAGAGATACACATAATAGTTTAAAGTTTTTGTTCTTGCTCAACTAGTTAACACTAGTGGCATTCCAATATACCCAGAGCTCCTATTGTAGAAACTCAAGCTCTGATACCAGATGTAATGCCCCACCAAGGGATCCAAAAGAATTAACCTAAAGTTTTAGTAAGTTTTCTAAACTTTTTTTTTTTGAAGTAAGAAAGTACAACATACACATCTAATACATAGTAGCAAAGCAATGACATATAATCAACTAAAAGCATGCATAACAGGTTACATTCCTTAAGGATCCCATGACGTTGAATTAAATTTAAATCTAATCTAATACTAAGTCTAACATCTAACAAATCCACATTAAAAAATAATGAAAAGTCCAATGTCCATTTAATATACATTTGTTCTGAATGCCTCTTGGAAAATTAATTCGAAATGCTCATTCATTCATTGTACATGTCACAGGGTATGAAAGGCTTAAAAGAATATACACATGAAGAAATAAAGATACATCCTCCTCCTCAGATCCATGATACAAGTACAAATAAAATAAATGAAACTAATAACATACATGATACATCCATTCATCATAAAATATATAAACATCCAACATGAAATACATCTATCCATCAAAAAACACATCTAACTAAGTGTGCGATTCCTCCCAACCGTCAATAGCATCATTAGACCATCATGGGTCCTAGCCATCCCCCACGCATAAAATCCCAAGCCACCAAAGAGATCATCGATACTATCATAATAGGGATGTCACACCTAAACATGCTACAACATATGCATAAAGAATCTAACATGCTACAATAAAGCATAAGTAAACAACATCATCTAAACATGATAAACAAGCATACCAAGAAGCTCTAGCCACGGTGACTACGAATGAATCTCAATGGTAAGGGTAAAAAGCACTACCACCTAACTGTGTAGAACCTAAATGGCCCACTCCCACTGCACTGAGGATATAATTTCAAGTCCCAAATAGTATATCAAATCACATAACACAAATACTCTCTAAGTCCAGGAAATCCTAAAAGTATACTAACTCAAAGGTTCCAATATAGATCGACATCTAGACTTAGAGGCACCACAAAGACACGTAGGAATCTACTATATAAGTGTAAAAATGGCCTAAAAGAGTTTGACAATAATAATAGAAATGCGAACTAGGGGCAAGCACTACAGAACAAAAACTACTCTATTAGAATAATGAGAGATACCTACCTAGTAGCCACATAAATTTTCCAACCAACAAATTAAATTATGTAGCTCAGATTTAGGGCCATTCTAGAAAGCAAATAAACTAACCTCTAGTCACTCCTACCAGCAATCCTCAGTATCTTGATTGCTAATAATTAGAACTTCCTCACCATCATTCAAAGGTAGATATCTACAAGGTAAGGAGAGAGTCGAGCCATATTGAAAAGAACAGTAAATCGATGATCTCTAATGGAGAGGGACATAGGGTTTCTGTGGATTAGGACTAAGGGCTGGCTGAATATGAGGATCAAAAGGAGGTTTAATGGAAAAATCTCTCTGCTAACTATAAATAGGGTGAAGATTGTGATTGAAATATTTGGTTTGATTAAAGAAATAAATCTACCTATCTAGAGTGTAAGTGGAATGAACCAGAGGAAGATCATATCTCAGTGATGTATGAGACCAGGGTTCGTAGTGTAGAGAGTTTCTTGCCACCATGTCCTGAGTGCGAGCTAGGGCATCAAACAATTTTGGAAACCTAACTGTGACAGCTAAAGGAGTCTGATCATGGTTGCTCGAAAAATTCGTGTCATGCTTGCCTCTATAATTTGAACTCTTGATTGGTTGTGTTTCCAGATGGAATTTTGAAGGCCCTAATTTTCTAGCTTTATCATTTGTTTGAGGATGTCAACAATCTACTTTTGCAAGAAGATTTTTAGCAATTATCGCATTTATGCTTATTGCATTTCTACTTTTCACCATTTTAATTTAGTTTTTAAGTTCGAATAATATAATAATTATATTATCAATCACAATAAATGTTGGTGTAAATTAGTACTTTACTATTTACACTTACTTAAGTTTACTTTGGTTAATGCATTAGTTAATTACTTTGCATTATTTTTATTATTTTATTATGAGACACTTAGGATTTTGTGCCACCTTGTGATTTGTCATGTTGACAACACAGGAGTCTGCACCTTTATTTGAGCACATGGTGTCTACAACACTGTTTTGCGTGTTCCACTCTTCTAGGCTTATCCTCTCATCACCGCACTTACTTCCGTGCTTAATGGAGGATAATCCATCACTGGTGGACATGTGCTTGGTTGTTTGACACTTCATGGTGCTAACTTCTAGGCATTCTAGAAGCTCTCCTGTAGCCTTTATAATCAGGCACTCCTAGTGTACTCTGATTTATGCATAGCATATTCACATTCTGAACAGAGCAATGTATTCGAACATACTCTGATTAATTGATCATATCCTTCTTTGGTCTACTGTGTGCTTGTGTTCGAGTTCTTGGTTCTTGGGTGAATTTTTCCCTTAAGCAAATTCTTACATGGTATCAGAGCTTGGAGACTTTCTCATCACATAGCCATTCGAGACCTCTTGCTTCATCACCTCAGCCTGAATCTGGAGTGCTGCAAAAATTGGGAGCATCCAGCATCAGATCTGACCTCTCCATTGCATTCGGAACGCTGAACCGGTGAAAATCGACTATAAGCAAGCCTACTTTGGCTCAAAGTCAACTGTGAGGCAAATTTTTTTTTAGCAAATCGAAACCCGAAGGCCCGATTTGCGGTATGGGTATGATCATTTTCAGATCTGTGATTTAATTTATTTTTAGATCTGTTATTTTTCTCTATATTTTTTGTCAATTTTATTTGTGAAATTTTTGGCCCTTTGGGCACCCATCAGAGAAATTTTTTTATGCAATACGGGCTGTCGGATCTCGTACTGCACATTGTGGTGGCATTTAAATTTTGCAGGTTTTTTATTATATTTTTGGCCTGGCCAAAATCCTGCAATTTTTGGCTTGATCCACAGATTCCGACGTTCGCAGCATCCTTTCTCGGATTCCCTCGGTGCCCATTCCCGTTTTCCGACTGTCGCAGCAAATCCGCCCACACAGAGGTGTTTTCTGGCATAGATCCGGCCACGGTGAGGGTTTGCAAAGTTCACCGACGCATTTGATTTGGATCCGGCAATGACATTTCTTGCCATCTGGCCCGCGTCCATTCTTTGGAATCTGTGTTCAACACCCGCGCGACCTCTCTGCATATCTCGGCTAACCTCCGACGTCTGTGTTCGTTTCTCCCGCCGGCGCAGTAAAAATCGGCGTCGCTGAACGAGGTTTTCGGCGCTGCTTACCACTCTTCAGCGTCAGCATTGGAGATCCATCCGGCAAAATTTTTTTTTTTAAATTCCTGCTCGCACGCGGTTTTCCAACTTCCACGCGGAATCAATAAACATCTGCCACGTGGAAACGTGACTACACAGTCCAGCCTGTCACCACGTCACTCCAGTGCAAACCGAAATTGCCACATCACCTGTGGATAGCCATTATTGAACCACGTCAGCAAATTCGTAGGTTCCGTATAGTACGAACCCCGAAAGCTCAGATTGCCACGTCAGCAAGGGCGCATTTTTCTTGCTGACGTCATTATTTCACTGGTTTAAAACTGACACCCATCAGGACGTCATCCCAGGGTATTTTTTGAACTGCATTGATGGATTTTTGACTGTCAAATTTGGGCTCACCAGTTCCTGCTCCAGACCCCTCTCCATATTGCTTTTCAATTTGGTAGCCTGTCTTCACGAGGTCATAACTCGGGCATCCGACCTCCGATTCAGGTGCAATTTTTTTTGAAATCAGGTAGAATTTCCTGAATTTTTTAGTGGTGGTATTATTTTCTGTTTTTGGTGCATGGATTGGTCAGAATTTGCATCTTTTGGCGACTGTAACTGCTTCATCCTGTATTTTGCAACTTGAAACGCTTCGTATGGGCACATCTGGACTCCTTTTCAGGTTCTATTTTTTTTGAAAGTGCATATTTTTTTGTCTAATTTCCAGATCTGCATTCAGATTCTAGGGTTGTGTGGACATATTTGTCACTTTCAGAATTAGGACATTTGGGTCTTTGGCCTCAAGCGGCAGTTGCATCTAACAAAATCAATAGTCTACTTTGTTCTTTTTTGACTAGTGGACACACCACATTTCACATGCCAAAAGCATCTTTTTAGGGGGGGTTATTTGATTTTTTGGAGGTTCTTTTGATTGATCCATCATGGAAGAGGATGATTTGATTGATTTGCAACCAGACAACTATCAGGCATGGAGTCAACTAATGGCCAGATATCTCTCTCAGCATAATGCACTACCATATGTGCCTGATCTTGAGTATACTGCTGCTCAAGTTGACATCCTTCTAACTATTCTTTGTCGCTATATGGATTATAAAACTATGAAAAAAATGTTCAAAATTAAGTCATCTGATCCATATCAATTTTGGATGTATCTTTGGGAGACATTTGGAGATCCAGCTATTCCTCCATTCCCACAAGATCTCCTTCCTCCAGTTGTCGCTGACACCTCTTCAGATGAGATCACACCTCCAGCTCCTGTTGCTCCTACTGATCCTGTTCTAGCCACAGATGCTTCGGATTCAGTGCAACAGGATACTTTATGTCTTCCTACTCTACCTTCATGCAAAGACTTCCTTTCAGACATTGCACATTTGTTCGTGGAGTCTCACATTGAAGATGTGGGAGACATTCTTGATGACATCCGTCTACTTTTTGAGGCGGACACTTCATCTTTTGCCGCAGTGATAGATTCATGCACTTCAGCATTACAGGGTACACATGGTCTTCGAGGTGTTGATTTCTTGCTAGAAATTTCAGCTCTGTTCTTGGAGTCCCACACATTTGATATGGGAGATTTTTATGATGATTTCTTGCTTCTCTTTGCTAAGAATGATTCTTCTACAGTTATTGTACATTCTCTACATGATCAATCATTTCAGGTTGGTGTGATTGTGGATACTTATGTCCAACATCTGCAGGTGATCTCTCTCACATTCGAGAAGACTGTTGGTGTTCTGACACAGGTTTCAGAGATACCAGTCATCATTGAGATTCCTTCTCCATCCAGGGGACACTTCTCACCTGTACCCTTGCCATTGTTTCTTCCAAAGGGGAGGAACGTCATCAAGAGGTCGTGGATCAGCTTCTCCATTGGAGCACTTCTCACTGATCAGCTTACTACTTTTAAGGGGGGGGGGGGGACTACCTCGTCTCTTTCTCTTTTTTGGGGGGTACTTTTTCCTCATAGGAGGTTTTGTCCTTCTCCATTCTTTTTTGTATATATTGGATGTATGTCATAATGGGGGGGGTCTTGATTACTCCATCCATCGATGCATCCATCTTTATCTCTCTTTTTGGGGGAGGGTTTTTCCCATGAGGTTTTCCCTCTTTCCCCGCTTTATGGGAGATTTGCATTGCATTTTCATTATGTACATGGGTACCTAACATGGCCTAGTAGCTGGGACCCATTCTGCATCTTCATCCTAGCTCGTAAGCTTAAGCGCATTCCCCTAACTTGCACTTAAGGGGGGGTGTTGGTGTAAATTAGTACTTTACTATTTACACTTACTTAAGTTTACTTAGGTTAATGCATTAATTAATTACTTTGCATTATTTTTATTATTTTATTATGAGACACTTAGGATTTTGTGCCACCTTGTGATTTTTCATGTTGACAACACAGGAGTCTGCACCTTTATTTGAGCACATGGTGTCTACAACACTTTTTTTCGTGTTCCACTCTTCTAGGCTTATCCTCTCATCACCGCACTTACTTTCGTGCTTAATGGAGGATAATTCATCACTGGTGGACATGTGCTTGGTTGTTTGACACTTCATGGTGCTAACTTCTAGGCATTCTAGAAGCTCTCCTGTAGCCTTTATAATCAGGCACTCCTAGTGTACTCTGATTTATGCATAGCATATTCACATTTTGAATAGAGAAATGTATTTAGAAATACTCTGATTAATTGATCATATCCTTCTTTGGTCTACTGTGTGCTTGTGTTTGAGTTCTTGGTTCTTGGGTGAATTTTGCCCTTAAGCAAATTCTTACAATAAATTTATCAATATAGTTATTATATCATAATAACTATATTATCACAACCTTTATGTTTTCTATGTCAACCTGAAAGAATCCAACCATAGCTACAATAACATTAATAATTGAGTGATAGGAAAAAGATCAATAGTAAATATTCATCAATTGACAAATATGTAGAATTTGCGACTTCAAAATTAGTGAATAAGTGAGACCAAATGGGATGGTGAATCACCCCAAATTTATAGATTTTTGTTCAAATGTAATTTAATTTGTCATAATTGAACTATTAATTAATTTCATTTATTTTAAGGATTTCACCAATAGAATTTATGTTTTCGAAATGATTTATTTAATATTTCTGCCTACAATTTTAGAGGTGTACCTTGATGACCATATTCACCAATATGTGGCCAACATTTAAGGTTAGGGCACATATTATAATATTTTGATTTGAGATGAGTGTTTATTCTAGAGACTTTCTATGAAACACTTTACCTTTTAAATCTTTGGTCAAAAATAGATTTGACAAGAGGCATATATCTATATTTTGCATAATTTTCATGAAACTTTTGTTCTTTAAAATTTTGGCCCAAAATAGTATTTAATCCATTGATCTAGGATCATCAAATGATTACAAAAATTTGGTTCAGTACATGTCAAATAATGTAACATTTGCATTAATATATGCCCCCAAACCCATGTTGAATAATTTTGGAGGGAAATTACATTGATAAAAGTGGGCAAAATTTAATCTTCAAATCATATAATGGATTAGGATCAATATTATAATAATGGAAAAACTATGGTTGCTAGATATTTGTGTCGTTGGCCATAAATTTCTTCAATAATGAAAGGTTCGCTAGGATTTTATAGAATTTTCATACAATTGAAAAAATTGCCAATTTACAAACTAATATTCTTTCTTTTCAAATTTTATTTTTTGGCAACAATATTTTTTCCTCCCACATTAATGTAGGATTCACCAAGATTTTTATACCTTTTCTAGTGCAGGGGTTTCCTAAACTTATCCTTTTTGAGTGTGATAAATCTCCACATCATTTATTTTAAGTAGGGGAGAAAATAGTGAACATTTGTCGAGGAATTTTAAATATAATGAAAATTGCAATTCTTGGAATTTGAAAATATTTTAATACATGATATTCCTCTTAACAACTGAAAAAGTCACGTTGCCAACTTTGATTTCCTCAATTTTGAGATGAATAAGATTTTAATTGCACAGGACAACTCCCACAAAGAAAACACAAATTCATGCACACAACTCCATGAATTATTAAGACTACTAAATTTCATCAAAATCATAAAGTCAAAAAATATTCCCAATCTCAACAAAATATGTAGATTGAACTACTTTACATAGTTTTAGACCTCATCTTCCCTATATATCCCCATGGCTTCTTTTGAATCTTAACAAGAAGGCTTCAAGAAATCTTAGCATTAATTTGGAGTATAATATGAGTCTTGTTCATAGTTGAGAATGGGCAGCAATGGAAGAGACAGTGCAATAATTATTTTGCTCTTGTTTATTGTGTTGGTGAACTTTTAAAGGACATCAGTGGAAGGGTGTACTTACATGGTGGGAGGAAGCCAAGGATGGGGATTTATCTTGTACCAAAAGTTCTCTAGTGATAAGTTCAAGACTAGAGATTACTTTGGCAATATATAATAGTTTTTTTTCCTATTAATCTTTTACAATTCATGAGTTAATTGAAACTTATTTTTAGATTGATTTTGTTTTTAGATTTGTATGTGTTTTAGATCATGCTTTATCATTCATCATGAGGATAAATAAGTGTTGTAGTAGGGCATGATTTAAAGTTTTTTATTTCCTCAAAAATCTCAATCTATTTAGTTATTTTTCACTTTGATATATAGATTAGAGGCATTCAACATGTTTGTAAAGTAGTTTTGTTGGTGTCTACTCTAATTCATACTCTACTAGCATTCCTTTACGTTGATGATACATCATCCATTGTTGATTTAAAACATTGATGTAAAGCCATGAATGCAAAAATAAAGTCGTTGTCATAAATTTCAAATAATTTTTCATTAGGTTCAATTCATATTGTGAACAATACCAATTTTTGGCATGGATTGGGCCATGTCTAACACTTACACAACTGAAAATAAAAATACTTGCAAATTATTACTTTAATTTCAATAGAGAAGCTAGAGACATCTCATGAAGAGAACGAACATCACTGAATAATGCTTATATAAAAACCTGCAAAACATAACTCACAATTCATTCAAATTCCTGAAACCATTGATTATCAATGTCAGTCCTAAAAATAAGAACAACTAAAACTGGCAATTTTTTTCTTCTCTTTAAAAATGAAGATATGTAGTTTAAATTGTAATTAATTACATGGGAAAATATAAGTTTCCAATAAAAAAAGATATCCAAAAATATGTCGAATTTCCAATAAGTTCATCAGGAAACTAGAACTAAAATGATTGTATTAAAAAAGAAGAAGCTTATACACTATTTTCTCAAGAATAATTAGTTTATCCAATCTTTTTTCAACAATAATTAGCATTTAGATTGTAGGGAAAATTTTAAAATCACTTGGGGGTGATATGATTTCTAAAAAGGCTAAGCCCAACGTAGCATGCATATCATGTCTTGTTTTTGTTTTGCCATATATTTTTAAAATGGTTCATTATTCATATATATATATATATATATATATATATTGTAATCTATTCCAATAGAGAGGTCAATGTTTTTATGTAGAAAAATGGAAGAGAACAAAAAAAGAGATACCATTTTAATAGGAAAGACTCACAAAAAAGGTGGAAGATTAGAGAGGGAGAATGACTGAAGTTGCAAACTATGGGTGTGGGGGTTTATCGACATTTTGGGAAAACTCAAATCAAAGCATGTCCACGATAACAATTCAGACTGGTTTTGTAGGGATGAATATAATCTCATAAAATGCACTAGTAAGCCATGGAATGTCTCCATATGTGGTAGTATTTTATAGGAATATAGTTGCTATAGTGGTCATTGCTCCTCCTCTGGCATACATCTTAGAGAGGTGAGGAAATAGGAATTATAACACAAAAACCCTAAATAAACTGAATCATGGTATTGTACATGGCCTCTTAATCAATCATTGGTGCGTGGAATCACTTCCTACACTAATCTTTGAGAGGATGATTATGCAAATTCAACTAACTATTGCAGAGATCTTAAGAAATGCATAATAACATAATTGCACCCCTTCTAGAAAAAAAATTGCATAATAACATAATAACCATGGGGAAACCCTTCTAGAAAAAAAATTGCACCCTCCAAAACCTGCACAATGTATTCTCAAATCTGGAAGATTACAATACACTTGCAGTGCAAGTTTTTATAGGAGTGCATCACCACAAATCAAACTTAGACTCAAATTTAGAGAGACTCCTTCTAGCACTAGTCTTGCAAACTGAACTCGATGATTCAAACACCTCCCCAAGCCCTCCTTTTATAGTGATTTTCCACTTGGAATTACAAAACCATGGGTCAAAACCATGGACAAAACAACCATGCCACATGTTACCCATTTGTATTTTGTAACTCCAAGAATACCATTTTCGTCCATAATTTTGTCCTCTAGTTTAGACCCCCATAAAAGTCATATAATGAGTTTTCTACACTCTAAAAATAGCCCTTCTACATTGTTCTAGGGATTAGACACATTTTTAACAACTCATACACCTTTTTCCAACTCATAAACATGTGAAAACTACTACAAACAAATTCTAGAGTTTTTCGACTACAATTTTCTAGAGTTTTCTAGAAAAAGAGCTTGCAAGGTTGAGACACAATTCTCAACATTCTCCCACTTGTCGAACACCTTGCAAGAGTTAGGGGATCCATAGTTTCATGGATTTAATTGCTAGGGGCTAAGAGGCCCATACACTCCGTACACCATCTAAACTTCGATGTGCTCATGGGCTTAGTTAAAGCATCAACAACATTCACCAAAGTTTCTACCTTCTCCAACTTCACCTTGTCATCCTTGACCATATCTCTCACAAAATTATATTGTACATCAATGTTCTTGGTCCTAGCATGAAATGTCAGGTTCTTCGCTAGGAAGATTGCACTCTGACTGTCACTATAAATTGTCACTATACCTTGTTTGAATTCTATATCTGAGCATAGTCTCTTTAGCTAGATAGCTTCCTTGTAGGCATGAGTAGCTTCCATATACTCTGCCTCTGTATTGGACAAAGCGACCACAACTTGTCACTTACTCATCCAATTGATTGTGCCACCAAATAATGTAAACACATATGCATTGGTCGATCTTCTTCTATCAACATCACCAGCCTAGTCTGAATCCACATAGCCTCAAATATACAAGGATGTTCATATCATGTTCCATGAAAAAATATAAAGTACTCTGAGGTATCCCACAAGTATCTAAAAACTCTTTTTACTACATCCCAATGTACTCTTCTTGGATTAGACATATAATGGAAAAGTACCCCCACTACTTGGGTAACATATGGTCTTGTACATACCATAGCATACATCAAACTTCCAACAACACGCTGATACAGTACTCGACTCATCTCTTCCATCTCCAATGGGGATGTAGGACACTGTGATCTTGAAAGCTTTGTTCCCATAGTAATAGGAACACTCAATGGTCTGGAATCCTACATATTGAATCTTCTCAGAATAGTACCAACATACTTACTTTGTCCTAGCCAAAGATTTCTATTTTTCCTATCTCCTATTATCTCCATTCCTAAAATGTACCTTGCTGCACCAAGATCTTTCATTTCAAACTTTGCTAAGAGCTGAGATTTTAATTCTATAATCAAACATTTTCCTTTGCCACTAAACAACATGTCATCAACATATAAGGCAAAAACCAGAAAATAATCACCATCAGATTTGTAGTATATACAGTGATTAGATTTGGATCACAAAAATCCCAAATTCAATTTATATGTATCAAACTTATGGTACCACATCCTAGGACTTTGTTTTAGACCATACAAGATTTCTTCAATTTGCAGACCAAATGACTTTTACCTTTCACCACAAAGTGCTCTGTCTGTGTCATATAAATTTCTTCCTCCAAATCTCCATGAAGTAAAGTTGTGTTCACATCCATCTACTCAACTTCTAGATCATAAGTTGTTGCAATAGAAAGTAAAAATTGAATGAATGTCATTTTTGCTACAGGAGAAAAAATTTCACCATAATCAATTCCTACAACTTGGGAGTAACCTTTTGTAACCAAACGTACTTTATACTTCTCAATGCTTCCGTCTAACCCATCTTCCTTTTGAACACCCAATTACAACCAACAGGTTTTCATCTTTTAGGCAATGGTACAAGGTCCCATGTGTCATTCCTCTTAAGAGTTTTCATCTCTTCCTCCATGGCTATATTCTAGGACTCTGAATCATTCATACCAAGAGCCTCTTCTACAGATTTTGGTTCATTAATATTAGTATTCGAAGAAAATATACACCTTTAATCATTAGTAGAGTATCCATACCTTTCTAGTGCTTTCCTCTATCTAATAGACCTTCGAACAAGATCTAGTTCAAGTTCAAGTTTAGGTTCATGATCAAGTTCTCCCTCTTCCTCTAGTGATTCAAAACTCGTAGAGCTCTCTTCAATAACTTGTCCTTCTAAAGGCCTTGATTCAACTTTCTCAAGTGTAGCAGGAAGTTGAATCACATCTTTGTTTTCTTTTATTATTTCTGGCTACACTATAATAGAAGGCTTAGTTTCTCTAAAAATAACACTTCTAGAGTAAAATACCTTTTGTGCAACAAGATTCCAAATCTTTTATCCTTTCACACCATCAAACTTTTCATATTTACTAAACTAGTTTCTATTAGGAGTCATGTGATTAGATGTACCTGATTCTATCAACCATGCATTGTCACCTGCATGAGTGGCCAAGGCTATGATGAAAGCATCTCCATCTTCCTTCTTGGACTCAAAATTAGAATCTTGCTTCTTCTTCTTTTTGTTTTCCTCTTTGTAGTCCTTTCGGAAGTGTCCATGTTTGTCACAATTCTAGCAAATTGCCTTAGACTTACCACGAGATTTTGATCTACCCTTATTCTTGGACTTAGAATGACCATGTTGCTTCTTTTTCTTGCCTCTTTCTTTTGGTCTTCCTTGAAAACTCAAAGCCTCTTTGGCATTCAAAGAGACTTTCCTTCTCATCTCTTCAAAAAGTAGAGAACCAACAATGTCCTCCACCTTCAAGACAACTGATGTGCTCCCTATGGCCATGACAAGGCTATCCCATGAGTCTGGCAATGAACATAGCAATATTTGGCACCTATCTTTTTCATCCATTGACACCCCAACTAAGATAAACTAAGTCACCAACATATTAAAACTTTCAAGATGCTCAAAAATCTATCCACCTTCTTCCATTCTCAAGGAATACAACTTCTTACTCAAGAAAATCTTGTTCACAAGTGGTTTTTCTTGATAGATCTCACTTAGCTTCTTCCAAAGCTTCTTCACAGTAGGTTCTTCATGGACATTAGTCAATATAGAGTCTGCAAGACACAATCTAATGAGACTTTTATCTTTTCTGTCTCTCACATTATACTCTGTGGGTAAAGATGGATCTACGGGCCTCAGCTTCTTTTCATTGACTACATCCCATAGATCCCGATTAATCAATAGATCTTCCATCTTCAGCTTCTACATTTCAAGTTTGTGTCAAAAAACTTCTCTACATCAATCCTCCCTAATGTGCTTTCCATCTTTACAATCCTACAACACAAAAATAAAAACCTCTACTTAAGCTCCCACTCAAACCTTGATTAGCTCAAAAAATCCTATACCCAAAAAATAGAACCAAAACTAGCCAGGCTTTGATACCACTTGTAAGGAAGCTAAGGTGCGTGGAATCACTTCCTACACTAATATTTGAGAGGATGATTATGCAAATTCAACTAACTATTGTAGAGATCTCAAGAAAAGGCATAATAACATAATAAAAATAATAATGAACACATAACACAATGATTATAGTGGGGAAACCCTTCTGGGAGAAAAACCCCACCCTCCAAAACCTGCACAATGTATTCTCAAATCTATAAGATTACAATACAATTTCAATGCAAGTTATTATAGGAGCATATCACCACAACTCAAACTTAGACTCGAACATATAGAAACTTCTTCTAGCACTAGTCTTGCAAATTGAACTCAATGATTCAAACACCTCCCCAAGCCCTCCTTTTATAGTGATTTGCCACTTGGAATTACAAAACCATGGGCCAAAACCATGGGCAAAACAACCATGCCACATGTTACCCATTTGTAATTTGTAACTCCAAGAATACCATTTTCGTCCATAATTTTGTCCTCTAGTTTAGACGCCCATAAAAGTCATATAATGAGTTGTTTACACTCTAAAAATAGCCCTTGTACATTGTTTTAGAGACTAGACACATTTTTAACAACTCATACACCTTTTTCCAACTCATAAACATGTGAAAACTATCACAAACAAATTTTAGTATTTTCTAAAAAAATTCTAGAGTTTTTTGGCTACAATTTTCTAGAGTTTTCTGGAAAAATAGCTTGCAAGATAGAGATACAATTCTCTAAACTTAACACGATTATGCTGACTTGGATGGTAGTCCTTTGATTTCATTTTTTTCTAATACATTGATTACCAATGTATAGTGTTGATCACTCCTATAACATTGGAAATCATTGCCTTCATTTTTTATCTTCCTCAAAACAAGGTAGTTGTTTAAATGAGCAATTATTGTTACTATTTTTATAGGTACATGACACTCATACAACATACAAGTGTCCTAAGAATATCTAACCCATGTGGTATGAAAACTCCTATATGTACCACAATTAACTATTTATTATTATTTTATCAACAATTTTTATTATTTTGCAAAATGTGCAACATATATCTCCCTATGAGCTAGAAGTGGCGATTTTGTCTTGCATTTGAATGTGGTATGGACTATAGGGTTTCAAATTCTATGTTTTTGACTAATCAAGCTTGTAAAAGAATAAGTAGACATTGTCAGTGCAAATAGTATGTAAGGGAAGCATCCAAGTTTGCTAATTTATGACTTTAAATATTTTATGAATTAAAGTGGTGTGTCTTTCAAGAAAAATGTGGTAGAGGGTAAGATTGTGTGATGATAGTTATAGTAGGTTATGTCTCTTCCTAAACACTCAACATTTTATATCTGTAGCATGCCAAATGGAAGGAAAGAAGTAGCTTAGTGAAACATGGAGTTTCTTATCCTATGGTAGCTATGGTAGGGAGCTTACTTTCTCCACTCTACCATGCACTTCTTGTTTGTCTATGAGGATCTATGTAGAATTAATTATTTTACAAAAAGTTCTTCACATTAGAATTTGCAGTTGTGGCAATTCATTGTCTCTTAAGTTGCAATGGATTTACAAGGTGTATTATTTATTTGCTTAAAATATTGGTTCATGTTAGTACTTGTGATGAGATGCAGAGTGATGAATATAATAGTGTATTAGCTACATTAAATATTTGGGGGGAAAATTCTCCATTTTTGGTAATGTGTCTTCTTTTTTACCTCCAAGCATATATTTGTAGCATCGAAGAAGGCCTAGGTTTAATTTGACTTTTTTGTTTGTTTATCTGCAATGATAATTATGAAGGTTATTTCACAACTCATCACTACAAAAGAGAAAAGTGGGAATCTATTAGCAAAGATAAAGTGCAAATTTATGAAGGCTTTTATGGACAGATTTATGACTATATAGAGGACTATGCTTTCTCTATAGACATATTTATGAGTATATAGAGGACTATGGAAGGACTATAAATTGTCAAATTATAAATGTTACATTCTTTCTCCATTAAGTGTTGCATGTCATATAGACTTTGCAATCCTCTGCTTCCTCCCTGTAATATTATTCAACATAAATAAATGAGTTTGACTATGGCGTCCTTTTGCATTGCCTAAAACCAAGAGATTCACATAGTTAGTTGTCATGCAATCATAGGTTAATGTTGACCTTCACTTGGTTTCGAGAACAGTTTAATATTCTCAACTAATTAGGGCCAACCACGTGAAGGTGGAAGCTCATTTGGCCCCACCCTCCTAACATCTACATTCCTTGTTAACATCTAAAATTCATTCATTCTAATGATAAGATTCATCAACACATTAATTTTATTAGAAAATTCACATTAACATTGAAACATAAGATTCATTAGAACATTCAATAAAACATAAATAAAACATCTATACATAAATATCAGTCATTATCAAATAAGTTACATAAGTTCACATGAATCATTTTTTTCTTTTTTTGTCATTCCCTATATTTCAGAGGCATATCCATATTGTCATCAATATTTATTCTCACCTGTGGACAAACATTCGTTGTGGCTTGCAAAGGTTGGTCATCTACAATAACAAATAAAAGGGTTAAATTTTTAAAAAATTGAGACTCAAAAGGTTTTAAAGGACATTGTAGCATTCTTTACTTTGTCCAACCACATCATCTTGCCCGTCTGGCAACTTGGACCTCAACACGTTCATCAAGAACAACCTCTGCATCTTTGCAACTGTAATACAAGATGTTTTCTTAATCCCAACACATAATAGTTAAATTTGTATTACTACACCAAATTCAATTCAATTTTTTTTACATGTAAATAAACTAAGATAGTGTTTCTCAACCTAGAAAAAATTATGTACATGATTATGGTATGCTAGATAGACCCTTAAGTGATAATAAAAGTTTATAATAATCAGGATTTGGCCAAGGTAACATAAATATTTGAGCATTTTATCCATCTTATATAAAACATATATGTAATAGAAGAATCCTTTGAAAAATTAGTTTGGTTTCTAACCTAATAGCTTCTTTCTGGAAAAAATAAAATTAACCTCTTCTATATGGTGGAAATTTGAAATTCAATGCAGTAATGAGAATATTTCAAGAAAAAAATAAGTAGGTGTATGTCTAACCACCTTAAACATGATCAAATGATAATATGTTTTTTAAATATTATAGAATTTGTACTAGACATGTCCAGATAAGAAACATATCTTTTTCTATTTTTTCCAAGTAAATAATTAATTATGCTTTTTTTGTTAAGTCATTCATTGACATAACCTCCCATACCAAACCTAGGGACTAGAGTTGTTGAAATTCCAAACTACGGGACCAAAATTGTGGTGCACTTCCACCCACTTTACTCAACTCTACTGATTATAACTCTAGATTTAATCTTTCTTTTGTAGTAGAGAAATATATTATTCTTCCAAGGTTCTTAACAAAGTCTACATGTATAATTATTTTCACATGTTTGATTTTGTAGGCATCTAGCTCATTGAAACCAAAAGATGCTCATCTCCAACCCTATCAACCACGCTACACTATTTGCCACAAACCACTAGCACCCTCTCAACCATCTACTATCACCTCTTTTCACTGCTTCCAATGTGCAATAGTAACACCATTTGCACATGAAACTTTCCTGCAATCTATAATAGACACTATAGATGAAATTATCGGCTGCACTATGCATGGTAAGATACTACATGAAAATGTTCTTGAATTAACAAAGATAACATTTGAGGACTACAAGAAAAATGTGTCAACAGTTGTCTATCTCGTGAGATGTTTCGTCCTATTTTTTTTGTTAGGTTCAGTGGAGAAAAACAAAGTTGTTGTCCAAAAACCACAAAAAGGGCTACAAGGGCAATTAGGCCTATTGAGAGAAATTTTGCAAAATACATGTTAGGAGAGTAAACCAATTGTGGAAACCTCATCATTAGGTGTTCCTTTAAGTGTCTAATGTGTTAATTTGAAGCAAGAAGTTGATTAGTATCCATTTCTCAAATTCGCTCATTTTTCCCTTATTGCTTCCCAAGTCTTGAATAGGGAAAGTGATCAAGTAGTGTTGTGAAGTTGGGTAGAAGTTTGTTCAGTGTTGTAACTCTTGTGGTCCCACAATGCATGCCCCATTCCCTACAAGGAATGGGGGACCCCTACTTTTTTTGAGTTCTTGAATTCATGATTTGGGATTTAGGAAAATGTTAAAGAGTCAAAAAATTGAAAAGACCAAAAAATTTTAAAAAATCGTAAAGATCAAAAAATTGGAAAATCAAAAAAATTCAAAAAATCAAAAAAGTCATAAAAAATATTAAAAAAAAAAAAAGTGCACCACATATGAGGTGTGAGGCATGCACCACTTGCATGGTCCACATAGGGGCACATTGTGCACCACGTGGATGGGTCGAGTTATTAAAAAACCCCCTGCCTCCCCCCGTAATCCTTATTTTTTCTTTCATTGTGTATTGTTTTGCACCGCATTTCAAACTTGTGAGGGCTCACCCAACCTGGTGCACATTTTGCACCCGCACCATGCCAAACTTGTAACCCTCACATGCACACTACGCCGTGTGCCTGCGTATAGTGTTGTGCTTTAAACTAGTGTGCACGCCTGCATGTAGTGTCGAACCTTCAACCCTTGTGGCACCGCACACACCCACGCTATGTGCCCACAGTGTTGTGCCATGCTGCCTGCCCCCACTTCCAACTCCATGCAATGTGTGCCCCTAGAGCTACGCTTGTATCCATGGCACTCACCCATCTCACATCGTGTGGACTCATGCATGTGCCCATTGTGCCACCTCACTCACCCATCTCATAGCTCGAGCACACCTATTCCCGCACATGCATCCAACATCCACCAACACATCTATTGTGGTTCACATGAGCACTGTGCCACATGCCCGCGTGCCATGTTGTGCCTTCAAAACCCACCATGCTTGGTGCTCACACCATGCTACACACAAGCGCTTCATGCTACACCAAGCTTTCAAAACCTAACCACTACGCATACGCCCATAAGCATCATGTGTCGCGTGTTGTTTGCACTCTGACCCTAATTGCACCTCCACTTCACGCCACATATGCCACATGGCACTGCACGCTCACTCGTGCCTTCACCCTAAAATATATAAAATATATAAAATATAAAAATAAATAAATAAAAATATATGTATATATATAAATAATATATAATAATAAAATGAAAAAATAATAGATGTAAAAAATAAATAAAGGTGCCCAAATTGAGCATCTCATTTTTGTTTTTCATATTTATTTTTCATTAATAAAATTTGAGTTCTCTTGTGGATCTCACTATTTTTACTAATAAACATTTTTTCTCATGTCGTGCAGATATTATGGCATTCGGATCTAGATAGAAAATTGCACCCAAGCCTGTTGTATTCAAGATCCAAGGTGTACCATCAAAGTCGAGGTTCCATGATGATCATGCAAAAATCAAAGATACTAATTTGGGGCATACAGACTTGGGAGAGCCCCTTGGAATTTGCAATAAACCCACTAAGAGATCAGCACTAGTTTTCACCTTGATACGTTTCTAGTTGGTAAGCACAATTTCACATCCAATATTAGTGTAGTCAACAGAGTTGATTATGACACTGGCACAACACTTTGTCCCTGAGAAGAGAGTGGTTAGAAGTGTAACCAAAGAAGTGGTACTGGACCTATGACCCGACAACATTGAAAGGGTCTTCCATCTCCCAAGGCTGAATCAGTTTATAAGACTCTCCTATGAAGTAGCAGAGAGGTGGTATGGGGAACACTAGAAGGGGGTGAAAAAAATTATCCAATCATTTTACCTCATTAAGAAGACTCCTTCGGGCGGGGTCATACAAAAGGTTGACATGACTAGGGGATACATGAAGAAAGATATTGGCTATTTCATCATCCTTTTGAGTAGAGTCATGGGTCTACCAGTAGCTAGCCACCTTAGTGCCTTCATGGTCAATTTCATCAAGAAAATCAAGACAACAAGGATACCACTGGATTGGGAAACCACACTAAGTGAGAACTTGTGTGAGCAATTAGGGGTAGTTAAGGACAAGAAGAAGTTCTATATGACTTCTTACATGATTTATGTTCTAGCAGCAAGCGTGAAAAAGTACCCTAGTTTGTACAAAAGAGGCAGTATGTAGGATCCTAATGTGTAGCCCTATATTGTCTACCCTCGGCTAGTGAGGAAGAAGTGTTAGAGTAATTAATTGTTTATACTTATTAATTAAATCACTTTGATTTAATTAAATAAGTTGCCTATTACTCTAGTTTTCTTAAGCTATCTCTTAGGTGCACATAATTAATATTTTATATTAATTATATTGTGCAACCTAGCTTTTTTAGGCTTTAGGGCTTTCGTTCACCTTTAAGGTTGAACTCTTGTAATTCTTTTTTCAAGCATTCATTCAATCAATCTTGATATATAGTTTTTCTCTCATCTTGTTGAGTTTTTCCAAGCTTTGTTTTTTCCTTCTTTTTTTGATTTCTCTTCAGCATTTTATTTGCATGCAGGTGATCTTGGCAATCTGTGAAGTTAGTTTTCACAACTTCTACATGGTATCAAAGCCTTCCTAATGCTTCTTTCTTGAATGATTTTTGAAGCTGCGATTCGAAGACACAAACCCCAATTTGTTTGTGCTTTTTTCTTCAATCGGGAGGAAGAGCAATTTTTCAGAGCACTTAAGGCCCAAACGGATGCTACCATTGGATCCAGAAGGCCATTTGTAGTTAGGATCCATATAAAATTTATCTTTTTTGGTTTTTCTAGCATCAAGAATTTTTTTTTTGCACCCAAGGAGGTCGCACAGATGCATTTATTGCGATTTTTCAAAAAAAAAAATTAAAAAAATTATTTTTGGACCGCTCCACCTAGCGGCCACCTATGTGCCACCTGCACGCCATGAGAGGACTACCTATGCCCAGCCCATGCACAATCACCGCCAGCGTACCACCATGGCCTGGCCACTGCAGCGTCGCCAGCCCTCCACCCTCTAAGCAGCACCCCTAGCTGAAGTTGCCCCTATGGCCACCGCCGCGAGTAGCCACCACCCTCTTGTGGCCTCACCATCTCAGTAGCACCAGTGTGGAGTCCTGCTTGTGTGGCAAATTTTGCACCAACCTGCCGCTAACACATGGCACAGGTGCCACGTTGGCATCTGCCAGGTGGCCCCTGCCACGTTAGCAGGTCCAGTTAGCACCGCCATGTGGATGCCACATGGCACTGCCATGCAGCATGGCACGTGGCCTTCTTTTTTGCTACGACATCCCCTAGGCTGTCAAATTTAAGGTAGGCTTTTGCTGATGTTAGCATGACATCATCCTACATCAGCACCCGTGCTAGCACTCTAGGTCCTTTTTTGACCTACTCATAGTTTTTTGGCCATATCTTGAGCATACGGAGGTCTTTTTTTGATCTAAAAGAAGTACCAAAAAGCTAGTTCCAAGACGGGGACAATGGTGTAGGATTCTTTTGGTTTTGGTGTAGTTTAGTTTCCTATTTTTAGTTGAAGTCCAAAGTTCTATTTTTGACTCTGGCGAGCGTTTCTTGTGCGTCCCATCTTCATTTTTTGAAAACGTGATATTTTTGGAAAGCTAGTTCTGTCTACTTTTTAGAAATGATATAATTTCTTCCAGCTTCTACCCCATGCTCTTTCTATCATGTTTTTGGCATTTTTGCTCTATGATGGATATCTTGGGTATTTCAAGTTCGGGGATCATTTTCTTGGCATGGGATCTCTTGTTTTGGACTATACTATCATTTGTATGAGCTTTTTTCCTATTTTGATCATTGTTGATATCATTTGTAATCATATTTATGCAAACACACTGAGATAAAGTACCACTCTTGCATTTTAGAATCCTTTTCATCATTGTGGTTTGTTGTACTCACGCTATTTTATAAAGTGCCATGGGGGGGGATAGTTTTTTGCCAATTTTGTGCCCTCTTCCTCTTTTACCTCATGCAGTGTCGATGCACATGCCTTTATAGGTGTCTGTACATCACTCTCGATGTGTTTGGTTCCTGTGTTGTAGGATATTTTTGGCCCATCTTTTTAGTTTCTGGCCACCTCACCCCGTCTGCATTAAGGGGGGGTTATATTGTTGGTTCTAATGCTTTCTTAGTTTGATGGTTCATTGGAGTGAGCTATGTATTCAGTATTTTGATCCTATATACTAGGCGATTGCAATGGCTAGCTACCTATGCATTTCGGTGAGATGGATCACCTACCATATAGACACTCTCAATTCGTGCCTTCTATTTTTGTGGAGGATCTTCAGATCAACAATTTTTTTCTGAAAGAGTTTGCGGCTTCTTCTGCTTCAGTGGTTTTCTTTATGATCTTGCCTTTGTTCCTATCTTCCAGAACATTCTTTGCTATCTCTTTTTAGAGAGGGGTTTTTCCCACTGGGTTTTCTCCTTTGTCTCCGGTTTACAAAGATTTCCTTGTTTTGGGTACCTGATCAGGCCTTATTGTCGGGACCAATTTTTTCTTGCTTTCTTAGTTGTGCTAGGTTAGCTTACCTCTCAAGCTTCACTTAAGGGGGGCTGTTAGAGTAATTAATTGTTTATACTTATTAATTAAATCACTTTAATTTAATTAAATAAGTTTCCTATTACTCTAGTTTTCTTAAGTTATCTCTTAGGTGCATATAATTAATATTTCATATTAATTATATTGTGCAACCTAGCTTTTTTAGACTTTAGGGATTTTAATCACCTTTAAGGTTGAAATCTTGTAATTCTTTTTTCAAGCATTCATTCAATCAATCTTGATATACAATTTTTCTCTCATCTTGTTGAGTTTTTCCAAGCTGTGCTTTTTCCTTCTTTTTTCGGTTTCTCTTCAGCAGGTTATTTGCATGTAGCTGATCTTGGCAATCTGTGAAGTTGGTTTTCACAACTTCTACAAGAAGCTCTTGACACAAAGCAAGGAATACAAAATCATGAATGATGCATTCATTTTCATGGTCATCCGATTCATAGAGGGTGATTATGCGAAGAGGTTATCCGATGAGGCAAGAACATAGATAACAGCTCTCAAGGCCTACTTCATCCAATTCAAGACATTCACATAGTTGTAGGTAGCTAGTGCATTTTTTAACCTTGAGAAGCTCCCTAGATAACTGAGTGACAAACTAGTGTTATTGGAGATTTCCCAGCAAGTTGAATCTACATATGAGAGGGTGAAGAGACAAAGGAGACCCTATTGCACATGGCCCCTAGACATTGGACCATGTCAAGTCAAACGAAAGCAAGATATTCTATCTTTTGAGTGGAAATGGGACAATTATCCCCTTGAAGAGTACAATTTCCCTAGGCTCTATTTTTATAATATCAAGAGAGTGGAGAATCTAGCTGGTAAGGAGTTCCACCATGAAGATGCTATTGAAGATCATTGGATGAATGCAATGTCTGCATAAGGGACTATTGTAGGATGACTTTGTATCTAGTAGAGAAGGCTCTCAAGTTGAACATCCTAGAGAAAATGAGGCTACAAGATTCATGGGAGTTGTTTGACCCCCTGTTCAACTTGAAAAAAATAGGAGAAAGGCTCATCATGAATGTTGAGGTTGACAAGGAGGATGGTGATGATATTAATCATCAGGCAAGGCACATAGTTAGAATGACTAAGGATTGGATCGAGAAGCTTTTTTAACTTGATTCGATACCTAACATTTTGTTCTTTCATGCTCAAGCCCACCCTGAGAAAGGTAGAGGGAACAAAGTTACAATTCCTACCTTTGCGGCCCAGTCTCCTATCAGGCCAGAGACAGTATACCAACTTAACGACCTAGTTGGATACTATCATCCTCTAAAGAGGAAGGGAAAGGAAAAAAGGAAGAGGACCTCCCCTTAGAGGATTCAAACTGAACAGGGTGAAGTACAAATACCTTCTGAGAAATAAGGAGAGAGTGTACAAGGGTTTCAGGATACTAGTACTTCACAAGTCCAAGATAACCCTCAATTGCCTCCCTTTGTGCCTAGCCAATTAGAAGAGGGAGAGAGTCAATAGGCTTCTATTCCTTCTTTGCAAGAAGGGCCAGTGTCCCCTTCTACCTTTACAAAACAAAAGAGGATTACAATTTGAATGAAGAAAAGGCAAAGGGTGACTGGAGAATGGTGCCTTTACCATCTATCCCTGAAACCATTCCAAAAGGGGAAGATGAAGAAGAAGAGGATGAATTACAACAGTGGGTGGATGAGCAGGGTGAAGAAGGTGCTGACATTTTCAAAATGTCAGATTTTGATTTTATGCCTGTTAGAATAGAGCTAGTTGGGGATAAGATAAGGGATACCCCTACAGGTGAACCTCAACAAGAAGACTAGATGCAAATACCACCAGACTCACAGGGGTCCCAATCTTACTCGCCCATCTCCACCACAAGTTACAATGGTAGATAAAGGCTCAATTACTCCTCTGCCTCAAAGTTCAGAAGAAGAATAGGTTTAGGAACCATCACAAGTGGAGGAACCAAAATAAATGGCCACCGATGAAGTTTCGAAGGAGGGACAAATGGTGAAATATTCTCAACCACCTTCCCAAGACACTGAGGTGCAAGCTCCAAAGTCTATAGAAATAGAGGTCGTAGAATACGAGCCCTCGTAGAGGGAAACAACTATGAGGAGGAGCAATAAGGGAAAGGAGGTAGTGAAACATACTCCTTCATCCTTGAGAGGCAAGTCTTTGAGTGAGCACATCCCAAGATGGCTCTAGAAAGAAACAATGAGGAGTACCTAACCTCAATTTTGAGCTACTGAGGAAGAAATTTTTGAGATTGAAAAGATTGTAAATAAGCCAGAGTCTCTATTTCATGAGGCAAGACTATTGGCCTTCATTACCAATACATGGAACCAAGAATTGTTTTCTCAAGTGGTCGTTCCTCTAGAAGATACAGATGCAAAAAGCCTCAGCCCCCAAGACTATCAAATCAAAGAGGTCATGCTTGGGAGACCTACATGGGATACAACCTGATTGATGGTGACTATGGGAATTAAGGAAATATTCATAAGCATGGAATAGGAAGAGGTTGAACTCCAAGCACTTTGAAGGCAAAATGAGATCTTGAAAGGATATTTAGCCAGAGTAGTTGGTCCTCTACATCCTGAGTGCCTCAAGGAGACATTGAACACCATTCTCAGGGAAGGGGGCAGTGGGTAGTCAGATCCACTTTTGAAAGCTTGTCAACAATGGTGAGAAAGTTTAGAGGATAAAGGAATTTTGATTATTTAGGGGAACCTAAAGTTACTGCATGCTACACAGGAGAACTAAATAAAATGGTAGTGATTTTGAAGCAAGACTTTAGCATCATGGATGAAGTAAGGGCCTAGAGTAAGGACTTACAAGTTTTGCAGACAATAAAGGGATAGAGGTATAGGATTTTGATAGATGTTTATAATACTGAAGAGTTAGATTTGATTGATGATTGGATAGAGAAAATTGTAGATAGTAATAAAGTAATGGAAACATTACACGCGGAGATTCATTGGCTCAAGGACCAAACTCGAGAGCAAATTTTGGAAGCAGAAAAACATTGTAGCGATGCTTGTTTAGATATTATTGAGGATGAAGAATGGGAGAAGTTATTACCTATAGAGGTAGTGGTGGAGAATTTTAAGAAGATTTTTGTTGAAGCTACTGATGATGAAGATATCTGGCAAGCCTTCAGGACTAAAGAAGCTTTGTTAGAATTGGATACCAAACTCAGGGATTTTGCTGATACCTAAATTGAGGTAGAAAATTATAGGCAAAAGGTCAAGGATAAGTGTGAGGCTTTGCATGTACCAAATGTGGCTAAAATTACTAAGATTATAGATAAATTCAAGGGCAAACATCCAAACATAGCTTTGGGATAAAGAAGAAGAAAACCCAGATGCTAGAATTTCAATTTTGACACTTAGTAACATTTTGTGATTTTGGACCATTTTAAGGTGTGTAGCTCTGTAGGTACATAGCTATGCAGTTCTGTAGGTGCACATTTTTGGAAGTTCCACTGACAGTTAACTGCTAGTTCCAAAGATAGAGCTTTCCATGCATCGCAAACACATTTTGATGGCAGTTTAACTCTGACAAATGCCCTATGAAGGATCAGCTTCCAATTTTGGCACTCCCAGACACTTCCACTTTGACTCGAAGCTTCCTCATTCTTTCTTCTCTCATAATTCTTTGTTTCTTAACCTATAAAAGGTTCATGCATCTAATTAATGAATAAAATATGGATGGAGTCCTACTTAGCACCAATTAGATTGTAGTTTGTATATAATTAGTTTATTTTGTTAATTAAAAGCATTTTTATTGAATGAAGATATCTCTCACTCTCAACACAAATTGAGGAGATGATTTCTTATAAATACCCCATTGTAATATCTAATGAGGGTTGCCATTATTTTGCAATAAAATTATGCTTTTGGTGCTCACATTTGGAGTGTAGTAATTCTTGCCTGAATGTGTCATTGTTTTGTAAATTATATTCATGGAATTATGATTGAGCCAAAGGTTTATTGTTTTGTTTCTAGTTGTGCATTTCATTAGTTCTAGTGTTTGTTATGGTATTGACAAATTCCCCTGCATAATTAGCTTGAGAAGAAATCATCAAATTGTACCTACATAACTCTTTGTCTTGCATGAGCACACTTTCTGTGGCCTTGCAATTTGATGAATAGTGAAATATCATATGATCATTAAATTTTCTCACTGATGATTACGTCAGTGGAATTGAGGAAGCGCTACTTCTACTTTCATTGTTTACCTACCGATCTCTTCAAAAGCTTAACTCGCAGACATGTTGTTTTCTATAGCTTATGTCCATTAGGATTTCAATTCCATGTTATTTTCTTAAACTTCTTGTTACCTTATCTTGTTATTTACTTTATTTACCCCATTGTTAGAATAAGATTTCATACTAGCTGCACTGTTAGATTGCATTCATAAAAAACATAAAAAAATACAAAAATATAGTTCCTTTTTAATATTATTTTTGAAACAACATGCAAATTCTTCATTTCATCCAAAATCAAAATGAACTAGCAAAGGCCTCCTCATGAACATTCACATTTATCTTCAACTAAGCGAATTCTAGTAGGTCGCAAGATCGCTTGAAACCTTGGAGTTGATTCACAAAATCAACTTTTCAAGAGAGGAGTTTGAAAGAATTCTTTTCGTTTAGCATCATGCATAATGATAGCTCAATAGAAGTGGTTCTAGAAGGAGGGCCACACTTTTAATTCTTGGAAAAGGAAGGAAAATTTGCTAAAGTTTCAAAATTTTGCACTTTTTGCAAAATTCTACATTTTCATGAGTTCAAATTTTTTTTTGAGTTTTTGGGAAATTCAAGTGCACATGTGCATAGCTCTGCAGGTCTATAGATATATAGCTACATAGGTATGCAGGTGTACAAAACTCTATGGTTCACAAAATTTAGTGGTTTGAGAAAGTGTACTTCTGCAGAGGTGCACTTTTTTTGGAATTGATGCAAACTAGAGGGTTCTGATCTAGAATCCCCATTTCAATGAGCATTATGGTCTTCACCAAGGGTGCACAAGTTTCTCAAGCTTACCCACTTTGGAAAACCATGCAGTGATAAGGGTGTACCCCAAATTTAACCACTTCCATTTGAACTTTCATCATCTCCTTCAACTCCATCTCCACTCCAACCACCCAGTAGACCACCACATACTCCCATAGTTCCACCTCCACAGCAACCACCATTAGGTCCACCAAACCATTTGATGGCCTTTTTTACAAATGTCATAGACTCACCAATAAACTTGAGAGGTGCACTCCATGACCTCCCTTAGAATCCCAAGAAGTTTTTCCCAAGGTTCATCTATGGTGAGACACAAACTATCGAAGATCACATCAAGGTATTCAAAGAAATTTGCAACTACAAACAGGTTGCTAATGAGGATGTGGTTCTTTGTTTATTCCCCTACTCTTTGGGAGAAATTTCCTTTAATTGGTACATTAATTTTCCACCTAGATGTATTGGAGATTGGGATGCTTTCAAAAAATTGTTCCTAGAACAATTCAAAAAATTCATCGACCCAACTATGATACATCAACAATTCATATCAATCAAAAGGGACCCTACTAAGACAGTTTCTCAGTTCAACCATCGCTTTCATATGGCATATCACAAGCTAGAGACACCGTACACTATACCAATTGAAGCTGCTATTCAAATTTATCTAAATGCTATGGACCATCTTACTGCTATCTTTCTAAGAAGACTTCCTATAGCGAATATTGACACATTGGATAAAGTCTTTGCAAAAGCAATTACCTTCACTGAGCAAGCTAATCCTAATGGAGGAGGATTGATGCTTCGAGCTCCAACTATCACAGTGATGCTAACATACCCCACCAAAGTACCCATATTGCCTAGTCAGTTCATACCTATGAATCTAATTCCATTACAATAGGCACTTGCTCCACAAAATTCTACTCTAACGTACCCAGGGTTTGAACCTCCGAATGCTAACTTCTTTGAGAAAAAGGTATCAACACCCGCTAAAGCAGATAGTGGTTTTGTTTTTGAATTTGGCCAGATGAAAAATACTATGTTCCAAATGAACAACGAATTGACTCGTCTAAGGTTGTCACAAGGACAAAACAACAACTTCCAAAGAAATAACATTGGTCCTTACAAAAAAAATTATGGCCAAAATTATAACAAGAACTTCGGTGGAAACAACAACAATAATGTAGGGAACAACAATGGGGGGAATAATTTCAATCCTACTTATCATAATAATGGCTTCCAAAGGAAAAACTGATAGTTGAACACTCAGCCGAATAATGGAAGCATTCTTGCTGATAACAACAATAAAAATGTTCAGTATGCAGATGTTAATCAGTATGACGACAGTTAGAATAGATCCAATAATGATGGTTCATATTATAATGGGAATCAAGAGATTACTCAAAATTCACAAGAAAATGATGATGCTCCTCCTATACAATTTAATGCTATGCTACTAGAATCCTATGATTCTACACAAAATGTGCAGGTAGAACAACTTGCTAGTGAAGAGTTCTCTTTTCCATTTAGTTAGGAACTCGACCTTCAGCATGATGATGTGTTTTCTTTTCACAATGACAATTGAAACACATATAATCTGAAAAATAGAAAGGAACCTTTGATGGATGGAATTCCTCTAGCTTTACAACCAACTCATCCCTATCCAAGAGCGAGTAACAATCTGGCACCAATTAGGCCACCATATGGAGGACAACAGAATCCAAATCAACTAAAGGTGCCAACAATATTGAAAAATCTTGTTGGTCTACTGAAAAGTATAGTGTCATCAAAGACTTGAAACAAACCAAAGCAAATATTCCATGTTTGACATGTTGCAAAATTGTCCACAATAGCGAGAAGCACTCATGAAAACTCTGGATCATACAAAGGTACCCCATAACATGAATATAGTCCCTCAAAAGATAGTATCTCAATAAGTCAATGTTGCAGAAGCAATTCCTACTATGTTTAAAGACAATGTTGAAGTACCCCCATTTTTGCTCAACATCAAGATATATGGAAAGAATCTCCACAACTGCTTGATTGATTTAGGAGCCTCATGTAATGTCATGCCACTATCAATAGCACAAAGGTTAGGGGCAAGTCCTCAACCTTCCAACCAGGTAATGATACAGTTGGACAAAATAGAGGTGAAAGTCATTAGCATACTAAAAGATGTTCAAATACAGTTAACAGTCAATCCCCAGATTCAAGATGTCATTGATATACATGTAGTTGAAATTCCAGAGACATATGGGTTGCTCCTGAGTAGAGAATGGACAAAATTCCTAAGAGGATGGTTTTCTATGGATTTCACTTAGCTATGGTTACTGTGGAAGGGATTGAACAATCAAATCAAGATAGACATTGAACCCAAATTAAAAACATTGATTACAGATTACAATGCCCAAAATGAGATAGCATTCTTGCAATCAGATTTGGGTTCATACAAGGTGATGGTATTCGACACTATTCCAATTAAAGCATCCCAAGATCAGGATAAAGAACTCAACATATCAATCCCAAAGAATGAGATTGTGACACAATTCATAGATAACATGGTGACTAATTTGTAATGCTTGGGAGAAGAAGCTGATCCTAGTATTTTACTCCTCCCAGGATTTTGCTGATTACATAAAGTTAGTCACTCTAAATTTGAATGTTCATCATGTCAAGAAGAAATTGCAAGGGTGTTAACACATATAATGCAAGGCAAGGATAACCAAATTCTAGAAAAGGGACCCGTGGGAGATCAAAGTCCTATAAACTCAACTAAGTCCATGGAGAAGATCAAAGAAGAAATTGAAGATCTAAATTTATCATATAGTGATACCTCTTTAGATGGTGGAGGTTTGTCTTCTCCCCCATGGATGATCAAGATTCAAAGAAGAAGATGGTACATGAAAGGCCAAGGGTGGACTTCAGTCATCATTCATCCTAAACCCAAAATAGATGAAATTAAGGAATTGATAGAAGAAATTCAAGACAAATAGGAAAAACATACATTTCCTCTATCAGCATGTTACAAAGGAGAATCATCAAGTCCAGCCTACAAGAAGTTGCAATGGGTTCCCAAGAAACAATCTTTTAACTCTCAAGTAAAAGAGAAGTTAAGAACAAACAAACACAAAGTTAAAAAGCCCAACGAGGATCCAATTTGGATGCTTTGCTTCGATGGTTCTAGATGAAAATTAGGAGCTAGAGCAGGTGTAAAATTGGTTAATCCAAAAGGTAAGTCCTTTTATGCAGCATATCGATTACAATTTAGATGTACTAATAATGCTGCAAAATATGAAGCATGGACTTCTCTTTGCACTCAAGAAAGGAGTCACGACTCTCATAATTGAAGGAGATTCTCAACTGGTTATTCAAAAAGTAAAATCATTATACTCTTGCAATGACAAATGATTACTTTCTTACAGGAAAAGAGTATGGGATTTACTAGATGATTTTAAAGCTCTAAACATAAGGTCCATTCCAAGGAGGAAAAATATGGTAGCCAATGCTGATTGCAGCCGGTTGAAGGAACAAAATTGAAATGCTTTCAGTTGAGTTGGTCGCTGCTCCATCTATTTTGGACAATATCACAAACTTCCAAGTTTTTTAGGATGATCAATATATACTGGAGCTTATTATGTGTAGTGGTCACTTTAAGGGGCAAGAAATAGATGACACCCCAGATGAAAAACTAGAGGATACTCAAATTCAAGATGAAGATGGAATCTTGAACCTAAAATCCAATACTATTCCAAAGGGGATGGTTGAATTAGAATGTATCTTTGATCGTGATGAATTGGTGCTCAACAAAAGAATTCTAGAAGAAAAGGGAACTGATGAATGCGATTCATACAATTTAGGAACAGAAGATGATCCTAAGATGGTAAAGATTGGGAAAGCATGCAATTTAAAGGAAAGGGAAGACATGCTCAAACTACTCATAGAATACAAGGATGTCATCACTTGGAGCTATGAAGATCTAAAGACGTATGACCCTTGGATCATTACACATGATATTCCCCTCAAACCATATGCCAAACCTTTTTGACAAAGGCAAAGACGTGTTAATCCCATCCTTGAACCTCTAATACTGAAGAAAGTCAAGAAATTGTTGGATATGAAGACTATCTTCCCTGTTCATCACTCCACATGAGTGGCTATTCTAGTTCTTGTATGAAAGAAGATTGAAGAGATTCAACTTTGCATAGATTTTTGTAATTTGAACTTAGCCTCTCAGAAGGACAATTACCCATTGCCCTCGTTGGATGAAGTCTTACAAATTGTGAACAATTCAAAAATGATGTCTTTCTTGGATGGATATTTTGGTTACAATTAGGTAATGGTTGAAGAGGAATATAGTCTAAAGACTACCTTTATGACCAAATGGGGAACCTTCACCTATAGGAGAATGCCATTCAAATTGATTAATGCAGGAGCTATATTTCAGCATGCCATGGATGAAGCATTTAAGGGATTGATCAATAGATGCATAGTTATTTATATGGATGATTTGACTGTCTTTTCAAAATATTGAGCTACACACATTGCTAACCTGAGACAAGTGTTCAATAGGTGTCGTAAATATGACATATCTCTCAATCCCAAAAAGTGTTCATTTGGGGTCACTAGAGGAAAACTCCTAGGCCATATCATTTCTAAAACTAGCATCTCCATTGATCCTGATAGAGTTGCAGCCATTTTGAAGTTATCACCCCCAAACAATCAAAAGGAACTCGAGTCTTTCTTTGGAAGATAAATTTTGTTCAAAAATTCATGAGTGGATTTGTAGATATTGTGCATCCTCTCAATAATTTGCTTAAGAACAGAGCTAAAATGGAATGGCCCCCTAAAGTTAAGAAATCATTCAAGGATATTAAGCTAGCCATTTCCACGACTTTGATATTAGTCAGTCTCAATTACAACCTTCCCTTGAAGATATATTGTTTAGCATCAGAGCATTTGTGTGCAGGGGTCTTGACCCAAAAGAAGGAGAAGGAAGATGAAAGACCTATTGCTTTTATGAGTTGCCCACTGAGAAATGTTGAGTTAAATTATTCTAACCTTGACAAATAGTCTTTTGCTTTGGTTAAAGCAATGAATAAATTTTTCCATTACATACTGAGAAGTAAGGTGTACGCTATCATACCTAACCCAACAATGAAGACATTATTGATGCAAAACGAACTTGGTGAAAGGTGGGGTAAATGGATGGTGATACTTCAAGAGTTTGACCTTGAGATCCAACCTATGAAATTAGTCAGAAGACAAGGGTTGTTGAGAATGATAGCTAATAACTAGGTTGGTGATGAAAAGAAATTTGAGTTTGAGGAGAAAATAGATGATGAAGCCCAGAAGAAAATGATAATATCTCAAGTTGATATTGGCCAAGGTGTGGTGATAGACATTTGGTACCAAGATATTGTGTATTACCTCCTACAGAATCAATGCCCAAGTTGGATGAATAACTCACAATGTAGAGGACTTAAAATGAAATGCGAGACCTATATGCTGCAAGAAAACAAGTTGTACAAAGGAACTATGAAGGGATCTACTTAAAATGCCTAGTATGTGAAGAAGTGAAGGAAGTCCTAGAACAATTTCACAACAAATATGGTACAAGGCATGGTTTGGCAGAAGTGACAGCTCATATGATTTTAAGACTGGGATATTTTTGGCCCACATTTTTTAAGGGCACTTTTGAACATGTGTGCTCTTGTCATGTCTGTTAAACAAGTACTAACAAAGAAAGACACCCAGTGCTGTCGCTACAACCTATATACAAGATACGTCCTTTCGCAAAGTGGGGGCTAGATTTCATTGCTCTAGTTAACCCACCATCATCAACCAAACATGTCTATATTCTTACAGCCACCGACTATTGCACAAGATGGACCAAAGTAGAAATTCATAGGAATTGCTCTACCAAGGTGGTGAAAAATTTCTTGGAGGAGCACATTGTTATCATATTTGGAATGTCATTCACCCTTGTGTGCGACAACATATCTACTTTCGCATTAATATTTCTAACTCAATGGGCATTCAAGAATAAAGTTATCTTCAAATTCTCTTCCAATTACTACCCACAATGAAATAGGGTAGTAGAATCTACGAACAAGAACCTGATCACAGTAATAAAGCGATTGTTGAAGGAGAACCCTAAAGATTGACATACATAGTTAAAATATGCCTTATGGATAGATCAAGTAAGGATCAAGAATGCTTTGGGGACTTCTCCATATTTACTTGTCTATAGACAAGAGCCAGTATTTCTTTCCAATCTTAGAATTCTTGTTTTGAAGTTTATGAGTGCATACACTGAAGATGCTAACAGAGTACAAATCAGATTGATGAATCTTTTAGAGGTGGATGAAAAATTCACAGCTACATTGGAGCACATGGCTAAACATCAAGCTGTCATGAAGAGATGGTTTGACAAGAGAGCCATGATAAAATCATTCAAGATTTCTAACCTTGTTCTATTATGGGATAAGGCAAAAGAAAAGCCAAGAAGTCATACCAAGTTTCAATGCTTGTGGACAGGTCCTTATCAAATTGTAGAAATCCTTGGAGAAAACACTTTTAGGCTCAGTTCCTTATAGGGGGAATTTTTTCCCTTGCCTATAAATGGACAATTTTTGAAACATTATTTTGAAGCCTAGAAGAAACAAAAATTAGTTAGGTTCTATTTTTGCAATCAGTTAGATTTTATTTCTACAATTAATTGGGTTTTATTTTTCACAAATGTGTTTATTTTCTGTAGGAATGTTTTCTTTCAGTTGTGTGTTTTCTTCCAGTCACATGTTTGTTTTCAAAGTTGTTTCAGTCCCAAGGGGAAGGTGCACTTGATATTTTATCTTGAGATATTTCACCCACCACTCTTTGGTTCTAATTTTAGGGAGAGGTATTTCTTTGTCAAAATATTTGGACAATTGTGTGTTTTATACAAACTGAACAATGGATGTTGCTTACAAAAGTGGGGAGACTTTCAATCCAAAGTTCAGGGTTCTGAGCCAATGAGCTCTCAACACTTTGCAAACTTAAGAATTGATCATCTTAGGTGTTGTTGAATTAAGGTCAAAGGAAGCAAGGAACAATTTGAACTCCAATTGGTCCTAATAGGAGGGGTCTTCTTGAAGGGTTGCTAAGATCATTGTTTGGCGTGAGAGTTTCTAAAAGTTCTAAAAGAGGAATGCAAGGGATGTTCACTAAAGATAGAATCCAAAAAATGACACCAATGTCCTGGCTACACAATCTAAGCATAGTCAAGATACAATTTTTTTTTTAAAAAAAGGGAAAAAAAAAAAAGAATAGTGTTAAGGCTAAAGGATTCTAAAGATATGAAATGGCAAAAGGATACAATTCCAAAATGGAGTATCTTTGTACTAAAGCATTGCTTCATCAAAGAATGACATTGTGAACTACATGGAATGATTATTCAAAATCTACCAAAAGCGTAAAAGAACGTGACATCTTGGTATGAGTCCTTGAACTGATTCTCTCATCTAGTCAAGTAGTGATTAATAAACAACCTTTGTGAAGATTCTAAATGGATGGGCTAAGAGGAATGGAATATTGTTTTCGAGTTGTCCGAAAACTTTGATAGATTTCATCCCAAGATGTCAAAGGGAATGAACACACAAATCACACACTGAGCTTGAAGGTTTTGAACTCTAGAATTTTGATTGCAAAGTCATTTGAGATATGCTCGAAGTGTTTAAAGTTTAGTTGGTGTTTGACACATGTTGAAAGGATGTTTGCTGATGAAGAAATTCCCATTGTCATTTCTTCTTCTCTTTTGGGGCTATTTGTTGTGGTCCCACAATGTACGCCCCATTCCCTACTAGGAATGGGGGCCTCCTACTTTTTTCAAGTTCTTGAATTTATGATTCGGGATTTAGGAAAATGTTAAAGAGTCAAAAAATCGAAAAGACCAAAAAAAATTTTAAAAATTGTAAAGACAAAAAAATTGGAAAATTAGAAAAATTCAAAAAATTGAAAAGTAAAAAAATATATTAAAAAAAAAACATGCACCACATATGAGGTGCGAGGTGCACACCACCCATGTGGTTTGCATTGCACACCTGCATAGGGGCACACCGTGCACCATGTGGATGCGCGCTTGTGTACATTGCACAATGTGCACCCATTGCACCGCCACACTCACCCATCTCGCAACTCGAGTGTACCCATGCCCGTGCGCACATCCAACATTTTCCAACACATTTTTCATGGCTCGTGTGTGCACTATGCTGTGCATAGTGCTATTCCTTCAAAACCCACCATGCCATGTGCTCACACTATGCCTCAGACATGCGCTTCATGTTGCACCAAAATTTCAAAACCTGACTACTATGCACACACCCATAAGCATCATGCACCGCTCGCTATTTGCACTATGAACTCTAATCACACCTCCACTTCGCGTTGTGTACACCACATGGCATCGTGCACTCGCTCATGCCTTCACCCTAAAAAATATAAAAAATATAACAAATAAAAAATAATAATAAATAAATAATATAAACAAAATATATATTATAATAAAATGAGAAAATAATAGATGTAAAAAATAAATAAAGGCACCCAAATTGAGCATCTCATTTTTGTTTTTTATATTTATATTTTATCAATAAAATTTGAGTTCTTTTGTGGATCTCACTATTTTTACTAATAAATGTTTTTTCTCATGTCATGTAGATGTTATGGCATCCACATCTAGAGAGAAAATGGCACCCAAGCCCATTGTATTCAAGTTCCAAGGCATACCATTGAAGTCAAGGTTCCATGACAATCATGTAGAAATAAAAGATACCAATTTGGGGCATACAAACTTGGGAGAGTTCCTTAGAATTTGCAATAAACCCACTGAGAGATCAACACTAGTTTCTACCTTGATACATTCCAGGTTGGTAAGCGTAGCTTCACATCGAGTATCAGTGGAGTCAATAGAGTTGATTATGACACTGGCACAACACTTTGTCCCTAAGGAGAGAGTGGGTAAAAGTGTAACTAGAGAAGTGGTACTGGACCTACGACCCAACAACATTGTAAGGGTCTTCAATCTCCCAAGGGTGGATCGGTTTATAAGACTCTCCTATGAAGCAGTAGAGAGGTGGTATAGGGAACACCAAAAGGAGGAAATAGAAATTATCCAACCATTTTACCTAATTGAGAAGACTCCTTTAGGCAGGGTCACAGGAAAGGTGGACATGACTAGGGGATACATGAAGGAAGATATTGGCTATTCCATCATCCTTTTGAGCAAAGTCATGGGTCTACAACTAGCTGGCCACCTCAGTGCCTTCATGGTCAATTTCATTGAGACAATCAAGATGGCAAGGATACCATTAGACTAGGAAACCACACTAAGTGAGAGCTTGTGTGAGCAATTAGGGGTAGTTAAGGACAAGAAGAACTTCTATATGACTTCTTACATGGTTTATCTTGTAGCAGCAAGGGCGAAAAACTACCCTGGTTTCTACCAAAGAAGTAGTATGCAGGATCCTAATGCTTGGACCTATATTGTCTACCCTCAACAGGTGAGGAAGAAGCTCTTAGCACAAAGCAAGGAATACATAATCGTGAATGGCACATTCATTTTTGTGGTCATCTAATTCATAGAGGGTGATTATGTGAAGAGGTTATCCAATGACGTGAGAATACAAATAACAGCTCTTGAGGCCTACTTCATCCAATTCAAGACATTCACATATCTACAGGTAGTTGGTGCATCTGTTAACCCCAAGAAGCTCTCCAGATATGCGAGCAACAAACTGGTGTTATTGGATATTTCCCAACAAGTTAAATCTACATATGAGAGGGTGAAGAGACAGAGGAGACCCTATTGGATATGGCCTCTAGTCATTGGACCATATCAGGTCAAATGGAAGCAAGATATTCTATCTTTTGATTGGGAATGGGAGAATTATCCCCTTGAAGAGTACAATTCCCCTAGGCTCTGTTTTGATAATATCGAGAGAGTGGAGAGTTTGGCTAGTAAAGAGTTCCACCATGAAGATGCTATTGAAGATCATTGGATGAACACAAAAAATGACTACGATGTCCACATAAGGGACTATTGTAGGATGACTTTGTATCTAGCAGAGAAGGCTCTCAAGTTGAACATCCCAAAGGAAATAAGGCTACAAGATTCTTGTGAGCTACTGGACCCCCTGTTCAACTTGGACAAAATAGGAGAAAGGCCCATCATGAATGCCAAGGTTGACAGGGAGGAGGGTGATGATATTAATCATCAGGCAAGGCATGTAGTCAAAATGATTAAGGATTTGATCAAGAAGCCTTTTCAACTTGATCCAATGCTTAACATTGTGGTCTTTCATGCTCAAGCCCACCCTGAGAAAGGTAGAGGGAAGAAAGTTACAATTCCTACCTTTGTGGCCCAATCCCCTATCAAGCCAAAGATGGTATACCAACTTGACCACCTAGTTGGATACTATCATCCTCCAGAGAGGAAGGGAAAGAACAAAAAGGAAGAGGACCTCCCCTCAGAGGATTCAAACTAAATAGGGTGAAGCACGAACACCTTCCCAGCAGCAAGGAGAGAGTGTACAATGGTCTGAGGATACTAGTGATTCCCAAGTCCAAGATGACCCTCAATTGCCTCCCTTTGTTCCTAGCCAATTAGAAGAGGGAGAGATTCAACAAGTTTCTATTCCTCCTTTGTAACAAGAGCTAGTGTCCTCTTCTTCCTTTACAAAAAAAAAGAGGATTAAAATTCGAATGAAGAAAAGGTAAAGTGTGACTAGGAGAATGGTGTCTTTCCCATCTATCCCTAAAACCATTCCAGAAGGTGAAGAGGAAGAAGAAGAGGAACAAGTGCCTTTCCAAAGAAGAACTAGGCTAGCTAGAGCCACAGAGAAAGAAAGGAAAAGAATTACCATGGGTGTGTCACCATCCACCCTAGCAAGACCCTTGGAAGTTTCTTCTTCAGAGAATGAAGTACAAAAATGGGTGGATGAGCAAGGTAAAGAAGGTGATGACATTTTCAAAATGTTAGATTTTGATTTTATGCCCATCAGAACAGAGCTAGTTGGGGATAAGATAAGGGATACCCCTATAGGTGAACCTCAATAAGAAGATTGGATGCAAATGCTGCCAAACTCATAGGGTCCCGATTTTACTCCCCCATCTCCACCACAAGTTAATGTGGTAGATAAAGGCTCAGTTACTCCTCTACCTCAAAGTTCAAAAGAGGAACAAATTCAAGAACTATCACAAGGGGAGGAACCAAAACAAATGACCATCAATGAAGTGTCAAAGGAGGGAAAAATGGTGGAATATTCTCAACCACGTTCCCAAGACACTGAGGTGCAAGCTCTAGGGTCTACAGAAATAGAGGCTACAAAAGAAGAGCCCTCACAGAGGGAAACAACTCTGAGGAGGAGCGATAAGGGAAAGGAGTTAGCAGAACATACTCCTTTGTCCTTGAGATGCAAGTCTTTAGCTGAGCACATCTGAAGATGGCTCCAAAAAGAAATAATGAGGAGTACTTGATCTCAATTTTGAGCTACTAAGGAAGACATTTTTTAGATTGTAGAGATTTTAAATAAGTCAGAGTCTCCATTGCATGAGGCAAGATCGTTGGCCTTCATTACCAATGCATGGAACCAAAAATTGTTTTCTCAAGTGGTCGTTCCTCTGAATAATACAGATGCAGAAAGCCTCAATCCCCAAGACTATCAAATCAAAGAGGTCATCCTTGGGAGACCTACATGGGATATAGCTCGATTGATGGTGACTATGGGAATTAAGGAAATCTTCAAAAGCATGGAATAGGAAGAGGTTGAAATCCAAGCACTTTGAAGGTAGAATGAGATCCTGAAAGGATATTTAATCGAAGTAGTTGGTCCTCTAGATCCTAAGTACCTTGAGGAGACATTGAATACCATTCTTAGGGAAGGGGGGAGTGTACAGTCAGATCCATTTTTGAAAGCCTATCAACAATGGCAGGAAAGTTTTGAGGATAAGGGAATTTTGATTATTACAGGAACCTAAAGTTGTTGCATGCTACACAGGAGAATGTAAATAAAATGGTAGTGATTTTGAAGCAAGACTTTAGCATCATGGATGAAGTAAGGGCCTGGAGCAAGAACTTATAAATTTTGCAGACAATAAAGGGATAGAGGTATAGGATTTTGGTAGATGTTTATACTGCTGAAGAGTTAGATTTGATTGATGATTAGATAGAGAAAATTGTAGATAGTAATAAAGTAATGGAAACATTACACACAGAGATTCATCAGCTCAAGGACCAAGCCCAAGAGCAAATTTTGGAAGCAGAAAAGCATTATAGCGATGCTTGTTTAGATATTTTTGAGGATGAAGAATAGGAGAAGTGATTACTTATAGAGGCAATGGTGGAGAATTTTAAGAAGATTTTTGTGGAAGCTGCTGATGACAAAGATATCTAGCAGGCCTTCAGGACTAAAGAAGCTTTGTTAGAATTGGATACCAAACTCGATGATTTTGCTGACACTTGAATTGAGGTAGAAAATTATAGGCAAAAGGTCAAGGATAAGTATGAGGCTTTGGATTTACTAGATGTGGCTAAAATTATTGATATTATAGAGAAATTCAAGGGCAAACATCCAAACATAGCCTTGGGGTGAAGAAGAACAAAACCCAGATGCCAGAATTTCAATTTTGACACTTCGTAAAATTTTGTGATTTTGGACCATTTTAAGGTGCACAACTCCAAAGGTACATAGCTTCACAGGTCTATAGCTCCGTAGGTGTACATTTTTGGAAGTTCTGCCAACATTTAACTATCAGTTCAAAGATAGAGCTTTCCATGCATCAAAAACACATTTTGATGGTAGTTTAACTCTAGCAAAGACTCTGTAAAGGATTAGCTTCCAATTTTTGCACTCCCAAACACTTGCACTTCAACTCAGAGCTTTCTCATTCTTTCTTCTCTCTTAATTCTTTGTTTCTTAACCTATAAAAAACTCATGCATCCAATTAATGAATAAAATGGATGGAGTCCTACTTAGCACCAATTAGATTGTAGTTTGTATATAATTAGTTTATTTTGTTAATTAAAATCATTTTTATTGCATGAAGATATCTCTCACTCTCAACTCAAATTGAGAAGATGATTTCTTATAAATACCCCATTGTAATATCTAATGATGGTTGTCATTATTTTGCAATAAAATTATGCTTTTGGTGCTCGTAGTTGAGTGTAGTAATTCTTTCCTGAATGTGTCATTGTTTTGTGAATTATATTCATGGAATTGTGATTGAGCCAAAGGTTTATTGCTTTGTTTCTGGTTGTACATTTCATTAGTTTTGGTATTTGTTATGGCATTGATGAATTCCATTGCATAACTAGCTTGAGAAGAAATCATCGAATTGTGCTTGCATAACGCTCCATCTCACATGAGCACACTTTTTGTGGCCTAATGATTTGATGAAGAGTGAAATATCATATGATCATTAAAGTTTCTCATTGACAATTGCATCAATGGAATTGAGGAAGCGCTACTTCTACTTTCATTGGTTACCTACCGATCTCTTGGAAAGCTTAACTCATAGACATGTTATTTTCTATAGCTTATGTCCATTAGGATTTCAATTCTATGTTATTTTCTTAAACTTCTTGTTACCTTATGTTGTTATTTGCTTTATTAACCCCATTGTTAGAATAGGATTTTATACTAGCTGCACTGTTAGATTGCAATCATAAAAAGCATAAAAATACAAAAACATAGTTCTTTTTTAGTATTATTTTTGAAACAATGTGCAGATTCTTCATTTTATCCGAAATCAAAACAAACTAGGAAAGGCCTCCTCATGAACATTCACATTTATCTTCAACTATGTAGATTATAGTAGGTCACAAGATTGCCCGAAACCTTATAGTCGATTCACAAAATCAACTTTTCAAGAGAGGAGTTTGCAAGAATTCCTAACGTTTAGCATCATGCATAACAACAACTCAATAGTAACCAAGTTGGAAAGAGTCTTTGAAGACACTTAGGAAGTTGGGAAGGGTAGTTTGCCTTAAAAGTGTTCTTGTTGGGAATCCACTAGCTTTTGGTGTGAGCACTTTGCATCATTTTGGATGCAAATTACATTAAAAAGAAATACATGAAATTTACTTAAAATATAAAGAAGAAAAACAAGATATATATTATGATTTAGCCAATAATGTCATACATGAACAAACATATCATATATTATGATAACCAATAATGTCATACATGAACAAACATATCATATATCATAATAACCAATAATTTCATAAGTCTAATAATATCATGCATGAAATATATGTCATAAATCAAATATAAAATGTCATATATGCATCAAATGTATGTCAAATATGTCCACTAACATAAAATCCAAGATATATGTCCACTAATGCCTATACATGTGTGTCTATCCCTATATCTTCTCCTTCCCATGAGGGGAAGGAAACAAATCCCTAGATGTCTTTGTTCATTGCATGGATGGAGATGATGGGTTCTTCCTCACACACTCACTCATCCTCTTTTTAGGCTCCTCTCTAATTGGAGCTAGTACAAAAAAAGTAGATATGATACAATTTACATGTAACATGAAACATGAAATAAGTATAATTAAATGAATTAAATTAACATGAAAAAAATGTACCTCTATGAAGCTTGTATCATGCCTAGGCTCAGAGTCCCTTGCAAATGTCCATGGTCCAGTAGAGAACTAATGCACATGGATTAAAAAAAAATTGTCAACCCTTCATATAATTACTAAATAAATATATGTATTAATTTAAATGATTAAATTGATACATACATCTCGACTCATCGACAGGACATAAAATGGGGTCGAGGAATCTGTACTAGGGCCATCAACACTCTTACCCTAAATTTTAAACAATGTCAAGACATGCTAATTAATTAGTCATTCACTATAGATACAAAATGTGATCAAATTAGTTTATTATAAATGTAATTTACCTATGTGTCAATGCTAAATGTGTCACTTAGGAACTCATCAGTGACTAGCCCAACCTCCATAGTGTCTCTAACATGACTGCCAAATGTGCATAAGGATCCACATTATGTGCACATGTGACTATGGTGCAAAGAAGGCTCCTCCTCAACTAATAGACTGGCACAATGAATGAGGGTTTGTATCAAAGCATTGATAGTCCCTAGAGTACTGGTCTCTACATGTTCCTTCACAACTTAAGAAATAATCATGTGCTCATCTTATGGCTTGACAATAGGCGTTCTAACTATATTAAAGTCACAATGTGCCCCCGACCTTTTAGATGACAACCCCCCACCTCTACGCTGAGAATCTAACATATCAAAATAATTGGGGATCTCCCCAAGGAAAAATTCACAATATAATTTATTTAAGAAATGCATTGGAGCTTCATGATTATTGTAGGGAGGGGCATCAAAGACCATCCACCATCTATCCCAAAATTTATTTCTAATATCATCATGTATGCACCAATGGATGGGGAATATTTTAGTTGTATGTTTAACAATGTCTTGTTCTCCAAGCTTTTAAACAATGCACATATGCTACCTTTTGTTATGTCCTTTTTTGTTGCATCTTTATAAAAAAAAAAAAAAATTAATATCTTCTTTTTTCTTCTCTCTTAACAAGCTAAATATCTAACTGACCACTAACAGAAGCTAGATGGATCATAATGGACTCCCTCATAGGATTATTTTTCCAACAAGCTTTCAATGTATGAATAATTACTTCTAATTTATTTTTCCCTATTTCTATTTCATTCATTATATTGTCTTAGGTGCCAAGAGGAGGTCTTTCAATCGATTGAGGTTACAAAATTCATTGTTCTTTTTGTGGAGGTTTTTTATTTTGATCTTGTGGAGGGGTTTGATTTTGATCTTATAGAGGGCTTTCATTTTTCTTTTGTTGATCAGGCTGGGGATTTGGTGGTTGATTATTCACATTTTGTGATAAGAAACCAATTGTATTTTAAATAAATAAAGAACTTTGAAGTAAAATTGTAAAAACATAATAAAAAGTGCAAAAACATATAAAACAATGCAAAAACATACAAAAAAATGCAAAAAGAAGAATAGAAAACATACTTGATGATCTTGATCTTGATCTCCAGCAATAAGGAGTCATTTTGAGAAGGAGAATGAGCAAATTCTTCAAATTCTACAAATTGTGTGCATGTTGTTGAGGGGAAAGAAGAAACCAACCAAAGAAATAAGGAAAAATGGAATAGGTTGTAGACTTGCATCCCATTTATAGAGTTCTTAAAAAGCATGTGTACACTATAGCATGCACACGCTTTGGCTTGGGCTCCACAAGCCCAACCCAAAGCACATGTGCACTTTTAGAAATTTATAAATTTGAGTTGTGTGTCATTTTTTTGGCACTACAACTTGGTGCATTCACCCCATGATTTATCTTTTTGGTCAAACTTAGTCAAACTAGGGCATAATATTCAATGCTCAGTGGTTAACCTTTGGTTTTCATCACTTATTTGTTATCATAGATATTATCTTATCCCAATTTGATCAAATCTATTTTATTTTTTCCTCTTTTCTATATCATTTTGATTTTGATCCTGACGAGGCAAGAATACTCTAAACTATCTAATCTATCTACTTTGGACTTGTCAGATTTCATCTCTAATTTTGATTTGTCTGAACTTGATCTATCTACTTAATTTTGGCTACTTATCTTCAACATGTGTCCATCTCAGTGTTTTGGGTGTTGACAATATCTTATCTATTTCTCTCCTAATGTTTAGTTCCACTACTTATTGACTATTCAACAAGGATCATCTATCTCTCTAGGTTTTGTTCGATTAGGTTCAGAGCATAATCTATCTATTATCCTAATATCTTTATTGTTTGACTTAATTTGTTCCTATATTGATCATACATTAATCAAGGTGGGGAAAATGTAATCACCCAAGAATGGTCCTCTAAACTATGAGCCCCCTTTCTACCTATCACTTATCTTTGATCAAATCTTCACTTTACTATTCATTGAATCATATGCTATGGTTTGACCACTTTATTCAAAGTATTTTATTTAATTGAAAGAGCTTGTCCCATTTTAATTAAATAAAAACACCAAAGTATCTTTATTCCTAAGTGTGCACATGAAAAGGCATTTTCTTGTTTTAAAAATAGAAGAAAATGTTTTTTTTCTACACATGAGGGGAACACTTTTCTATATTGTAAGAATTTGTCTTAGGGAAAAATCACCCAAGATCAAGAAGCTCAAGCACTATCACAATATGGACCAATAAAGTATGATCAAAATAACAATATGAAATTGAATTGATGTACAAGTACACTAGAAGTGCCTATATATAAATGCCTCTAGAATGACTAGGAGTTAGCAAAATGATAAGCCTCACAACTAAGCACATGTCCACCAAGAGTGGATTATCCTCCATTGAGCACAGGAGTTAGTGTGATGATGAGAGGATAAACTTACATAGGTGTGTCACATAAAATTATGTTGTAGAAACCATGTGCTTTATTAGAGTGCAAACAAGTGTGTTGCCTACATGACAACTCAGTTGATTATGTAAACTCCAATGTTGTAGACACCATGTGCTAAAATAGAGTTACTAACTCTTGTGTTGTCTATAAGACAACTCATATGAGTATGCATACTCCTAGGTTTCTAACTAATAAATAATAAAATAATGCATTAACCTACGTAAACTTAAGTAAAGTGTAAATAGTGATTAATTATTTACACTAACATATATGAGAGGAATATTTATTTTTTAAACAACTTTAGGTATCCTCCACACATATTTTTCCTCTTAAACATATATGCTAATCTTGTTTAGTTAAGATTCTTATGCACAAAGCTAACATGGGACTCATTATTCACCCTTGATTTTACCTCTTAAAATCTCTATTATTTATTTCTCTTTAAAAGGAGGCTCTCTCCTCATTCTCTCATCTTAGATAGTTCTTACTTGCATTTTCATTGCATACTTTAATTCTTGGATATTGGCACTCTTGCCTCTACTCCTTTGAATCTCTCATTCTATGGTACACCATGCAAGATTTTCCTAACTAGGTTCATTTGAGAGTCACCACACTATCTTTAGACTCTTACACAACATAGAAAGAGAGACATAGGTCACCTCTTGAGATTTTATTCATCATGGGTATTGTTGGGCATAATGGTCTACAGAAGTGTACACATTTCATACACACAATTATCATTCATGTAAGTTTTCTAAATCTTTAATATTGACAATGAAGGAGGAATAAATCTATGTGGAATGGGTTAAGACAAATATAAGGGAGTGAAAGATGACATAGTGTTAGTAGAAAGTTATTTAATTCAAGGACTTTATTTTCAACTATCTTTTACTAAACATAGTACTTTAAGGAAAATAATTCTCTTTCCCTAATTAATGATACTGTGCATATCATGCCACAAATATCACACATGCATTACACCTTTTTAAAAGTTTCTAATCCCTTTCAACAACTCCATTTGAGCATTTTCTTGTTGTGGGATCTTTAGTACCCATAATCTTTGTGATATTCTACAAAAAAAAAAACCTTTTGTGCATTAGTGAATATCCATAGCACATGCAAGGAAAGAAGAATGTAGAAAAAAAAATAGAAATTGGTTTTATACTTGCCAATCACAACCACTTGAAATATTTGTCTTTGTCAAAAGTTCATAAACTATACCTACTATACCTTGTACTCTATCAGTTATAACCCCTATATATAACTTTTCCCTATAGGTTGTCAAAAGATATGAGAGATGCATAGGTATTCCTTCATCTTACATGCTCCCAATAATGATAAAAGTTAAGAAATACTTTTTTTTCTATTCATATAGTTCTCACCTACTACAGATAAGCATCAAGGCACATGACTTTTTAAGTTGGGTGAAAACTCTTCAACATGCCTTACATGTGGTATGTCCTTGTGCAACCAATAGTGATAAAATGGTATGATACATATTTTCCAAATAAGTATAGGTGTTTGCACCTTCCTTGCATTTTTTCTTGCATTGATAAGTGTGATGCATAAAATATTTTGAAAAAGACTAATCGCTTTTTAGAGATCATTGCCTCCATCCCCAAGAATGGTATCCCTAACACACACCAACTATAAAGCCTTTCTGCACAAATGGTGATCCCAACACCTTCTTTGTGATAGTAGCTCCTTCTCTTGAATAGAAATGTGCAAAGCTTTTGGTCTGGACAATAGAAATGTGCCATCATTAATCTTAGTTAGAGAAATGGTAAAAGTAGATCATCTTTTGCTCCTAAAATTTGGAAATAATATGGTTAATTACATTAACATAACAAAATCAAAATGGAAAATTTTAATTGGTTGTAGTGAAGAAGATTAATTGTAGTTCATGCTCTAGCCCTTTACAAGAATTCTCTCCCAGATTTGGAGCTAACACAATGAAGATGTACTATAAATAAAAAAATCTAAATGAACTATTAGTACCACACCTATTTCATTAGTAGAAAAATTGTTTGAAACACTTGTAATTAGATTGTAGTATAGTTTCATTAAAATATTATATTATAATATCTCATGTAGATTCAACTTTCTATGAGTGTTTTTTTTTACTGGGGTTTCCTTTTATGATTGTGTGCTTGATTTAGAAAGTTTTATTCAAAATTTGACTACGTAAAAGTATACAAATTTATATTACATTGTGTTCCTTGTTTTATTTCATCATCTTTAAAATATGAGTGTATTATAATGTACTCTAATTATAGCTTCACAAGTCTCAAATTTGTGACTATTGAAATGGGACATTTATGCATAATAACACATATATTTTCTTTGTTGTGCCAAAAGATAGTTATGACCAATTTTTTATTCATCTTTATGCATAGGTCATATTACTTTAAATAGCTTATAGATAAATAAACTAGGCATATGTATATGTATAGTGCCTCTCATGTTTCTAGTATGTACCTTGTTATATTTTGATCTGAGAGATTCTTTACTACTCATGTTATTTTACATTTGAGATGACCTGATCATCAAATGTTATACTTTGATTTCTAGTATCATAGATGTTAGTTTACTATACTATTCAGTTGATCATATTTGTACAATGATGCTTTTTTGAGATGATACTATGTTTTATGATGATATATGGTCATTCTATGTTTGGAGATATCCTCTGATTACTTTTATATTTTGGACTTGTCAAACATTTACTTCATTCTCTCTTTGTGATGCTTTATGTCAAAGTGAGTGATGTAAATGGATTATTTTAGTACAATTGAATCAATGGTTAAATTAGGTGATTTAATGCATTTAATTCTTAGACTATATTATTATATGCAATTACACTCGATCATGTGGTTTAGTGTGAAGGATTTATGTACTTGGCAGTGGCACATGGAGTTGGTGATTCAGTTGTTCATATTTAGCCAATGTGGTCCTTGTATGGTCAACATGTCCTATTTAATTATTTAAATTAAACCCTCTGGTGATTTAATGAATCCAAACTGATTTGCATTATGTGATTAGACCCATGAGCATATCTATGCATTTAGAGGTTCGCATTTGTCGCGAAAGTTATGAAGGAATTCTATGATTTTTGGTTTAAGGGAATTTTGGGCTTTATCTTATTTTATTTAATTCTTGACATATTTTCCATAGTTGAATTCCAATTACTTGGAATAGCCTTTTTTTTTTTGGGTTGACTAAGGATTTAGCTAGGTCACCTACTTAATAACCCTAATCCTATATTCACTCAAAAAGTGAATATATATCCAAAAATGAATTTTATTCCTTACTTATCACTTTTGGAAAAAGAAATTTGAGAGAATTTTCAAATCCTCTTTTGTAGGATTATTTTTCTAGTTATTGTAGGAGCTACAATCGTGGATCATCGCGAGATTGGTCTTGTTGGATCCAGCTCGTGGAGATCTTGGATTGTCGTAACTTTCAATAGTTTTTACCAAGTTTTTATTTTAATGTGCAGATTCTCATTTTTTCCCTTTTGGCTATTAGGTAGGGCTCTCCTATTTTTCTATTTCATCTCTATTTTTACTTCTAATTTTGGTAGTTGTTTGTTACAAGGTTGATAACTAGTGTTCCCCTCCATTTCTATGTGTTGCCTCTTCCCGTTTGGGTGGGTAGGAGTATTTCCCTACTTTTCGAGATGGGGGTTTTGGGTTTTGCACCATTATGCTGGTCATTTTTTCATACAAGGTTCAAACCTAATTTTAATTGGATTTTTGTGGCTCATTTACCCAAGCATAGAATGGGTTTTTTTTTTTTTGATGTCGTCAACATTGGGTTTTTAAAGTTTTTGCGTCGATTTGTGTGCCACCCAGTTTTCTCAAGTTTTATTGGCATGGTGTTGGTCGTGGATTTAGATTAACTGAAGGATGTCAATCATAACACTATTGCATTTTTATGTTTGCATTGGGATGTTTGTTGCATTTGTACTCCTAATCTTGTGTTTGGTTGAGTGTTATTTTGCTTGTGTTCTCATCTAGCCCTTGTTTGTATGATCTTTGTGTTGTTGGTGTGCCACACAAGAGCATGTCCATGTGCATTTGTTAGGTGCTTACGAGGCCCAACCTCCCAGTTGTCATCGGTGGAGTTATGTTCATTGGGGTTGGGTTTGGAATATGCATTGCCTATGGAACTCATCATGTGATGAGTATGGGTATGTAGGTAAGAGTGTGGAGGGGCTTCTCTCGTTATCTCGGTTACCCCCTGAAAAGATAGCATAATGAAGTTTCTAAATAAGTGATATCTAAATAAATTACTGGGTAATAAATCTAAGATAATTAAAATGTGAGTATTCAATGGTGATCTAAGAATACGAGCTTCATAGTATATCTAACAGCATGTGTTTATATGGCATTTGATTGAGGGCATGGTGTGATGGCCTCCTTGGGCAGTGTTTTTGCACGATAGTTAGCTTCGGCTTCATGATGCCAAGAGACTTACTCTCCACTAGAGTCTCTACATAGTTGAACCATAGAGTGTCTAACCAGAACCTGTTGTAATTGCATTATCTCATCAGCTTGGTTTCAATCCTCTTTATTGTCTGGCATGAGTGTTAGCCATGAATGTTTTTTTTATGTGTGTTTGTGATTGGATCATTATCTCCATCAGCATGGCGGAAGTAGGCCTATCGGTTCCATGTGGTTGGGTGGAGTAACTACCTATACACTGTTGGGGACCGATGTACAGAGATGGTCTATTTCTAGTTAAGACCGATGCTTGATGTTTCACTTGGTATATTTGGGTTTCTAGAGTATGTTTCCTTGTGAGTTATGCTTTAATTGGAATGCTTGGATATCATGTTTAGATGATGTTAGTTTCATTTGATACATCTCTTTATTATGATATTATAGCATATGGTGAGATGATGTGATTCACTACTAGTTACAGTATCTATGCTTTAATGGATTAGCATGTTAGATCTTTTTGTTCTTATGATGTTACTCACATTATAGTAGTAACTCCCTCATAAGACAAGTTTGACTATCTTGTTGGCATTTTGGGATGTTATGTGCGGGGGATGGCTAGGATGTATGTAGTCTCATGATACCATTACAGTTAGGGGGAACTGAGCACGAGTTTTAGTTTTTTTGGTGTTTAATTGTTTATGTTTTCCTTCATATGATAATTGGTTTATGAGCTATGTACATTGCGATGTTTCTTTCTGCATGTTCCTTCATATGCTATTATGGATTAGATGGATTGATTTCCTCTCCTTCCTATTGCATGGTTTTATGTATTTCCTACATTCAAGTGTCCAAGCATTGCTTTAGTGGATCTGATACTCCCCAGTGTAGAGGAACTATTTTACTTTTCACTCCATCATTTGTGTTTCTTTTTGTTGTTGTCATACATTGCGCCAAAGAAGGGTTCCCTCACATGAGAATGCAAAGTATTGCAAGCACTAGATTGTACTCTGTCATGTGAGATATGGTATTCATTCACATAGGGCCAAGCATTCTCTCGTGCAAGCCTTGGTCGTTGGGCTAAGAGATTTTTTGGCCAACCTTGTTCTTTCCTTGCACGATAATTGTGTTTCCTCACACGAGAATTGTATTTCTCATGCATAGTGATGCACTTCCTCGTGTGAGTCTAGAAGCTTGTATTTCCTTGTGTGAAAAGCAGTGGGTATCTTCGCTAGTTTTTAGAAAATGTGTTTAGTTGTTCTAAGTACCCTTTAGTGTTGCACACTTTTCTAGACTTTGACAGATCAAAGATTCTAGGTTATGTAGTTATCTCTTTTCTCATAGTCAGTTTGAGCATGTTAGTAGGTAGTAATGCTTGGAGATCATTGGATGTTTGGATCGGGTGGTTAAGTATTCTATTTTGATCTTTGTGATCTTTAGCATGTTGACTATTGTGTGCATCCATGCTTGTTTAAAAAAAAATTGTTTGGCTCTTATCTATCCCTGTTTTAAGGATCTAGGGGTGGGACATTACAATATGTATATGTATATGTATGTGTGTGTGTGTGTGTGTGTGTATATACACACACATGTATATGTATATGTATATGTATATGTATATGTATACATATGCATACATATACATATATGTATACATATGCATACATATATGTGTGTGGATGTATGTGCATGTGTGTGTATAATTATAATGTACACTATATTTCTTTTCATCATCTTACCATATTAATAAATATTTACATCCTTTACTAAAATCTTTTTATTGTGTAGATTTAACACAAACTGCAATGTGAAAATATTTTAGAGAAACTGCAATGTGAATAGTCATTTATTTTTTATGATTTAATTTAAATAATAATCTATTTACTAGTCAAACAATTAGTCTTACAAAGAGAGATAATACTAGTCAAACAATCGGTCTTACAATTATCTTAGTGAGAACCTATATGTGGACAAGTTGAAATACCTAAATAAATCTTACCTAATAATAATTATAATATTTTTATGGCCAATTTGACTATTCTAATGAAGTAAAAAGGAAATGGAAATGCAACACTATCTATGAAACACTTGAGTAGAAGCAATATCAATTAGACAACTCATAAGAATGTCAAACACAATCTCTGTGAGAGGGCCAAAGAGGAAACTGCATGACCTGCATTAAATAGCGTATGTGTGTCATCAACATAGTAAAATGTATTTCTAACAAAGAAGAATGAACATTTTTTTTAACATGTTATAAATAATATATACTAACATATTGTGAGTATGATCCTAAAATTAAACGTGCTTAATAACTCACAACATTATGTAGAAGATTACGTAATTCAAGAACTCACTATGATGGTTCCAGTTGTTTCTGCCATGGTTCAAGGTCCTCTTATTTTTGTTGATGGTGTCTACTCCTTTCCTTGGTCCTTGCAATGTTGTATCCACTCTTCCTATTGGTGTTTCAATGGGGATGTGTCTTCCTCAGTCGTCTCTTTCTTGGAGGTTCCTCTTTCTCATATGGTTTTGGTTGCAACTTTTGTTGGTGTGGCTATCCCTATGGTTGCTAAGATTTGAACTCTGCAAGCATGTATATTCCATCTCTAAATTAGTATGTTGTGACAAGGGTCATTGAACAAAACATATATCAAACTAATATTCAATAGAGGTTAACTAAAATTAGATCACAAAAATTAATTAGAATGCAGTACTCTTATTTTAGTACTTAACCAATGGAGAAAGTGGTATCAATTATTGTCATTGCACGAAAAGACCAACCTATTAATGCCCAATACAAAAAATAGTCTTATAGATCCATAGGAGGCAATTAAGCCATGTTGCAAATCCTACAAGGGACACTGGCCCACTACCAACATTTCTACCCATCTCCTTCAATGAGATGGAATATTTTAGTGGCACATGTATTGAGGAAATTTGCAGTTGTAAAGCCAAGCTATTCAATCAAAATCTATAAAATTGGGCATGCGGGGTGAGGTTCAAATGGTAAGCATATTAATGAATGATAGAGAAATAAAAACATATCATGGTGTAGATAGATTAAAGGCCATAAAATACATGATTTTTTCTTAGGGGATAGATGACACCCACAAACATAGGAAATCTATGTAAACCTGGAAGAGCTATTTTGGCAGATGAAGTTAGTATAATATTTTACAAATCTAAAACATCTATTACATGACATTGAGGAGGAAAAATTTAATAAGAAATACAAATTGCTTCCATTATTTTAAGCAAGTAAAATTTTCTTATGTAGATTATGGTTGATACTAAGTGAAGCAATCTATAAACATAGGCTTGGACTATAACCCGATGCACCATATCAGACCTACATTGATAAAAGAAGTGACTATGTTTTTATTATTTATTCCAAAAATTTATTTTTATATAACTATAGTGGAACTAAACCATGCTTCAGTCTCATCCTCTTCTTTGAAGAACTGTCCCTATTTTTTCAAGATCTTTTTCATCCTCAAGATAACACTCTCTTCCATATTTGTCACAACCTCCTCCATTTTTATTCACAACCAAAGAATTTTCAAAATCTACATAGGAAAATGGTGGGACTATTTCCCATTCTCTTGAGTTGGATAAATAAGAGGCTCAATAACCCCTGCAAAAGGTAGAATTTAATGATGTCTTGGAGAAAATTGAGGTCTTGATGGATACAAAAGAAATCCTCTCAGAGAACAATAATCATTATCATCATTCACCCAACATGAATCTTGGGTTAAATCTATCTATTTTATCTACGATTGCTCTATTAAGCTCAATGGAGTGAGGAGATCAATAGTTGGCTTTCCCAAAGATTATCATCAAAATCATAAGAGAAGAATGTGTTCATGTCAGTTTTGTACCACTACATAACATATAGGAATTGAATACTTGATATGGAATATCAAACACTCAATCCCTCTTTTGAAAAGTAAATAGTCATGAAGACATGAGAAAAACTCTAATGTTCCTTACACTTGTGGATACTAACTTAGTTATATTAATGTGATTTATTGGTTAATCATGTAGGAGGCCTTACGTTGTTTATTCAAGGATTGTTGAACTCTCTTTGTAATGGTGATGATGATGGAGGGTGTGTCTACCAATGATGTTTCTCCTTTTCTAACTTTCTTCTTCAAAACTCCAACTACTAAACTACTTGATGTTCTACTCCTACTCCTATGAATGGAAAGATTAGCTAATGGATAGGGATCAAATTTGATGAAAGCTTACCAATGACTCTATCTCCATAGATGCAATGATTCAAGGGAAAAAGATTAGATTACCATGCAAGGCTTCTTAACCAGCCGCTAGGATGCCAGTGGCCTAGTTTATAGATCCCTATCAAACACCTACTAATATCACCATACAACTATCTGTCTACTCTTACTATTAACAACTTTCTTGAAATAAAATCTACTTTAACAACTTCAATGAAATTTAACTCTAACTAGTGATAGTAGAAACCATGCAATAACACCAAGTGTTCTTATCACCATACAAGTCACAAAAATGATAAGAGAAGCAATTTTGGTATTATATTAAGCCACAATTTTCTTCAGCCCTTTACAAATGAGAGAAAATGGCCTTATATAGGGACCAAAATTACAACCAACAGTAGAGATTAAGAGGCAAAATTAATGATCTAGATTAGATCCCAAAAACACTAATTAGGGTTGCCACCCCATCGTCCAATGAGAAGATGCCACCTCATTAATGAACTAATGAAATAAAATAAAAAATGGTAACAGATGAGAAGGCACCAAAATGATAGCCAATTAGAATCAAACACCTATCCTACCCAAGAAGAAGGAGAAATTTCCACTTGGGCTTACATCAAATGACCTTCTAATATAATTCTACCCTTTCCTTTCATCTTTTTAGCCAAGGAAATGAACTTGGCTAGCCTTTCATTGACTTCCTTCATAGGAGGGAAAAGAATGTGCTTCATCTTGAGCTTAGCTGAATTCATCATGTTTCTCACTACTTGCAATGTCTTCTTATGATTATTCTCATATTCTTTTTCATATCTAATAAAGGTACTAAGGGAGGCAAGGGCGCCCAAATACTTCTTCTTGATGGCAGCCTTCCCCAACTCATCCAATCTTGATCCAATCTCTATCTCATTGATGCTCTCCTCTTTGATATCTTCAAAATCAAGTGCAATCCCAACATCATTCATCATGGTTGAAATGAAAGTGTCAACGTGTGGGCTGTGTTGTGCAATCTCATTTCGTATCTCTTCAAGTATCCTCAATTTGATGGTTAAGGAAACAAACCAAGACTCCACCTTACTCATTCCTCCTTTGTCTACCAACTTGGCCTGTTCCAAATATCTCTTTGGTAGCTTGATAAATGTTTGTATCCTGGGAATGGCTAAGTCCTTGACTGGAAGGAAATCCTTCCACTCCCCTTCAAATGTTCTAAATTTGTCTTTATAAGACATCAATGACCTGAATGTCAAGATAAAGGAAGGCAATAAATTTTGTCCATCTTGAATTATATCATGGATCCAATCCCTAACTTTGTGCAGCTAAGCAGATATTGTTTCTATGTTGCTCCCACTATCTTGAGGAAGGATTTCCTAATGCAACTATTAGATAGGCTGGCAATCTTTCCAATACCTGTTTTTACCCTCCAACTTTACAATCCTTTTGTTTTCCTTCCTCAATATTTCTCTAATTGAAACCATGACTTCCTAGATCTCCTCATGTTCCATGTCATTTGTGATTCTTCCCAAGTTATGGTCTAGCATCTCATATTCCTAAGCTACAATCTAATCCACTACCTTGCTAACCTTTGGTATGGTAATCTAAACTTTTCGGTGACCCTCATCATTGCTCCTGATTACCTTTGCCACTATTTTTTCAATTTGTTTCTATTTATCGCTCTCAAACTTTTCCACTAACCCTTGAATATCTCTAGTTGTTCAGACAATCACCACCTTGCCTCTTGGCATAAGCATTTTCCTAAACCATAGTGGTGTAGTGCATCTCCCCAAATTTGAATTTAACTTGACTAGCAAAGCATCATCAAAAGCCTCAAGTGCCTAGCTTATTTCCTCAATATAAATTAGACTATCCTCTTCTTTAGTAGTGACTATTGTATCATCTCCATGTTTGTTTTCCAAGAGAGGAGAGTACTCAGTACTATTACTGTAACCACTTGATTCTATATCAGAGCTCACCTTTAAGTTTCATCATTTTGTCATAATGCTCAAGTTGTCTAGCCAACTCCATCAAAACTATCTTGTTAGGTGGGTACCTTGGAAGTCTCTTGGTACAAACTATACTTCCTACCATTCTAATATATGTGAATCGTGGAAATTGGATGAACCAACTCCCATACTTCTTAATTTTTACTTTCGCTTCCATTGAGAGTCTCCTAGCTGGTGGCCCTTGAAATATCCTTATTGTCTTCATGGAAAAGGCATCATAAAACATCTTATAATCTTTAGTGTTGTGAAAATGAAGCTATGGATAGCACTCATGCACCAAACATTGCCCCAGCCCATTGCCAATCACTCCTACGGCCTTAAGTCCAAGATTTTCATATAGTCTCACAATCAGATAGAAAAGATAGGACCCCATGTAGAATTGTTTTTGATTTTGCACTATCCTAAGTTGCAACTCTAAATTTTCACTCATAATCCTAGCACAATCAAATTTTCTCTTTCCATTTTCAATTCCATCAATAAAGTAGTACATCTACTTTTTGAATTGTGTACCTTGAGCTACGTCCATGATTGGACTGAGAATCATAATAAGATCGTCATACTTTGATTTGAAATCTGACTTGGTGAGCTTTGATGACCTAGTAACTCCCTTCTTGCCTTCATGTAACTAATTCTACTTTAGATGAGTGAAGTAAGCCTCCTAATTGTCTTGAAGTAACTTGGTTGCTAGATCCATCATTACCACTGCCATGTCTTTATACTGGGGAATATTAAAATACTTCTTCAACCACTTTTCTATTGATGTTAACCAACACTCTATTCCCTTCATCAAAAATAATGGACTTGGTAAAAATATCAAACCAAGATGCACATTCCATTACCTATTCTGGACGAGGCAATGCACGAGGGAAAGCTGTCGTGTGTACAATTTTGCTCTTGTAGATCTTCTTCACCATGGGGGATTGTCCTTCCTTCAATCTGTCCTTCAACTATATCATGTTTACTGTACCAATATTGGTATCACTTATTCGCCTCACTTTTGAGAAGAATATGGTCTTAGGTATCATGTCCTTCTTGTCTTTTTGGTATCCATTCCCTTTGGGTTCTTTCCTGCACTAACATCTACCATCCTAAACACTTATTTCTTCCTCTTCATTCTAAATGATATGAACTGCACTTATCGATCTCCAACCTTCTTTCTATTGATGGAATCTAGCTTATTTCTACCTCTCCAAGTCCTATCTCTACACTTATCAATCTCCAACCTTCTTTCCTAGTGGTGGGACTATCACTTATTTCTACCTTTTCTTTACCTTAGGATGAACTACACTTATCAATCTCCAAACTTCAATCCTAGGGTGGTCTAACTTATTTTTGCCTCTCCAAGTGTCCTGTCATGAAATCTACACTTATATATCCCAACTTCAGCCTATCAATGGAAATGATGAAGTGGTGGATGAAAAGTGCAAGAAGAAGATAAGGGAAACGAACCAAGCAAGAACAAGGAATAGAATCTGCCTTTAAAACCAATCTTCGCCAATAATAATGAATAGAATTTTACCTTAAATTTGTCTTTACCAATAATCGAGCCTCCTTCATGTTTGGATCAGAGCTCAAAAATTTTAATCCTCCTTGCAAATATTGATGCCCTAGCAAAAATTAGAATTTTGACTTCCTTGCAATCACATTGTCCTTTCACCAAATAAAATTGCCAAATTCTGGAAGAGAAATCGCTAACAAAGATGGAGAAATTAGACTTCAAATCAACTATGCAAGTATGAGAACCCTTTTTGCACAACCATTGGTCTCATTTTTTATTTGGGTTGTTTGGGACAACTTGGCAAAAAAGAATTTGATGTGGCATCATAATTGATGATGTGGACTTGAAACCTTAGTTATAAGCAGATGACTTGCCAAGAAAGTTGTTGTAAAAAATTGGATTTCTTATAAAATTCCCACATAGGATTTTGATAAGCACAAATTAGGGTGCTCAAGTACCTAATCTTCTCCCCTAGAGCATGCTCATTAGGCCTCTTTATTCGACCAAGGAAACCCACTTGTGGATTCTCACACACTAGTAGAATTGGAGAACCTATAATAGAGCAAGAAAAATAATTAGCACATAAAAGGATAACTTACAACATAAAAATTAGTTCACCTAGTCCCAATTTATAGGGGAAAAAAATCCAACCCTCCTAGATATTCAACATTACTCATTAACACTTCTTCCATAGGTTGACATGTTTAATTTTAAAAGTAAAACGAATTCCTATGACCTATCTCACATTAATTAAACATTAGAGATCACTTAAGGATGCCATCCATAGTATATAAATTATAATTACAAATACCAAAATTCTCCTACATGTCTCCAACTCTCACTAAATATGGTTCATTACCTAAATAGTATAATTAAGGAATCATAAATTATAAGTAGGGTTACATTGTGCATGCAATCAGATATGATATTTAGTGTGAAGTATGTATATGCATACCATTGATATCATCTTAATACTAATATTTGTGTTATTTGTTTGGCAACCATTTTTGTGTCAAGGTCATTTAAGGACCAAGGTGGTTGTCAAGCAATTGTGTAGAGTAGTAGCATTTAAGGATGACTATCTGTGAGATTTGGATGTGGTTATAAATAATGTCAGAAAAGCCATGAAGACTCCAAGTCTATTTGACTACTTCAATCATCGTGGAGATATTTTAAAATGGCCAACACTCACCCGGCATAACCAAGATTCATTAAACTGTAGAATTATTGAGATATTAAGAACTGTGGAATTTCTATAAAAATATGTGGGTTTGAAAATAATTTATGACCATTATTGGCAGGTAAGGTACAAAAGAGATGATGGACTTGATGAAGAGGAGGATGCCTTTGAGAATTTTGGATCAGTGTTTCATGAAGAGGAGCTAAACAAGTGAGGCAAAGCATCAAAGTTCCTACCAATAGTAAATGAAAATGAAAATGGAAAGAAATAATTAAAGGAGATATGGAATGAGTGTTTAGAAAGGGTGAAAATAAATGTTTTAGGTAAATGTAGATAGAGGGGGAGATAAAATATTTATATTTATATAGATGGTAGAGATGTAATGAATGTGAGACTTGGAGAGAGAATTAAAATAGCTGTTGAAATCAAACATTTGTTAAAATATACCATTTGTGGCATGACATGTTATGTTACTCTTACCATAGATATTGTAATAATTCTTTAAATACCTGTAAGAAGATGCAATGAACTAAATAAAATCCAAGAATTATAGAAATTAAGTTAAGAGTAAGAAAGAAGGTTTTTTTTTAAAGGTAAATCTAATTTATGCATTATTCTCAAACTTGAGTTTGACAAACTAATGAAATCTCTAATTAGTTGACTTGCCTACAATATTTGTCACCTAAGGATAGAGAGAACCATGATGACAGTTTTTTACATCTAATAAGAACATAAATTATATGAATGAAAAAATATTTTTTAAGAAAATTGGACTGAATTCATTTGATCTAAATTTTATTTCAAATCAAGATGTGGTTAACTTAAATACTCTAAAGTATGAGAGATTGACCTGACATTTAACATAGGAGCAACTATAAGATAGTATGGAGCTAAGGTTCTAGTAGTTACCCTTTGTAATTATCCTAGTTATCATGAGAGAAATAAACATATAAGCCAATATTACAAAAATAGAATGTAAGTTACTTTTATAAGACTCAGGATGTACATATGTGATTCATTTTGATGCTCTATCATGGTGCACATTTTGGGGGAGTATATAAGGTGGCTTGAGCCATTCCACCCAGCCCAGCCCAAAAGCATGGAATGATACACTTCATCTAGCCTTACATCCCCATTTGGGGGTCTCTCTATTGGCCTGGCTTCATAGTTATTGTACACCTTTATATGTATGATGTCTCCCCTTCATAGCATTAATGTCAATAGCGCTTCTAGATATTCATTCTATGCTACTGTGAAAGAGTCATTTTGTTCTTTCTTTATCAAATGATAGATGAATCTTTCTTATGACAATATGCATCTTCATATTTTTGTTGGCTTTTAGGAGCTTTCTCAAGGCTCATTCTCTAAAACATTCTTTGACACCAACCTACTTCCTCGACCATTCTACAGAGCTAACCTTTGCATTATTGAGAAAACCCCTTAATTTCATAACAATAAATTTTAGGGTATTATAATGTTGGGGCTTTAGTGGTTCTTTTAAATTTTAATTTGTACATGTGATGACTTTTCCTTTGGAAAAAAACATGTGAAAAACTCCACCTTTGATTCTCTTACAATTTTTTTTTTTACACTTGTTATTTCTTTCTAGTGATGGAGAGTTTCTGAAGCACAACTTCATATACTTGTACTGAATCTTAACATGCATGGCATTGCCTTCAATATGTGCAGTCTACACTTGCAGATGCCATCTTTTAGAGCTATTGGCTGGGAACATTTTATTCTCATGTGTATTGTATGCTTGCTTGAATCAATCCATAACTTTGAACAATATTTTAACCAAGGATCTCCAATTAGAGTTTCCCTCTGGTAGTTCCAATTTTCCTTTGATGTTATCAATTATATGAACTAGTAATATGCACTATGCATTCCTATGCTTATGAGCAAATAGAACTGCAATTAAATTTGATGAATGATGAATAAAAATTTTCTATGATCCTAATCCACAAGTCATAGTTGATGTATGTTTATGTTTCAACTTCTATAATATTGTTTTAGAGAAGGAAAATGACACGAGCAAATAAGATAAATATGTAATTAAATAGAATAAATATATAATTTTTTAGTTTTGTAGACCATGTTACTATCTTGGCTCACAAGGAGCTTGTCACACCTGAGATATGAGCTTTTAGCTTAAGAAACAAAGAGTTCAAGCAATTTTGAAGGATGTGTGTCTTTCCATATTTACCAATTTCTCCCCATATTTCACAAAGATATATAATGTGAAAACCCTATCATCAAATAACTTTTCTAGAAGAATAATCTTATAACTAAGACTAATGAAAGAGGCATTAAAATCTACAGAATCGTAATGTCTCATAACTAAGACCACTTAAAGAGGCTTTAAAATTTATAGAATTGTAATGATTGCTAACCTTGGGGTCCTTGAGTTGATCATCTCCAGCCTCTAGATTCATGTTGGCAGCACTGATATGGAAATTAGGCTGGTAGTACTATATCATATTCTTATTCTTTGATTAATTACTTCATTTTGATGATAGAAGAAAAATGTGATAAATATATATATATATATATATATATATATATATATATATATATATATATATATATAAGTATTCATAGATTAATCTAGAACTTTAACAACTATCATTCTAGATTGTTTAAGATCACATTCTTGCTCTCTAGCTACTTCATCCAGATGATAGAACATTAATGTGATTCAAAAGATTAATGAAAAAATATATAATACACAATTTAACATAAAAAATAGAAGAAACAATTTTAAAAAATAATAATAATTTCCAACTTGCTTCTAATGCACCAGAAAATCATATCAGTTTTCTAAGCAACAACAGAAGGATTTTCCAGAGTATGCAATAACAAAGTGAGTTTTTGTGAATCAATGTGAAGTGAGCAGTGATTGCTCATGACATTCTATAACTTCTAGTAAGAAAATTTATAAGAGCTCTTAGCAGCTCCACGTGTATTAGCTTTGATTTATTGGAGTATTCTTTGCTTCCATGAACTCAAATAAGATGCCATCATAATCTCATTTAATGGCTTCTTTCTCTAATCCCTTTTCATCATTGGCTAAATCATATATAAGTCCCCTTTCTCCCCTGGCTATAATCCTGCAAATTGCACACCCACCAACTTAGCAAACCCATTTAAATAATCTCCAAGAAAATTGTATCCATTCTTAAGGACTGCCATTAAATGAAAAATCTTAGTCTCTTATAGTTAATCTATAAGTTATGTTGGTTGTTTAGGTTGAAATTAAAATGATGTCTCCCAACACATCAAAATTTAAGAGATAATATTACATCAAAATCACATTGAACATTTCAATTTTGTTCTTAGATAAAAATTTATTGTCCCAAAAAGTCTCTTGGAATCTTATTAGCTTTAACCATGGAGTCTATCTCATCTTTTGTGACCATCTTTGGATGGTTGTGCATATTTATACCTCTCAGAGAATGATTTACAACTTCTAATCTAGTGCAACTTTATTTGTTTTTCAAAAATAGAGCATGCTTTAGGGTGATCTCAAGTTCTAAAATCATTGCTCATGTCTCAATTAAAATTTTAAGTGCACTTCCTAAATATATGCCTAATGAAAAGAATCTTCATGTAAATTCCTCCTTATTCACCATAGTATATTCCTGAAATTGCTAGTCATAGCCAACAAATGATTTTGAAATTATTTTTTCTGAAAACTATCATACAACAGTAGTAGTAGAAATAATTTAAAGTTTTTTGTATTTGATTTGAATTGCTACAAATATCTACCATATTCTAACAGATTGCACAGCTCCTATATTATACATATTGCACATTCAACAATCATAAGTAGATGCATCTTATAGCACATGCATTATTTACCTCTCAAAGAATGATTTACAGCTTCTAATCTAGTACAGTTTTATTTGTTTTTCAAAAATACAACATGTTTTAGGGTGATCTCAAGTTCTTAAATTATTGCTCATTGTTTTAATTAAACTTTTAAGTGCACTCCCTAAATATATGCTAGATGAAAAGAATCTTCATGTAAATTCTTCCTTATTCTAGGCACTATCAATTTTAACTATCACACATGACTACTACATTTTTTCCTATCTATTAACTTTGTCAATATTAAACCTCCCTAAATCATTTTTGTTATCTAATAAAATTCACTAAGGATCTCACATATTTTGGTTTTTTGTAGGTTTTCCATACTCCCAGCATTTCTTCAACCTCTCCATCTACAACATTTCAGGTAGGTCGTCCATTGCCATAAACTTGCATTTTTTCCAAAATGACATTTCTATATATGCTTTCTACATGCATGTTGTTCATAGTTAAGTTCATTTGTAGATACAACTAAAAACATAAGCATTACAACATCTTCTTTCATAATTGTGAACGCTTTCTCTACAACAGCCTTCTATTTTCTTAAACTTGATATTTCTAAGACCTCCTCAAGTTTAACGAACGATATGTCACCAAAGAGATCATGCCAAACAAAATAGAACCCACAAACTACTATCATTGTAGAGACATATAAGTCATCTGAATTAGCTTCCTAACCACATATACTATCAATTGATCAAGCTCTAGAAAATCACCATTGCTTCCACATTAATTCATTCAACTACACTATTGCTGACTACTTGTTTGAGACAATACATGTCTTTCTTTATGGCCAATACATAGTTGACGAACTTCACAATGGACTTGTAAGCTATTCCTTGGAATCCCTACACAATGGTTGTGCTATATCTCTAATATGCTTACAAAATGAATTACACCCATCAATATTATATGACTTGCATGTCGTAAATGATCCAACCACCTAGTTACATAGCATGCTAGCAGTAAGAACAAATCTAGCTAGTGAAATGAGACTTTGGGGTGACACATTTGGTATTCATTGGCTAGGATGATGGTTGAAACTCCCTATATGTCTCTAGTCATTAATGCATATGAAATGATATCTACATTTTTGTTAGCCATATTATGATTCACCATATTTTAAACTTTTCCTAGATTGCCTATCTAGTCATTGAAGCTTCTTATTATCATTTCATGTTCTCTCGATCATCAAAAATGTTGCACAAAGTCACCCGACGCTTCATGTCTTTCTTCATCTTTCTTGAAACTTCTTTGAACCACTTTGAACCTTGGTTCAAAGTAGTTCAAAGTAGTTCAACCGAAGGTTTTTATGCTGACCTTTGTTTTCTATAGGTGATTCGTGCAAGACTCTGGAATGTTCATTTGAACCACTTTGAACCCATTTGAAGCTTGGTTCAAAGCAGTTCAAAGTGGTTCTATAACTAAGACCCTTTGGCAAAATTGATTGTGGGTTGGTGAAATTGTCAAGTTCACATGGCATAAATTACCACATCAAGAGGTAGTCATTCAAAGGAGGTGCCTTAATTTCAAGCATGGGAAAATGCCATCATGACTTAAAGTGAAAAATGTTTTCGCCAAAGGATAGAGTGGGTGCCAAATAAAGCTAATCATTGTTAGGACAACCGCAAAGGGAAACATTTAATAAAAGGTCACTTTAAAAGATTTTGAACATGTGAGCTTAGTCGTAGTTGATCTGTCATGAATGCCTCATTATGAGGCTATACTTTCACATGTATGTTCTCTTCCCCTTAAAAAGAGCATAGTCTTTCTTTTTGCTTATCGTGCAAAAAGGAAATTTGGAGGAGGAGTTGCTAAGAGACAAGAAAAGAGGTTATTTTTCTCAGCAAGTTGCAGGTGAGAACATAGAAAAGCCTTCCTTTGTTTTACCATTTATATGCATTTCAAAATAAAATCAGTTTGAGCCTTGTTTTCCTTATTTAAGATGAAATCTATGTTGCATTTCTTTGGTAATGTGTCAAGTTTGGAGTGCAAAAGACCAATTATTTGTGATACAAATTTAGAAGGTATTAGGCTGGAAAAATTATAGTCAAATTTCCTTGAGCAAGCTGATGAATTAAATGGTTATATGAAAATTCTAACAAGTGGTCTGATTGAAGCTGTAGCCTTCCCTCCTGCCCTATTAAGCCCAAAATTGCTCTAGCTTTGTATTGACCATTATGATGTAAGGAGTAAAAGTATCCTAAATAGAGATGGAGAACCTGTACTATCAATATCTAGGGAGACTATTGCCTTAGTGCTACATCTACCAGAAAGTACATTTGTTGCATTTTCTCCCATCCAATCCGTGGCTAAATACCAAGAAACCCCAAGAGAATATCGTAACATCCTGGCCAGGAAATGGACAATGACTAATTATGGTGGAAGTTCAAGACTACCCAAGATAGTCACAAAAGATCACCTAAAACCCCATATCTATGATCTTTTAGTGATGTTACATAGAGTTAAGGGTTTTTTTGATGTCCTCCCTTTTGAAGAATGGATGTTTTGTTATGTTGAAATTATTTTAAAGGGAGAACAATGGCTGAATTGGGCATAAATAATTGCTAGCTCCTTAAGAACATAGCTTAGACATGCTAAGGAAACCAAGGAGAATTTCTACATGGCTTCTTATGTTACATACTGCATTGCTTGTGTTAGTAATCTCACTTCCCTACCCCATGAGATTTGGAGTGAAGAAATAACAATCTATCAGTATTTTCCCCTATTGAAAAGAGATAAAGTGTTGGAAAATTTTAGAAAGGTGCATGATTTATCGATAGAAAGTGTACATTTATCTCTAAAAAAGACACCCATGCCCAAGCTATCCTTAGAAGCCTAAAAACTAATTCAAAATTATGGAAGCTATTACATACAATTCCTAAAGTTCACCTATTTGAGAATAGGTGGGTTCAAAGATGAGCCCATAAGGTTACGATGTTATGCACTTGACTATTTTGTTTTAGCTGAGGTCTGCAAGTAGCTATTCTTTGTCATTAAGGATAATCTCCCACAAGAAAATTGGGAGTTGATATTTTCTATCAAGTTTGGCCCTTTGACTTCTAGCAACATGATCAATGCTTCAGTCATAGGAAGCAATTTGCTCGGCTTTGGTTTTGGGTCTTATCAGGAAAGAAGGGATTTTGATAGTAAAGGGTTTGTGGCTCCATTTCTTAGTCTGAAAGGTCGGTCATCCATAATTCCACACATAGAAGATTTATGGCAGGACTGTAAGAATGAAGAAGAAGCGTTAAAAAGAGACCACTCAAGATTAACACTTCAACAGATTAATCCTCTCAAATTGAAATTTCAACTTAAATGAGTAATTGAAGATGGTTCAGATATTGATGAACCTGGGTGGGAGGAAGCTAGTGAGTTAAGACAATTGGAAGTGGATTGGAATCAGGGAGAGGAAGACAATATAAACTTGAGAGCTAGATCCATTCTTACTCATACAGAAAATTGGCTAAGGAAGCATAGCATGAAAGTAGTCAATGAACTATCTCTAAAAATGGTTTCTTTTTCTGAACCACTAACCTCTGACATCCAAGTTTCATCTCCTATTGCAAGTTTGTCAACTCTTAGCAAGCAAAAATGGATGCCAGCACTTGTACAAAACATGGCTCCTCAAACTAGGTCTAAAACTAAGTCTAAACCCCTCATGTAGCAAGAAGTTCAGAAGGAAAAGATGCTAAGTCAAGGATAGGATTTGGGTGATGGTTTTGGTTTCTCAGGCAATCTTAATGGTGAAGTGTAATTTATTGAAGCTCCTAGAGTGGACCAACCTAAATTCATGACTCCTACCTAGGATACCCAAGCAATCTCTGCTAACCCCATTATCCCATCCTGGTTGTCAAGCTCAGTTAGCAAGAAAGTAAATTTACAGCTAGTATGTATGCCTATGAAAGGCATTGTAACAAAATATGCAGCACATGGTTCCAAAGTTAAAAAGATGAAAACTGATGCCCATTTAATCAAAGACCCAGTAACTGGGAAGATCATATTAGAGTTGGTTACATATAAGCAAAAATTTGAATTTGGAGAAATTGATTGCGAAGGCTTCAAAGTTACTTCAGTTGAACTTGGAACCATCAATAGAAGTATGGGCAATAATTTCTTTAAGTTTTTCGCTGATCATATGTTAACCCAGTTTGAAAAGGATAGCAGGGAGAAAAAGGAACTCAAGGCCTTGGTGGTGACTATGGCTACTTATATTGATTCTTTGATGAATCTCATAGCCTTACCAGTTGTTTAAACCCCTCAATCTTTTAACTCTAATTCTATAGATAGTCAACAACTGGTAAAACAGATGCAAAAAGGGAAGTTGCTCTCAAATGCAATGCAGGATTGGGTGAATGTTATTATCAAAGAAGGTAATAATTTTATCCTAGAATTCACCATTGCATATTCTTAAGGGGAAACGCTCTTAGGAGAGATTCAAACTCTGATTCTAGGATGAGAAACCCAATGGAGTCGGTGCCAAGCTATTGTGCTTCAGGTGATTGAAGTTAAAAAATTTGGAGTGCTTAGGTTTCTAGGTGATAATCTGATGAAATATGTGGATTCCTGTATGTTATTCATCATGAAAAATAACATGGGCTGGAAAGAATCGATTTAAAAAGAAGCAATTAAAGAGATGTAATCCATTGAAAGAAAGATTACTCGGATGCATGAGGAGCTTCTTAACGACATGAATATAGTAAATCCTATAGGAATTTTGCAATTCAATGATGGCAACATGGATTCAGAAGCACTAACAAAGAGCTTCAACAAGGCTATTAAAAAAATTAAAGATAATGAATCACCTACTAGTAGTGATTTCACCACACTAGAAAATATTGAATCCATGTTATGTCTGAATAGGAATCTCATGCCACATCGAAGCTTGAAAATCAAGGAATTCAAATGGAAAAAAGATGCTTGTCAAACTAAGTTGCTGAGTTTGACAAACACCCATTCCCATGTGATGCAATAATTCATGAACACCTTTAGAAGCTAGAAATTGGGGAGGCAAACTGTGGGTGAAGAGGAAAAGACCGGTGATGAAGTTTGATCGAGATAGTTAATTTTTTGAACCAAAAATGGCTAGGCTTTAATGGAGGCTTTTTGGATTTGCAATGAAACTATAAATGCTGGGGCATTGAACTAATTAGGGTTAGAACAGATAGCTAGAAAATGCTTTGATAATTAGATACTTTTATAGCAATTAACAGATAGCATATGTATGTTTGCTTTTTGAATGACTATGTGCATGAAGGAAGTTTATATATATATATATATATCATCTTGGATTCTGCTTTGAAACTTGGTGTTTGAAGTGTTTAAATCATCGTTACTTTGTGAACATTTGATTTATCGATTAAAGATATCTATTGCTATTTCTATTGTAAGTTTACTTTAGTTAAATTCCTTAAATGATTATTATTAAATTTTTTATATCATTCCTTTCTTTGAATAAGTTTTTTCAGAGGAAGATTATGAGTTATTTTCTCTTTATTACATGAATGAATTGTCATCTCACTACCCAAGAGTATGTGAGAGTCCTTAAGCGCTTTCTAGAAAAAGTGCAAAATTAATTTTGGATTCATTGATAAATCTTTCAAAGGGAGCTATACCTATAAATACAAAGAGAAAACAAATAACATGAAGTTTTCTAAGCTATTGTGAACATTTTTTTACTTTCCAAGTCTTGGGCATAGAGTAAATTATCATCGTATAAATACAAAGACAATCTGTTCACTAATAGATTTTTGGCGACTCTATTGGGGAGAGTCCTCATGTAATAGAACCAAAAAAAAAGACTATGGATTATAATGGTTTTTTTACATGATAATGTGTTCCCTATGTTACATCATAACCTTAGATTTGAAGTTACATAGGAAGATATAGTCTCAAAGTTGACTACAACTGCCTGGACATTACATCGAAATAGCCAACAATTTCAACAAGTGTTAACGATCCTAGAAAGACAAGAAGAATGAGATGAACTATTAAGGGGTGTGCTTGAAGTTCAAGAACAGGCAGTAATCAATAGGCTTGCCCAAGCACTTGCAAGACCTTAAACAAAAAGTGAGAAATAGAGCTAGCTACTAGGAGATATACAAGAGGAGAAAGAGAAAAGGGGATTCTACACGAGACCTTTGAACCTCTAAAAAATATGATTTTCTTGCTTGATTTTAACAATCACAAAAAGAAGAAAAGTAAATCTAGTAGTAGATCCAAATCTCCACTAAAATAGTCCCCTTTCTCACCTTTAGTGCAGTCTTTACTTCCATTAACAAATCTTGTTCCTTCTCATTTGAATATCCAACCTTTACAAGTCATATTACCAAATATGGCCATCAATCAACCATGGGGATAGAACATAGGTCCATTGAACCTTGGTGTCAATCTTCCAGCATTGCCTAAAGGCACCATAGAAATCCTACCTAAATTTAGCAAAGATGGTAAAGTTTCAATGGATGATCACTTGAGTGCTTTTCATACAACATGTGGCATTATAAGTGTCCCTACCCAAGAAATTGTTGTTAGACTATTTGTTTGAACGCTAACCGATGTTGTTGTTGATTGGTTCAATCACCTACCCCAATATTCTATTACCAGTTAGAATGATATGAAAAATGTGATTGAAAATAGGTTCAAAGCCCCTGAGAATGAATGCTCCTTGTTACTTCAACTTAGTCAAATGAAAAAGGAGATAGAAGAACCTATGAGAGAATTTGTGGCAAAATTCAATAGGTTAACTCAAAGAATTGTTGCAACATCTAGGCTTAATGCAAAAAACCAAAAGATATTCTTTGTCAATGTTGTCCCTCCAGATGTAAGTTTTCACCTCATCAAAGATGCAATTGCTAACTTACCTACTGCCTAAAGGCAAGCTATTCAATTTGATGATGTGTTTATTCATGTTGGTAAATGGAGAAGAGAGGATCAATCTTCTAGGACTGCTTCATCCTCTACTCCCATAAACATTGTCATGCAGAAGTTGATGAATGATGTAGCCATGATGAATAGGTAGCAGAATAAACCTCATGACTCTTACCAAGCTCCTTACTAGGATATCAATAAATGACAACAACCCCCAAATTATAGTAAAACCCCCACATTAACTGCCCCCCAAACAAGGTTGCAAATTAAAGAAGTACCCAAGGAGGTGATGTGTTCTTTTCATATGACCACGGATCATGATGGATGAACTTGTCCTGATTGGCTAAATTGTGTTCAATTAGAAAAAGATGCCCTTGCAGTAGAACAATCACCTAAAGTTGAAAACACAAAAAATGAAAGTGCAGGTGCTTAGTTTCTTGAATACAAACCAGAAACAGAGAGGGGAGGCACTATTTTCATGACACTTCAAGACCATGCTTATATAGTAATGACCAGAGGTCAAAGAAATAAAAATCCCTATGTAGGACTCGTTCCAAACTCATCGAATGCTAAAGGGAAAGAACACATACAAACTTATCCTATGAAAAATGCAGAGCCTAGAATATTGTCTAGAACATACTCAACAGCTGGTATATCAGCCTTTGATATTGTAGAATTCTATAAGTCTTCCTCTACATCTATTTCTCCAGCTGAATATTTGAGGTTGGATCCTAAGGAATTAGATAAGTTATTCCAATATGTAAAGGGAGGTTTTGCTACTAATGTTTAATTTACTGATAGTATGATTGAAAACCCAAAGGCTACAAGTGAACCTGTCTTTGTGTCTAAAAGATACAAAATAGATGTTCCTTATAGGGAATCAGCTGTTAACACTGTCAGAGGAGAAATAGAAGAGAATTATATGTATCATTATTATTAAATGGGAAAAAACTCAACAATTGTATCATTGACTCTGGAGCATTGGATAATATTATGCCAATGCCCATTGCAAAATCCCTCAGCTTGGAGCTCATGAAAACCTTTGGATTTTTTTATTCTATGGATGGGAAGCAAGTACCTCTAGTTGGCCAAGTGAAGGATGCGCAAGCTATTCTTTATGCTTGCAAAGAGAAAAGACTAAAACTTACTATCCTGGTAGCTAACATACTGACTAGCTATGGGATGTTGCTCAGTAGGACTTTCTATAAGGATATCGATAGAGGAATCAAGATGGATTGGTCTAAAGCCTATATTCTAGTAGGGAAAAAAAAAAGATAAAACTGGAGCCAGAACCAAAGAATAAATACACAATTGTACCTTCAAACAATCCTAAAGCATAAATACTATATGAAGAATGTTAGTTTGAAAACTATGTTATTTTTCTTGAGAAGCAATGTGGGGAAATCGAAAGGGAAAATGGTGAAGAAGTCCTATGGACATTGGAGTTTGATGGAAGCTACTCAAATTATGGGTCAGATGCAAGTGTTTTCCTAATTTCACCTTCAGGATACATTTTTCCATTTTCTTTTAAACTAGATTTTCATAATACAAACAACATCATAGAATATGAAGTGTTGCTTCTAGGTCTACAAGAAGCCAAGGCGAAAGGGGTGAAACAATTGAAAGTAAAAGGTGATGCTAAACTCATTGTCAAATAGGTATAGAAACAATTTTCTGTAAAAAAATGATAGGCTAAAACACTATTGAAACCTAGTTTGGGATGAAATTGAATCTTTTGAAGCCTTCTCTATTGAATTTGTGCCTCGATCTCAAAATACTAAAGCATATTCCTTAGCTGTTTTAGCTTCCTTATTGTTACCACACCCATAATTCAAAAGTGATACCTATAGGATTGAAATGATTTATAGACCAAGAGTCCCAGATGATGTCAATCACTAGCAAGTTTTTGATAATGATACACAGTTGAAGGAATTCATCGAATGTGCTGGGAATTTTGCTGAAACTTTCTTCGAAGGAACAAACCATGAGGGTAAACCTATTGGAGAGGGATTATTTGAATTAGGAGAAGTTGTTCAATTGAAAGGTAATCATATCCTGAAGGGGTTGGTGTCCCTAGAACATCTCTTTGGTAGAAAAGATGATAGTACCAAAAATAGAAGAAGCAAACCTAATAAAGGTGCACAAGAAAATGACAAAATAAATATCGGGAATGAGGAAAATCCCAAATGGATTTCCATTGGTAGAACTTGTTCTGAGAAAGAGAAAGATAAGTTGTCTAAACTTCTTACTCAGTATCAAGATGTCTTTACCTAGGGGTATGAAGACTTGAAGAACTTTAGAAATGGAGAATTTGTACATCATATACCTTTAAAGCCAGGAGTTAATACCTTTAGGAAAAAGATTAGAAACTATAATCCCAAGGTATCTGAAGCTATTTTTAAAGAAGTAGAGAAGATGCTGAAAGTTTGCATAATCTACCCAATTCATCACTCAACTTGGCTAGAAAACATTATCCCTGTGAGAAAGAAAAATGGTGAAATTAGAATATGTGTGTATTTTAGAAATCTGAATCAAGCCAGCCTCAAGGACAATTATGCTCTTCGTACTATGGATCATATTTTGCAAATAGTTGTTGGGTCTACAATTATGTCAATGCTTGATGGGTATTCAGGATATAATTAGATCAACATCGCACCTGAGGATCAGCACAAGACAACCTTCATTACTCCTTAGGGCACTTTTGCTTACAATTGAATGCCATTTGGCCAGAACAACACAAGAGAAACTTTCCAAAGAGCAATGGATTCATCCTTTAAGGATTTGAGGGATAGAATTATTGTGATATATCTTGATGATTTGACCATTTACTCTAAGACAAGGAAACACCACTTAAAAGATTTGGGAATGGTGCTAGATCAATGTAGGCAACACAGTATATCCCTCAACCCCAAAAAGTTCATGTTCTTTGTAGAAGAAGGAAAATTTCTCAGACATATAATTTCTAATGATGTTATAAAGATTGACCCAGAAAGGGTGAAGGCAATACAAAAATTGGCACTGCCCACTAATAGAAGCAATTTGAAGTCCTTCTTTAGTCAAATCAATTTTCTAAGGAGTTTTGTTCCTGAATTTTTTGAAAAGGTAAGATACATGTTGGGTATGATGAGTGAAAAACATCCTTTCAGATGGTAGGAAGAGGGCAAGAAAGCATTTGAGGATATTAAAACAACTATTTCAAATGCACCTATGCTAGTAAATCCTAATTTTGAAAAGTATTTCATTATTTATTGCTATTCTTCAGAACATACTTTATCTAGCGTTCTAACTCAAAAGTATGATGGAGACAATGAAGCCCCAATTGCTTTCATGAGCATTCCCTTGAAGAAGCATGAATTAAATTATACCCAAATGGAGAAACATGCATTCACCATGTTGAAGGCATTGAAGCAGTTCAGGTACTATATTCTACATTCTCATTCAATTGTCTACGTGCCAAAAAAAATGGTAAAAAGCATATTAACTCAGCAAGAGATTGGAGTGAATAAAAGAGTTGTATGGGTAACTAAGGTTCAAGAATATGATTTAACTATCAAACCTACTTCCCTAGTTAGAGGATGAGTTTTATGCAAATTGATGGCTGAAAATAAAGATTCACCTCTTGATAGTATTAAAGAAATGCCCATTGTTTTACTAGTAAGTTCAATAGACCCCTGATTCTCTAATGTAACCTACTTTTTAACATGTGGTGAATGCCCTCCAAAAATGAGCTATAAAGACAAATGGAATCTTAGGTTGAATGCTGCAAAATATGTAATCTCTAATGGTATTTTGTATAAGAGAGGGATAGATGGAACCTGTTTGAGATGTGTAGACGCAAAGCAACAAGAAAAGTTGCTAAGGGCATATCATTCAAATGTATGCGAAGGACATTTCTTGTCTATCATAACGGCCTTTAAAATCCAAAGAAATTGCTTCTATTGGTCTAGTATGTTCAAAGATGCCTACAAGTTTGTAAAAAATTGTGAGAAATGTCAACTTTTTACCAGGCACCCTCAGTTGGTAGCCTTACCCCTTAGGCTAGTGGTGATCGATGAACCCTTCCATCAATGGGGAATTGATTTTATTGGACCTCTGAGTCCCCCTCATAGTGTCGATCAATTGTACATATTAACAGCTACTGATTATTTTACCAAATGGGTGGAGGCTATCCAAACCAAGAAGGCCAATTCTAAAGTGGGATGTGAATTTTTATTTGAATATGTATTTGTCAAGTTTGAGGTTCCCCAAAATATAGTCTCAGACAAGGTAACCTATTTTTCGTCAAAAGAAATTTCTCTTTTTTGTTACGAGCATGACATTTCCCTATCTCATTCATCAAATTATTTTCCTCAAGGGAATGGGCAAGCAGAATCCAATAACAAAAACCTAGTTGCAATAATGAAAAAGCTAGTAGCTGATAATCCCTGAAATTGAAACAAAAAATTGTATGAAGCCTTGTGGGCTGATCGTATTACCCCTAAAAGGGTCATTGGCATGGCTCCATTTGAATTGGTATATTTAATTGGTGCTCAAGTGTCCCTACCTCTAAAGTTGTCTACTTCTAAATTGCAATCTGTGATTGAAGATCATTTTTTTCAAGACTCTCTAGAAAAGAGAATAATGTATTTGAGTGAATTAGAAGAAGAAAGGAAAAAGCTTATTGATCATATTATGGAGCATCAAATGAAGGTGAAACAAATTTTTGATATGAGAATTAGGCCTCGTAGTTTCCTAAAAAATGATAAAGTCCTTTTGTGGGATAAAAGGAGAGAACCTAAAGGAGCACATGGAAAATTTGATTCCCTTTGGAAAGGGTCGTTTATTATCTTTGAAGTTGTTGGTCCAAACACCTTTTGTCTACGTTACTTAGATGGCACAATTCTACCCTTTACTTATAATGGGAAGGATTTGAAGTTAATAAAGGCCTAATGTCTTAAAGGTCCCAGCCTTGTACATACCTTTTTGTTGTGTCTTTGTTTCTGCTTGCTTTCTCTTTCCTATTGTTTTCTGTGTGGTTTCGATATTGTTTTCATTCCTAGTTTTCTAAGTTCTCTGCGTACTCTGCATACCCAGTCCCCAATTAGAGCCCTTGTTATCCATATTATGAGTCATCATATTTTAAACTTTTCCTAGATTTCCTACCCAGTCATTGAAGCTTCTTATTGTCATTTCATATTCTCCTGATCATCAAAAATGTTGTACAAAGTCACCCAAAGCTTCATGTCTTTCCTCGTCTTGTCTAAACCTCTTTGAACCACTTTGAACCTTGGTTCAGAGTAGTTTAAAGTAGTTCAACCAAAGGTTTTTATGTTGATCTTTATTTTCTACAAGTAATTCATGTAAGACTTTGGAATGTTCATTTGAACCACTTTGAACCCCTTTGAAGCTTGGTTCGAAGTAGTTCAAAGCAGTTCTATAACTAAGACCCTTCGAAAAAATTGACTGTGGGTTGGTGAAATCATCGAGCTCACATGGCATAAATTACCATGTCAGGAGGTAATTATTCAAAGGAGTGCCTTAATTTCAAGCATGGGAAAATGCCATCATGACTTAAAGTGAAAAATCTTTTTGCCAAAGGAAAGATTGGGTGTCAGATAAAGCTAATCATTATCGGGATAGCCACAAAGGGAAGCATTTAATAAAAGGTCACCTTAAAAGATTTCAAATGTGTGAGCTTAGTCATAGTTGATTTATCATGAATGCCTCATTATGAGGCTATACTTTCACATGTATGTTCTCTTTCCCTTAAAAAGAGCATAGTCTTTCTTTTTGTTTATCGTGTGAAAATAAAATTTGGAGGAGGAGCTGCTAAGAGAAAAGAAAAGAGGTTACTTTTCTCAGCGAGTTGTAGGTGAGAACACATAAAAGCCTTCCTTTGTTCTACCATTTATGTGCATTTCAAAATAAAATCAGTTTGAGCCTTGCTTTCCATGTTTAAGATGAAATTTGTGTTGCATTTCTTTGGTAATGTGACAACTTTGGAGTGCAAAAGACCCATTGTTTGTGATATGAGTTTAGAAGGTGTTAGGCTAGAAAAATTATAGTCAAATTTCCTTGAGTGGGCCGATGAATTAAATAGTTGTATGAAAATTTTGACTAGTGGTATGATTGAAGTCACAACCTTCCCTCCTACCTTGTTAAGCCCTGAATTGCTCCAACTTTGTATCGACCATTATGATGTAAGGAGTAAAAGTATCTTGAATAGAGATGGAGAACTTGTACTATCAATATCTAGGGAGACTATTGCCTCAGTGCTGTGTCTACTAGAAAGTACATTTGCTGCATTTTCTCCCATCCAATCCCTAGCTGAATACCAAGAAACCCCAAGAGAATATCGTAACATCCTAGCTAGGAAATGGACAATGACTAATTATGGTGGAGGTTCAAGACTACCCAAGATAGTCACGAAAAATCACCTAAAACCCCATATCCATGATCTTGTAGTAATGTTACATAGAGTTAAGGGTTGGTTGATGTCCTCCTTTTTGAAGAATGGATGTTTCATTATGTTGAAATTATTTTAAAGGGAGAACAATGGATGGATTGGGTAGAAATAATTGCTAGCTCCTTAAGAACACAGCTTAGACATGCTAAGGAAACTAAGGAGAATTTCTACATGGCTTCTTATCTTACATACTGCATTGCTTGTGTTATTAATCTCACTTCCCTATCCCATGACATTTGGAGTGAAGAAATAACAATCTATCACTATTGTCCCCTATTGCAAAGAGATAAAGTGTTTGAAAACTTTAGAAAGGTGCACGATTTATTGATAGAAAGTGTACATTTATCTCTAAAAAAGACACCCATGCCTAGGCTATCCTCAGAAGCCCAAAAACTAATTCAAAATTATGGAAGCTATTACATACAATTCCTAAAGTTCACCTTGTTGGTCTGATTTTTTGCATCATAAAATTTCCCTAAGGTACAAACAAAAAAAAAGCATTGAATCCATTAATGGTGAATAGGGTTTTTGGTTCCAACAATGAAGGAACTACACACATGGCAAAATTTCATTGGGTTGACTACCAACATGTCAAGTGGAACATGAGTCATCTTTGCCTACATCCCTAGATTGTAGGATTTTTCAAAAATCAACGGTGTAAATTTGAATGTAGAAGGTGGTGCCACTCTATGCATTTATGAGGAATGAAAACTTCATGTACGAAAGAAAAATAAAGTATAATACAAAATATTTTCTCAGTTCCATCTCACATGAACAAAAGATTTCAAGCTTTTCCTAAGCAAAAACCATTACTAAAAAGGTTGTGTTGAGGTTGACAAGAGCATGAAGAAAATTTCCATTGTTCACAAATATATTGCAAAATTATAGTGAGAAAAAAGCAAAGAATCAAGTAAGTAATTATAATCTCTGTCGTGTCTCAGTTTTGCAAATTTCAATCAAAAATGCCTCCGAAGAAAGTATTTTTTGGTCAAGAGAATTATTTGGATAGGAATGTCCATGATGATCTTCTTGAGCTACTCCCTCACTCCACAACTGAAATGGTGCAAGTTAAAAAGCTTACTACATTAAACCCTAGTTAAAAATAGCAGATGGATTGTATGACAAGGATAATTGAGTCCAAGATGCCAATACCTCTCAAACTAGTCTATATTTGTTTAAAAAATGGTTTTCAGAGAGAAACCTTTTTGCCCCACATGCCAATATCTAGAATTTTGATCTAGGAAAACTGGTGGTACCTAGTATTTTTATGGATTATGATCTTCTTGAAGCTATGGCAAAGAACTATGACCAAGCCATTAGAGTAGTGAGAAGAACTGATGGTTAGGTCCTAATTACAGTCAATCCATATGAAATTAGGGAAGTCTTTGGTTTAGAGCCTCTCACTGATTATCATGTGCCCATTGATTTAAAAAGGTTAGAAAAATAGTACATTTCCAAGAAGGATGCCATTAGGCAAGGTGCACTGAAGGCACATATAGGGAAAATTGGAACTCTACCAACAATAATAGCATCTTCTAGGGAACCTTTCAAAAGGGCATACTTCAATTCTAAAGTTGTGGAGATTTATAGGACCCTGTGTAGAGTTTTTGGGAGAGATGAAGAAGAGCTTATGCCTATGGATTTCATGTATATGGTTATTCAAATTTCATCTTTTGGTGTGGACATAATTTTTTATTTTGCTTCTTACTTAGCTGAGGAAATTCACAATGGATTAATTGGGATTGCCAAGGGTAAGGTTGAAAAACTTTGGTCATTATTCTTTGTTGATGCATATATTTTTGTTTAAGGGAGCCACATATTTTGGTAAAGAAATGGAGTTAAACAGAAAGGAAAATGGAGAAGCACTGTTAGTCCAATTATGGACTGCATATATGACTTGGGATGTAGAGAATGCTAGTTTTGTTAGATTTGATAGGTATTTCACTTCCAAGCTAAGATGCCTCTTATTGAGTGACAATCCTAGAATCCCCAAGGCACTAATGGATCCATTAGGCTTATAGATAACCCCAGTGGTTTAAAAGTTTCACATAATTGGGGAGATTGTTAGAATTTGAAAAGATTAATAACCTAGAAAACTAGTGCAAAGAGTAAATATCTAAACTATGAATGCAAATGATACAAAATCAAAATAGCATCATAGAGTTAGATATTTACTCTTTGCACTAGTTTTCTGGGTTATTAATCTTTTCAGATTCTAACATGGTATCAGAGCCAGATCTGCTGTAGCTTGTTCAGTGTTTCAAGAAAAAGGGAGAACAAGGGTTTGGCGGATTAGATCTGGTGTTTTTTTGGGTTTTTTTCTGAGAAAATAGGGGGGTCACTAATTTTTAGAGTAGTTTGAGGCCAAACAGACCTCACGGATGGATTCAGAAGACGTCAAAACCCTTGTTTTGATATAAAATTTGTCCGATTTGGACAACGTTGATCTGGGAGGCAAATTTTTTTTCTTGCTGAGTCGTACGGCCCTTTGCACGCACTTCGAGGCAAAAAAAAATTTGCAAAAAAAAAATGTTTTGCGCGGTTTTTAACCGCGGCGGTTAGTAACCTGCAACGGAGCCGCTAGCGGTCACCGCTAACGGCCACCGCTGGCGGTCCGCCAACAGCCCGCAGCGGCTCCGTCGGCAGTGTTCGTCATGGCCCCACCGCACTCAACCCTCCCTCCACCCAACCACCGCCCAGCCTCCGCTCCGCCAGTGGTGCGGGGGTGGTAGGATTTTTTATTATATTTTTATTAAAAAATAATTTTTTCATGCATTTTCAGAGGCCCTGGAGGTTTTTCTTTCATAACTCAAGCGTACGGACGTATTTTTTCAATCCAAAAAATGCACCAGAAAGCTGGTTCCGAGACAGAGATGTTGGTATAGGTGTTTTTGAGTTTTGATGCAATTTGGTTGCCTATTTTGGCAGTCAAAGCTGAATGTTCTATTTTGCACTCCGGGAGGCGTATCTTGAGCTTCCGATCTCCGATTTTGGACTTCTTTATATCACTGGAAAGCTCTTTCTATGCTCTTTCTAGTGATGCTAGTTGTTTTTCTAGATTCTATTCTAGGCACATCCTATTCAGTCTTTTGTATTTTAGCATTCTGGTGGATATCCTGATTGTTTCAGGTCTAGAGATCGATTTTGTTGCTTCAGTTGCTTCGTTTGGGCTCTACCTTCTATTGTTTCAGCCTTATGTCTTTTTTGATCATTATTGATATTCATTGTAAGCATTTTTATGCAATGCACTGAGATAAAGTGCCACTCTTGCGTTTCGGGATCCTTTTCATCATTTTGATTCGTTGTACTCGCACTATTATATAAAGTGCCATAGGGGGGATAGTTGTTTGCTGCTTATAGGCCCTCTTTCTCTTTTTTCTCATACAGTGTCGATGACACGTGCCTTTATTGGTGTCTGTACCTCACTCTCGATGTGTCTGGTTCCTGTGTTGTAGGAGATTTTTTTGCCCACCTTTTCAGCTGCCTGTCACCTCACCTGCCTTAAGGGGAGGTTATATTGTTGTTCTATGCTTCTTTGGTTGATGGTTCGTTGGTGTGAGCTATGTATTTAGTACCTGATCCTACATACTAGGCGATTGCAGTGGCTGGCTACTTATACATTTCGGTGAGATGGATCATCTACCATATAGACACACTTGGTTCGTGCCTTCTATTTCCATGGAGGTTCTACAGATCAGCATTTTGACAGAGTTTTGCAGTTCTTCATGCTTCAATGATTCTCTTCTGATCTCTTTGTTCCTTCTTCTAGAACATTCTTTGCTATCTCTTTTTGGAGTAGGGTTTTTCCCATGTGGTTTTCTCTATTTCTCCTCTTTATAGAGATTTTGTTGTAATTGGGTATCTGATCAGGCCTTGTTGCTAGGACCCAATATTACTTTATAAGCCTTCGAATCCCTCCATGCAAAAACCTGTCACAGAAGAAAAAGACAAGAAGAGGCAAGGGTTTTGCTAAAATAATGAAGATAGAAGAAAAGTTGCTCTCAAATGAAAAATGCAGAAGAGATAATGAAGAAATTACAATGCTCATCCTTATAAAGGTGAGATAGAAACCCTAAACTAAAAAGCTAGGTTGCACAATATAATTAATAAAATATTAATTATATGCACCTGCAAGATAACTTAAGCAAACTAGAGTAATAGGAAAATTAATTAATTAAATCAAAGTGATTTAATTAATAAGTGCAAACAAATAATTACTCTAACAGAGATATCATCCCATACTCTATTTCTATTGTATTTAGAATTTATGGTTTTAAAGGAAGTCCTCATGTACTACCTTACCAAGTGCCCTTGAAGGTAGGAGTAGCTGAATTTTTGTGGCAGTTGGGAGGAGTAGAGGAAACATTTTTGTTGAAAAGATCAACAGGGTCAATTTCCCCCACTTGCACAGTGGCCCATCATTTTGTAATCACAAAAGGGGGTTGGCTTTCTTTGAACAAAATTTTGGATCCTTAAAAGATGGCTATTTCTCACCCTCATTTTTGTGATTCTAAGGGATTTTATAATTTGGCTCTAAGACATAGAATTAAGCTTGGTAAAATCGAGCATGAATTCTATTTCCCTAAAGGCATAATAAGGAATCAATACTCCTTGCAAGAGGAGGAGACTAGAAAAAAAAAATGGAGAATCTTCTCTAAAGTTTTGGATTTCATTCATTGTTTTCATGCAAATTATAGTCCTTTGGACAATCCAATTACAAATGTAGATAAGATAATTAAGCTTATGAATACTTTTTCTGAAATAATGGAGGCAATGAATGAAAGGAAGCAATTCTTTATTAGATTTTACCCAAATAAGGCCAGGGAAGTAATGAGGAGATTGGGTTTTTCTCCCAATACAGGGGTAGGTCAATTAACTATCCATAAAAGGCTAGGGTATACTATTATTTAGAATAAAGGGACCACTGTGGATAAAGGAAAACAAATAATGGTGTCCACTAGTGTTGTTTTAGAAGAAAGGCCTCTTGAACCCTCCTTAAGAGGAGAAAAATAGTAAGGGAAAAGGGTCCTCATGTTGAGGAATACTCACCTTCACAAACCCCTATAAGAATTGAGGAGGAGTAGCTCACTAATGAGAAAATTGAACAAATGGGATCGCAAGGGGGAGTTTTTGTTACACAATCAGAGATAGATGAAGGGAACCCCCAGGAGCCTCCTATGCCAAGTTTTGAGTTAACTATTGCATATTACAGAGGAAGGGAATTTGACCCTATGTTGGAATAGGCAAGTCATCAATTTTTGTCTGATGACAGTTTTGTAAAATCAAGGGCTTTCCATCAATTTGCATGGAGGGAAAATATGAATAATTTTGAGGAAAGATGCAAAAAATTGAAAGCAGGGCATCCAGAAGTGGATGAAGCCTCCATCCAAAACCAAATAAAGGAACAAATGATGCAAGAGTTCCATAGCATAACCCCTGAAGAGGGGAGGCAAATGGTAAAGACCTCAAATATATTATTGTTGCCCAATTGGGATATTTCTGATGCATTGATTTTTAATTCTATTTCAAATAATTTGGGATTGCAAGACCCCAACAAAAAGGAGTTCATAGGAACTGCATTCAGTAATGACCAAGCTACTCTGGTCATATGGTCCCTAAGAAGGGGATCCAGGGTTGTTCCATCACAATCTAATGACTCAAGGTTAACAGGAAATATTATTGTAAGGAGAGTTGCTGACACATCCCATGTACAAGAAACTCACATGAATGTGGGGACCTCTCATTTTGTTTTGGCCACTACTGAGAGAGAGGAGAAATAAATGTTTGAGTTGCAAAGTAAGTATGAGAGTGTTCTTGAAGCTTACAATAAAGAAGTAAAAAAGAGAATTGAGCTTGAGAACAAGTTAATGGGAAGGTCCACAAGGCCAAGAATAACATACCCTCACCCCCGAGTTCAACCTTTCAAATCCACCCCCCTCATAGAAATACCAGATACACCCCAAAGGCCAGAATATTACACAGCAGAAGATTTTGAAGAAGAACAAAGCAAGTTGTGGGCACTGCATGTAGAGTTAAATGCAAAATATGAGAACAAATTGAGAAAGGCTCTTACATACTTGGTAGATAAGATTGAATGGCCATTGTTTTATGATCAATTAACAAGGGTGGTAAACATCTAGGAAGAATTGAAAGAAAATGAGCAGGTTTTAAAGCCTATTGTGAATAAATGGGGGAAGAAAAAGAGAAGGAAAGAATGGACACTCTTATGCTACTCTATCATAAAATCGTCTCATGATCAAATTGAAAGAACTTATGATATTGTCATTGATCTACCAAATTTTAATGATAGGAGGGTTTGTTTGCAAATAATAATAGTTGGCTACTTAAGAAAACGTAAGAGCCAAAAGTTTAGCTTATTTCCTCATGCCCTAGACAGAAGGAGTAATTTGAAAAGTATAGATGAATGGGCTAAAGAACTTGATGATTTTTTTCTTTAAGAATGAATAAAGTTATCAATGAAACAGGGCATGCATGGTGGGCCACAACTATAGAAAAAATGGTAAAGGTTCAATTATTATTTGATTCTTTGAAGCAGGATTTTGTTACTATTGATAAAGAAGGTGCATGTATCATCAAGAAACAACAGGATATTCTTCAATTTGATTGGCCAGATGACACACTTTATGAGAATTAGATGGCAGATATTCTTTTTGGTGAACAGTTAGAGGAATTTGAAATTGATGATGAAGAGATATGCAAAGATAAAATACAAATCATTGATTCACTCCCATCAGCGCCTAGAAATGAAGGAGACAAAATAGAGCAGTCACTCTCAAAAATGGAAATAAACCAACCAATTATAACTACCGACTAGGAAGAAAGCTAAGTAGATGATACATTAGAACATTAAAGGTAGGACAAAAAGGAGAAACCAACCTAGGATGAAAGAATCATGCTCCTAGTTGATGATGTGGTAGAAGAGGATTCACAGATAACAGTTGTTTTAACAGTTCATGATGGTGATAATGAAGAGCCACAAATTGAAGTAAAGTTGTAAGCATTAAAGTAAAATTCATCATTTGCAAGCCTGATGTCTACATACTCTAATGAATTAGAATGAAAAAGGAGCATATAATAGAGTTTGTAATATCCTGAAGATGTAACAAAAAGGGGAGCCTGCCAAGAGAGTGATATGATGTTACCCTTCTGTTATATAAAGTTTTATCTTTTTCTATTATGCAAATGTAAATATCTTTTAAGGACACTTGTCAGTTATCTATGCCTGAAGCTTGTTTCATTTCACATTATGTAAGTGAGATTCTAGGGCTAGAGAAGGGTCCAATTTCTAATGCATTTTAGTATTACACTTAGGATGTTTTCAGTCCAGTCTTTGAGAAAAACTTTATAATTTATTTTCTCTGCATATTTTCTGAGAAGACATCAATGTGGAATGATCTTCATGTCTCTTTCTAAGGTCATTCTAAGTTTACTACAATTGTATACAAATTTTCAAGGAAAATTAATACACATTTTGAGCTGTCCCCATATCAATTTTTATTGAATTTTGTCTCATTTGTTGTTACCTAGTTATTTTGAGATTGTGTGAGTAAAGCTTGCTCAATTGAATCCAATTAATTTAGGTTGCATGTCAATTTATTACTACTATTAATTCAATGAATTAAGTAAATGATTTTGATGGGATTGTCATGGTAATAGAAAGGGTGTATGTAAGAATGAAATTTAGTAAGAATTGTTGATAATTCTTGTTGTAAAGCAATAGATTAGATCCACAAATTGGAGTAGACTCTGAATCCTAATGGAATAGGCACTGATCGAGATTTAATCAGTATGCGGAATAGATATACTATGAAAAAGCATCAATTCTAAAATCATTATCAGCTTTAATTTACATTTTTGAAGATTTTAAATGATGGTCAGCACTTGTTTGCATGGAATGTTTTAGCCTTAGTTAGCCACTGTTGCTGGGAACACTTGCAAATCTATAGAAGGAATTTGACCAAATTTGTTATGTGGAATGTGTTTATTCAAAATATTATAATCATGCATGTATTTGAGGATGTGAGATGAGAATCAGAATGAAACTAAAATAATTCTCATACAATATCTTCCAATCTTAAATCATCCCTGGGTATACCCACCCTAGTTTTGCAGAGCCTAAAGAGTAGAAAATCACCCTTGGTTTTGCTAAAGTTGGCTTCGAATGGTTTACACATGTAATTGTTAATAGGAATTGGCTAATTCTTAGTTTATGTGAGTAATATCAATTTGGTATTGAACTTTTTTTTGTTCAGTAGTTTTAAAACACCAACACACCTATTTGAGAA
>CM053792.1:85968293-85980793 GCA_028749045.1 Cupressus sempervirens
ATTTCCTAGACAATTGGATGAAGCTAGAACAATAACAGTCTGACTAAAGTCAAGTTAGAATAGGAAAGTGCTTATGCACAAGACAATGTTCAACCTACACATGTCATGCATGCCTTAGCAGAGCTATCAAAAACATTACTATATGTGAAAGAGAACATTATGATTAATAGTGACTGGGAAAGCCTCTTTAACAACAATAAAGAATGCAACAAACAAGACATAGATGCAGATGAAACATTAGCTGAATATGACAAAGAACCCATAACTGAATCACTCATTCACTAGTTTATTGATGCACATTCCATCAAAGATCTTGACACAACCATAATTGAAATTGCTCTATCAAAAGGATGTAGACCTCTAGGTAAATTTCAAGATACCTATTCAGAGGAAATGAATTTCCCAACACTCTTTTATGGCTCTACTCAACCAAAGCATATGAAAAACAAGTTCTTGTACCAGAAAATAGCAAAATGGAAACTCTTGCATAAAGACAACGATTTTTCTGCACATAAAAAATATCTTTTTCAAAGCGATCAAAATCATTATCCACTGAATATCATCACTAGCATGGGTTTGTATATGAAAAGGTGAACTACAAGGAAAAAAGTTAACTACAAAAGATGTACGTAGCCTTGGCAACCTAAAAAGACTCATTAGATCACCATTGGGGTTTCACTCTCTAAGGAGCATTCGTACTTCTCCTAATTATTTAGAACACACCAAGAAAAATATATTTGCAATGATAAGACAACTAGGCCCTCCGACTTTCTTCATCACCTTAACAAGTGTAGAACATTTATGGGTCCCACTATGGAATTCATTTCTCCCGATGCCCTCTACTCTTGGGGAAAATGAAAAATTAGAAGACAAAGACCTAGACTTCAAAATTAGAAGAAACCCAATCCTTTGCAGTCACTATTTCAACCATAGAATCAAGGCATTCTAAAAGATGATGCTAAAGAATCACAAAATATTTGGCAAAGTTTTAGATTACTTCTTTATAACCAAATTCCAAAACCAAGAAAATTAACATGTCCATTTCATCCTCTAGATAAAGAATGCACCCATATATGGACATTTCCTAGACACTGTCATCGAAAACTTCATTGACAAATATATTTCAAGTGACACAACACTACTAGATGCAAATTTGTCGAAAATGCAAACACATCATCATACTAGAACGTGCAACAAAAAAAAATGTCATATTGTCGATTCAACTTCCCATTGCCCTCAATGAGAAGGACAACAATATTAGAGCCCATTAGTAGTGATTACTAGCACCCTTAAAGAAAAAATGAAAAACATCTTCAAACAGTTAGAAAATATATATATATATACAAAGGAAACTATGTTTGAGAACTTCTTAGATGATTTCCAGATGAATGAAATAGAATACATCTTGAAATTGTCCTCCTGAAACAATGCCCAAGTGATATTTGGATAAATCCATTTGCCAAAGAGGTACCCCAACTATGGTATGCAAACATAGATACATAATTTATCTTAGATGCATACACTGCAACATCTTACTATAGTTCATACATGACCAAGCAAGATCGAACATTGTCACTTGCATTTCGATAGTTACAAGAGAAATGCACATATGCTTACAATGACAAGGTGAAATTCATACAAAAATTAGGTAACACATTGCTAAACTATCAAAAAAATTCTAGCCGACAAGCTATCCACCTTGTCCTTTCATTGCCACTACATAAGAGCTCGCAGAAAATTGTCTTTGTCAATACTGCACCACCGAAGAATTGTTGAATCTAAGATTGGTTTTTACTATTTCGTTTCAACACACTTAAGATGTTTACTAAGTTCATGCCAAGCTAATAACACATGCCAAGTAAAATATGTATAGATGTTGAGTAAACAGTAGATGCTAAGTAAATAGTTCATGCCGAGTAAGTTCAAGTGCTGAGCTACAACAAGCACTGAGTAACAAAATGATCAAGTGTCAAGCATCAGAGGTAACAAGTGCCAAGTAACATAGATTGGAAATAGTTGTTTGTAATCAAACAAACACCTATGTAGACCATTTTTGAGCTGACATAGAAGAATCTCAAAGGATATTAAAGATAAGAATGAATCTTTTACATTACTTATGCAATCAACATGTAGCCAATAAGAAAAATGGAGAAGGTATGCAACCAATAAGAAAAGTGCATGAATTGAGCGAGAAATGAAGAATGAATATGGATCATAGATTCATACCTAACCCTAACTCTTTGAAATCTTTAAAAGGAGGACAAAACTCCATTGCATGTGTGGATGAATGAAGTGTATGGGTAAACTATAGTAGAATTCAGAGGGAAGTGTGAAAAAGACTTAGAAGAATAGAGTAGCATTGCAGTATTCAGTTGATCAAGAACAAAGTATTAGAATATCAAAGAGTGACATATCAGATCAAGCAAGGATTAGGTTAGTCAGAGTAGAACAAGGATCTAGAATCAACAATTAAAGATTGCAAAGCTCTCAAGTCAAAGACTTTCTAATACTCTCTAGCAATTGTATTAGATAATGGAAATCCTATAGACTTAGGTTGGCCTAGCAGCCATTTGTAAATCCTTTAACAGGGTGGCATTCCAAGTGAATGTACAAAAGTCCTTTAACTAGGCCTACTTATAGTAGGGTAGTGAAATCCTTTAACCAAGTCACTTTTGATAGAGTGCAAAATTCTTTAACAAGACATGCCTTTCACAGGGTAGACCATTGGAAGTGGTCAAACATTGTAACCTTGAACAGTTACACATTGCTGCAATGATATTTTGTGGGTGTCATCCCCACCCCAATTTTACCTTCTCATTTTGGAGGATTTGTAGGTTACCAAATTTGTGTGTTGTCTATTTTCATGCATGTCTTTACTTTCAAGTTCATTAGATAGATTGGATGCATGTGAATGGTTTTAGTTAAAAAATTTTGAAAAGGTAAAAGTTAGTTACTTCTGATTCACTGCCCCCCCCCACCCTCTTAGAAGTAAATCATCCCACTTCTTAATTCCAACAAGAATATACTCCTAATGTTAAAAAGTCTAAAGTTGCTTGCAAAATAACTAGACAACTATGAAAACATTATGTATGCCTCTATAGCAGACAAGTCTATGCATCGCCCAACACATTTAGACAGCTTATCATTAGTTGAATACACAACATTTTACTCTGGCCATACAACACATAAAAAAAAGAGAAAAGGGCCACTTATCATATGCTATGTAAGGTACAACCCACATATCAATTATGAAAATGATTTTCAGGAAAAGATTATGCTATATATGCCTTTTAGAAGCACTAAACAAGCACTATTATGTGGGTACCAAACATGGAGTGCAACATTCCATGCAAATCGAAACTAGATCGCAAATACTGAACAATTTTTTACAGCATAGGTAGGAACTAAATGGGGAGACATTGAACAAGCCGCAATACAAACTAGCAATAACAACTGCCCAACAATAGACTTAGATAATGAGATACACAAACAAAACCACCACAACATGACAAATTGATATGATATCATGGCTAACCTTAAACATTATAAAACCTTAAAGTCTACACATCACACTCACAACTCTTCACACTTAGAATTTGCACACCCATTCCTCCTTAGTAATGATGAATACTTCAAGTTGCAAAGACATTTGAATAGACAACAACAAACCATATTGAAAGATGTATTAATGTCAAAGAAACTTGCACCTCATAAGCCATTGTACTTTTTCTTGATAGATGGCACTGGCATAGGGAAAACCTTCACATCCAAAGTTCTCTTTGAAGCACTTATATGTATCTACAATAAGAAATTAGACAATGACCCACTCAAACCCAAGGGTGTTATTGTAGCCTCTACAGGAAAAGTAGCATTCAATGTAGGTGGCATAACTGCATACTCCATCTTCCACCTACCATACAATTCTACAAAGATGCTACCCCTAGATTAGAATACACTAGACAGCTTAAGCAAAAGACTTGAACAACTGCAAATCTTGCTCATTGATGAAGCTTTACTTATTGGCTCTCGAATGTTGTACAACATTGACAGAAGACTACGCCAAATCAAGAACACACCAACAAAGCCTTTTGGAAATATCAATATAATATTGTGTGGTGACCTATACCAAGTACAACTTGTTTGCGACACTTGGATATTTGAACAGCCAACAATAAATAATGAAAAGCTACCATACACATTTTGGCACGACAATGTGCTCAACTTTGAACTAGACAATGTTATCAAGCAAACAGATGAGCAATTCATCTCCATATTAAACTGTGCTAGAACTTCCCAAAAAATAGATCAAGACCTTTCCTACATGAATAGAACATGTCACAGGATGCCTCCAAATGATCTAATATTTCCTTATTTATTTCAAAGAAACTTAGCTGTTGACGAACACAATAGGAAAATACTAAACTATTTGCCCACAAAGATTTACATATTTGAAGAAATTGATAGAAAAGACACGCCAATTGACCCTAACCATTACCAAGTAGAGAGATCATCACTACATAGCAAACCAAGAATTTTGATCAAACTAATAGTAGGAAATTTAATTTGCATGATGAACTAGTCAACAGAGCTGACAAAATCTTCCAACTACATTTACCTAAGAACCCAAGTATTGCATGGATACAATTCAATAACCCCACCATTGGAAAATTACAATGCTAGAAGATGCAGTCCTTGTACACAAATTCTATTTTTCCATATCGGACACCAATACTAAAAATAACTAAGAAAATTAGGACAAGTACAAATATTGTTACACAGACACAATTCCCTTTCCAACTAGCATGTGCATGAACTATTCATAGAGTACAAGGAATAACAATGGATGCTCTTGCATTTAATCCATATAAAGTCTTCCAACATGACCTTGCCTACACTGCTCTATCTCACATCCAAAATATTGACTCACTCTACCTTATGCATGAGCTAAAACATAGAAACTTCAAACTATGCCCAAAAGTAGACAAAGAAATGGACCGACTTTGAATCTCTACCACATGGACTCCTCAATACACCTAATTTCCTCTTTACTACTATGCTAGTTCATTATATGTTCCTTGAATAAAAGAAGCTTCACAAGGCATGGTTAAATGAGTACAAGTGTACTCTACCTTCAGGAAACCAGACATATGACACAAGATCACCTTAAATTTCTTAGCATACATTTCAACTGCTATTTTGTAATGTCCATACATGGGCTATTGACATGTCATCCAAAAAAATTACATCACTACAAAAAAAACATTTGCAACAAAATATTTGGAATCAATAACCACCAATCTCTTGCATCTTAGAAATTGACTATACATCAAAAATGTCTACATGATACCAAGAGCACCTATTAAAGAGTTGTTTAACCTTATAGAAAATGTCATTTCCACATTGCCACACAATGCAAAGGTCATCATTACCAGAGACTTCAACATTGACATGTTAAAACCCACCAACTCACAATGAGTGCTACTTGAGTTCATCCATTCCAATAGATTCTATCTGACCACTAACAAGCCAACAACAAAAGTTGGAAGTTCATTAGATCACATTTGGGTTCACAATATTGACATGTCCCATGTAAAATTCACTATACTTGATGCATACTAGATAGACCATAATGTTGTATCCTTACAATTTCACCTACAACCCACATGAATCATCAAATTACATCTAACACAACAACTTCTTCCTTTCATAACTCTTTCATCAACATTTCATTTGTTGCTGACCTATGCATATGCCTCTAACCAAACACTAATTACAGAAAATAGGTTACCACGTACTATAGTTGCACATTCCAATAAATTATATGCTCAACATATTGATATATCTCTTCATAGCAACAATAAAATGACAGATCAGATGCAACACAATGAGGCAAGCAAAAAATAACCCCATCTAGACACCAACTTCCTATTCATCACCCCACCTTATGTGTATTGCTATTTCTTGCCATCATATATTATCATTACTATAGACATCACAATACTTATTATGCCACCACACTAAACTATGCCTTTTCTTTTGCAACCCACAAGATGCAAGTTCTCTTGCACCTCATTCTAACATCGACGATATGCAAGACTCAAAAAGGTAGTCTTTATACCTCATGACATAGTTGTACAAACTATTATTGTTCCCATGAAAATAAATAATCTTGCTATTCTATCGACTGATTAAGGCCTTAGCCGGATCAAATATCAAGTGTGTTGGACATTCACACACCCCAATCTGGAAATGTGTTTGAAGGTGACATACTAATTGCACATGGCCCTACATTTGCTAAGGACCAACCAATTTTGTCATGATCACAAATAGCACACATAGATATGATTATAGAGAAGATCAGATGAAAATTATTGCAAACATAACAAACAATCTAATTCAGAAATTCATGCCTAAGCTAAAACCAGGCACAAGTGTACAATTACCAAATTTCTTCATAAAGAAAATGTTCTAGTTTGAAAGAGGACATGTTGCATACTATCTCCAGCTTTGATCCAACACTATTGACAAATTTTGTAAGCAATAGAAACTCATTCCTAGCACAACAATAACAAAGCTATTGAATTCACAAAGCAACTACCCTGTCGGTTTATTAGGTGTTATTGTAACTAGATACAATCATTCAGCAAATGGGTACCAGCTACATGTTTGAGATGGATAGAAAATTTTAGATAAGGCAACTGTACGATAACTCCTCTCCATATTATTCCAACCCTCATTCATAAAAAATATACTCTTCTAATTTACAATCACTAAAATCTAGTTTTTATTTGCAACTCTACATTTTAGATTTCCGCAAATAAGCATATGCCAGACTAGAGAAACTCCTTGCCAAAACAAGAACACCACTACTCCTCCTAAAAAGTGTCACTCGAAGCAATGGTAAGGACCCGTGCAATTTTAAATCCACCTTTGCAACTTTCATTAATGAGTTGAATGATGAATGCAACCAAGTTGCACTTACTGACCTCCTCTCCGCCATCTTCAAGGTAAATTCTTTAATATATCTTCACTTCTATTACTCCATGTCCTACTTGCAAATAATATGGTCTAGAGACGTGATTTGTATTCATATGCTACCAAATATATTTACGTGGAAATATAACTCTCTTTACATGTTTGATTTTGCATGTTACTAGCACACTAAAACCAAAAAATGCCCATTTGCAACCCTACCAACTACATGCACTATTTGCCACCAACCACCACTACCCTTCTAATTGTCTGCGACCACCTCTTTCCACTACTTAGACTATGCAATAGTCACAACATTTGCATAAGAACCCTTTCTGGAATGTGTAATAGAGACTACAAACAAAACTATCAACTACACTCTACATGGTAAGCTACTGCAAGAACACATTCCTAAGCTAGCAAAGATAACATTTGAGCAATACAAGAAAACATGTCAATAGTTGTCTATCTCACTAGACGTTTCAACATGCATGGTAGATTTTCATTTGCACTCAATGGAAATATAATCTTGATTGCAAAGGATTTAGAAAATGTAAGCTCCCCAGCCCTATACTATTGTATACCACAATAATTGCAATATTTACTTTCTAAAATACTGATTCATTTTATATTCTGTTCACAGCTGCAAAGACTATGAAAAGAGGAACTAACTACACTATGAAAAGATGAACTAGCTACTTGCATAGAGAATCTAGTTTAACTCACTCTATTTTTGTTGAACCAACTACCTACACAGAGAATTTAGTTCAAGTCACTATGTTTTTGTATTTTGTATCCTGACTTATATTTGTTTTACGTATACTATATAAACACACTTTGAACTAAGTTTCTCTAATGGTAACAATGATTTCCTATTGTATGTAACTACACTGTGACCCAAGTAATATCTAAATTTGCTCTTTTTTGAAGCTTCTATAAATGCAAAGTATTTCTTATGAAATTATTTCTTGTAATTTTCCTCCATGCATTTGGATATACACTAGTTGCTTGTATCTGATCAAGTAGGGAAAGCTGCTTTTGGAATTAAACAATATGTTTCCTGCTATTATCACGTGTTATTCTCACTAATAACATATGCATGATTACTCTCTTGAATTTCTATTACCCAGCAATGCAAAGTATTTCTTATGAAAGTATTTCATATAATTTGACTCCATGCATTTGGTTGTACACTGATTGCTTGTATCTAATCAAGTAGGGAAAGATGCTTTGGTAGGATTGTTCATCCCTCTTGAAACAAACTATAATGTTAGCATTTGAGTCTTATAGTCTACGTAGTGATTAGCCCTCACTACCCCTCATGTGCCTACAATAGTTGAATCTTTTCAACTACTGAATTCTACAAAATTAGGATCAATAACTTGGCACCAGGTTTCTCACCTATCCACATTGAAGTGCTTATTGTTTTCTATTTCTATCAAGCTCCACCATTCTCTTGTCTTCAACTTGCAAAAGAACTAGATCTATGTGTTGACCGAGAACATCTGCTACATATTTCCCACCAAGCTGCCTGCCACAAGTAGGGACTAATGTTGGAATTATCCATATCCATCCTTTATTCCAATCAGTTTTGTTGATGGGGTTTCCATTGTCTAAAGCCATTGTATTTCTATTTTCTTGATCGCCACTCACTTCACATGGTCTCAAATGTTTGAATGCTACTGCAAATTGGCATCTGCTCTACCTTTGTGCAAATTTTGTGGTGGGAAATTTTGCATCAAATCTCATATTTGACTAGTAATCTGATTTGGGATACATACTACAAGAACAAATTTATTTTGCAATACTAAAAATATTCTTATATTATATTTCTAGCGGAAAATATAATTAATTGGAACCAGATTGTAGATTTAGGCATCTTATTAAATGTTGACATCTTCTCATATCAACTCTACTAACAAAACAAATAAGCAAATAAGTGTTTTGCATTAGTATCATGAAGAGAAAAAACACCTATAGTAAGAGATGAATTAGACACCTTAGTAAGACATGAATTATATTAGTAAGTCTCACTTTAATGATTGCTACACTATATTGAATTGCATTATCTACCTTTTCAAAATCTACCTTAGGTTTTAAGAGATAGAGAACCATAACTTAATAAATAGATTCTTTAAAAATTAGATAAAAGAACAAAAAATATTCCATGGATTGTTGACATGTGACTAAATACTTGCAGATCTTATCCTTGCCAATTTCTAAATTGTCCCTTTAGTTCACCTTGACCTTCTGAAACTACTACTACTTTAAAACTAGTTCTTTAGCTTTCCGACTCTTGCAAAAATCTATGATCATCAATCATCTTTAATTTCTTATCCCCTATTATGTTGATCCTTTGCTAGAATAGTCATTAATAAAAAAGAGGAAAGATTGGAGGAAAGGTTGAGGGACAACTCCCTGCTAGAATTCATTCTTAGGGTGGAGAACATAAGAATTTATTTTTTGTCAAGGTGGTTGTAAAGATTGAGTTTACATATAGATGCTCAGATCTATGCCAGTAATGGACCTCTTATTCTAAAGACTATGCCTGACTCTCCTCTAAGAGAGAAGCTACTGATGTTTGTGCATACATTAAAAAAAAAGTTTTAATGCTTTATAACTCGTACCACAATCTCTAATCCTCAATCATATTTTATTTACTAGCCCTTTCATTTCAGTTTCTCAGGTTACTTTTGTTATTTTTATCTTAGGGTCACAATTGCTCATATTTGTGCTCTAATATTTTTCTTATATTAGTTAACCCTTAGAGAAGAATTTATCATCTGTGTATAACATATATATACTTGTTCATCTATTTTATCAATGCCCAAGCTATATATTAAAAAATGATTTTTTTCTCTATTTTTGTCATTGAGGTGTACATTTTAATTTGAGAATTTCTATTACAATATATTACTTTTAGTAATTACTGATTTTTCTGTGTTGTTGCATGAAAATTTGGATACACATGTACAAGATGATTATGAGAAATCTCAAAACGCCCATTTTATCAATGCCCAGGATGTATATTAAAAAATGTTTTTTTTTCTCTATTTCTGTTGTATATTATCAATATTGAGGTGTACATTTTATTTTGAGAATTACTATTACAATCTATTACTTTTAGTAATTACTAATTTTGTGTGTTATTTCATGAAAATTCGGATACACATGTACAAGATGATTATGAGAAATCTTGGAAGGTGACATGCATTAAGAAAATTGTCATTCTTTAAAAATGAGAATTAGTAAGAACAAAAGCAAATTGATATTATGCAATGATGAGTAAAAAATCAAAAAATGTGGAACAAGTAAAACACAATTACATTGACAAAAAGAAATTAGATGACAGTTTCTAAATTTATAATATTCCTAATGCAATAAATGAAGTTTATATAGAGGTACGTTTGAATATATTACAATCAAATGAAACCATAGATTAAATAAGATAATAATTTATAGAGCTCATGAGTAGATCCAACTGTATCTATGTTGTAGAATGAATATAATTAAACTAACATGTTCATAACCATCATATTTAGAAAAGTTAGCAAATATAGAACAAAAATACATTATAGTAAAAAGTGAACTAGAAACATAGCCATACCTAGTCTTTTGTATGAAGAGTCTTCATAAGTTTATCCCTATGTTCAGCATAGCCAAATCACTATAGCAGCTACCTATGGCTTTCTAGAATAATAAGGGATCTACGACATTGGAGCATCACTAAAAATCGTAATAAAATGTGATGGTATTAATGATTGTCTGCCTTCTTTTGAAAATAATACTAAAAAAAATATTGGACGTTACAATAGAAGCACAATGAGCCTTTCTTTATCCTCCCTCTGGTTTCAATCACATTTGACAACTAAAATTTTCACATCATAGGCTATCTATAATTTAATTAGTAGAACCTTTATTTAATTCCAATTCTCAATTTGGAGCTTAGAGCATATCCCCATGCCGCTACTTAGCTTATTTTTTCTTGTAGTAGATGATCATTGTTTTGTGGCACAATTTATCAAGCTAGTGGCCCCATGGATCATAATATTTGCTACATAACTTTATACAATATTCTAAATATTATTTTTAAATCAAATTTTAATCATTTCTCTTGCAAATAATTCTAAAACCTAAAATATAGGCAAATAAAAAGGGTATGAAAAAATGTGGTGGAGACGTGTGTCATTTTTTTTTTCAATAAGTAGCCACTACTTATTTCTAGCCCCCCTATTTTCCCATAGCTTAGAGCATGTTCCCATGCCACTGGTTAGCTTATTTTGGCTAGCAGTGGCTGCTCAAATATTTAGGAAATAATTGTGGAGCTGGTGGTCCCATGAATATATATTTTGCTGCTTATTTTTAAGTAGGAATTTGAAGTATGAATTAATTAATTGAATAATAGTTTCACAAACCAAAAACAAAAGAAATAAGATCTTTTTTAAAAAGAGGGAAAATATTTTGTGGAACGATGAGGCATTTTTGGCAATAAGCAATGACTGCTTATTTTTCAATCCCTCCTCTTTTCCTCTAGCTTATTTTCAATTGCAAAATAATAGTTGTTCCACTAAAATAGCTAAAGATTCTAAATTATCCTTATGAGACAAATTAAAATGTCCATGGGAACACAAAATTGTTTAAATTTAAGCACAAAACAACCTTAAGGAGCCGCATGGGAACACAAGGTTATTTTTATTTGCTAAAAAATAACCGCTCCACAAAAGTAGGAAAAGATTCTAAATTTTCCTTTTGCTACAATTTTTTTTTTGGATGAGGACACTTTAAGCAGAAAATTGATTTAGTCATAGCACAAGGACATGGTGTTATAGCCAAACAACAATCTTCAAAGCAACTCAAGAGAACATGTAGAATTAACCTAGTTCAACACTTACCCAAAATAAATATTATAAACGTGTCCCCAATCTTACTAAAAAAAATCCTTAAGAAGGTGCTCCAAGCCTTCAAAAAGTATAAAAATAAGTACTTGACCCAAGCACATCAAAAATAAAGCTTACAAGTTCAAGTACGAAAGGTAATTCAAACTTACTCAAAATTAAGGTAGGATTGTCCAAAATAAACCTTCAAACTTTATCCAACAAGGATGATGCATTTTTGTTTTCAAAAAAATTGGGAAATTTGATCTTCAAGTCATATAATGGATTAGGATCAATATTATAATAGTGGAAAAAATCTGTTGCTAGATATTTGTGTCATTGGTCATAAATTTCTTCAATAATGAAAGGTTCGCAAGGATTTTATAGAATTTTCATATGATTGAAAAAAATTTCAATTTACACACTAATATTCTTTCTTTTCAAATTTTATTTTTTCCTTCCGCATTAATGTAGGATTCACCAAGATTTTATACCTTTTCTAGTGTGGGAGAGATAATAGTGAACATTTGTCGAGGAATTTTAAATATAATTATAATCAAATTTTAAATATGATCTCCAATGTCAATTAAAATGATGATGTGCAACAATAGGAAACAATACACAATAACACAACAATTTGTTGACTAGGAAAAC